>OX579653.1:14070268-14145840 GCA_951230895.1 Carpatolechia fugitivella | reverse complement strand
AAAAAAATAATCATAATAATTAAATTAATTTTATTTTAATACTAGCGCCGCGTCTACTGGGAATAAGACTTTTCTGTAAAAAGTATCCTATGTGTTAATCCAGGTTAGAAACTATCTTTATTTTAAATTTCATCCAAATCTGTTGAGTACTTTAAACGTGAAGACCGAACAAATATCCAAATATATTTTAGAAATTAGTTATACAGGTTTTTATGTGACAAATGTTTTATTCGGAGTTTTATATTTAGAGCACGTCGGCTGTTTCGAGTAGGCTATATAAAAATTCATAACGGGGCGGTTAGGGTCTGACTTTATTGAAAAATAGTTATTTAGATTAGCGGCTAGTACGCTAGCTGACTGATAAACTTGGACGCGTCGTCGGTGGTCTAATGGCTATGGCCGCTGTCTTCCGTCCGGGAGACCCGGCTTTGACCCCCTCCTCATGTCAATGTATTTTCGAATTTCACATTCATATTATGAGTAAGTTTAATTTGGTAAATTGTTCATGGAGTAACATATAACTTTTGCAAAGTAAACATGTAAAATTGACACGTATGGTAATTAGTCGCGGTAATATTTTATATTTTTCAATAAACAACATCGTGGTCAACTCGCGAATTTGCCAATTTCATCAATTTACTGGGGTGGAATAATTCCAATCACCAACGAAATCGTGCCATAGTAAACTTGCGAATATGACACTTTCGCAAGTTTACTAGATGATCATTGATTTACAGAGCTAACCAATCAGAATGGTAAACCTACTTATCACTGTTTGAAGAAGAAGAAGAAGAAAAAACGTTTATTAATGTGTGTGTGTGTGTGTGTTTTTTTTTTGTTTCGCAATATTACTGTGGTGATTAATTCAAAAATGTGTAGTTTCGCATTTTTACTGCTAGATCTTAACTCCCGATCTTTTAAAGGTACATTTCTGAAAATTTGCCACAACGTGTATCATCATACTCGTATTTGTGCTAAAAAACACCAAAAATGACATTTTCGAGATTTTGACAGATTCGCAAGTTTACCAAAAAGGTGACGATATGTATATTATTATACGTTTATTCGACGTTCTTAAGGCGAAGGAAAACATCGTGATGAAACCTGCACACTCCTGCGAATTCAAAGGTTGTGTGTAAAGTCAAGCCAACTCGCACTAGGCCAGCGTGGTCAACTAAGGCCTAGTTATTCAGGGTAGGCTCGAGCCCCTTGGTGGGTTTGTATATAAACTGTTGATGAATGATTTATGAAAGTTGGATGGAGTTTGAAACGTATTTTTATTTTTGACCTGACCTTTGGTTGCAAACCATGACTAATCTTCATACTTGCGAAGTTCATCCTGCAAACCGAATTGGTTCACTGAAATGTATTATGGATTAGCCGTGAAGCTGAACAAGATAAACTGTCACAATCATAAAATTTGTATGGTTTTTAGTTTGTGTTTGAACTCTGGCACACATGTAACATTAAATTTGGTAATTTATATTTAAATAGGTAATTTCCAACCTTAAATCTTTGAAATTCATCGGATGAAAACTGAAAGCGAAGTCGATTTTGGAAAACGCTTACTTTGTCCTTACTTAATCCAAAGTAATTTTTGAAGTAAAGTAGATAGTAGGTACTTATATAAATTAATATTTAGTTTGAAATCAGTTAAATGTAACTGTAAAAACCCGAATTGTGGATCCAATCTATTTACTGCAGCTTTTATAACAATATATATTTATTTTTCCAAATCTATAGGCTCATAATGTATCGAAATTCATCACATCAAAAATATAGTTAACTAGCTTTCCGCACGCGGCTACGCTCGCGTTATGTATGATTTTCCCATGGGAATAAGATTTTTTCCCGTAAAAAGCATCCTATGTGTTAATCCAGGGTACAAACTATCTCCATTCCAAATTTCATCACAATCCGTTAGTTCAGGCGTGAAAGCGGAACAAACATCCAAACATCTAAACATCCAAATATATTTTCACATTTATAATATTAGTGTGATTTATTTTTATATTAGTGTTTTGGCCTCTCCTTGTTCAGAAAGTGCCAGGGCATTATATAAAGTTGTGCTAGTGGGTATTCGCAGGAGATGTTCTCCTTAATGGATACCTTCTGGTTTGTTTTTTTTTTCATATCTTGTAATTTATAATGTGGGATTGTACTATGGAGTGACATTGTCAATGTATGACAAAACTCCTTAAATAAAGAGAAAAAAAAAGAAGAAAAGAAGAGCACTTTTCTTTGCGAACAACCAAATTTTTGAGTTCTATTTATTGTACACAATACATAATATGAAACAACATTTTTTTTTGTTTTTTCTAGTAGACTTCGTCTGTATTTTGTTTTAGCAGCAGCGCACTGCGACCTCCTAATGTGAATACAGCTTTGCGCCCTCTAAAACCTTACCTTTTTTGTTACAGATCCCGTAACCTCGCAACAACGCGTCAAATGTGTAAATGTAGGAATGTGACATTAAAATCGAGGCCTACCAAAATGAAAAGACGGTCCTTACCCACGGTGCGTGAAGAGCAGAAGGGTGCATGTATTAGTGACTTTGCTATATATTCTTTGGTGGTAGCTACTGCAGTGCTGAGCTATGTGAACAGTTTGAATGGAGAATTCGTTCATGATGATATACCGGCTATAGTGACCAATGCTGATGTGACAGGAAGAAACTCTTTGAAACAACTCCTGTTGGATGACTTTTGGGGGACGCCGATGGCTGATGCTAACAGCCACAAATCATATAGGCCGTTAACAACTTTATCATTCAGGTATGTGTTTGTTTCTTAAATACATACCTATAATTTATGAAGGTTATCCCAAAATTTTCGATAATTTAGTAAAGATAATATAGTAAAACAAATTTTTAATTTTAAAAATTATTGATGATTGAAATTAGTTGTCATACCAGTAAGTGATCTAATAACGCTCAAATAAAAAAAAAAACTTCTAGCGAAGGAGTTTTAAACTGAGATTTATCAACCGGTTGCGGCTAGCTGGGCCCCGTTTCACGAAGCAACAAGTTACTAGTAACAAGTAACAATTTGATATGCATTGAGTGGCCAATTCGCCTAAACTGTAAACCCTTATCGTTTTCTCTAATCGTCTACGCAATGTACATAGAATTGTACTTGTAATTTGTAACTTGTAGCTTCGTGAAACGGCCCCCTGGTCGTCATCTCCCATCTTTGAACGAGGACAAGCATGATCTAGCTGGTATCAATCAATCATTCAATCCAGATTTAACGTGATCATGCAAATGACATATCATTCATAGCTCACCAAATTGGAGGACCTCTGTTCTCAAACCCTATTAGAAAAATATTACCTTTTTACCAGATAATTTCATAAATGCTTGCATGGTTGCTTCTCACAAATTCACACCGCTAATAAATTATGATAACGTCAGACGTCCAGACTCACTCTTGCACACCCAAATACGAGTATACACAAAAGACCCTATCTCTCGCTGAAACCACACTTTATACGAATTTGAATTTATGATGTTTCTAGTCGCTGGTTTTTATTACTATGAAAAATTGTAGCTTGATTCTTTCCTCTGATTTTTCGTTGAGCTGCTAAACCAATTCTGCGACATTAGATAAGAGAGGCGTTGTGAACCACCTGGTATGAATTTTTTCTATTACTTAAATTTTGACAAAATAAACATTTGACCTTAAAAAAAACCTTTTACGTAAAGAAAAAAAAACTTAATAGAATGTTACTTTTTTAAATTTACATATTTTTGCTATTGTTTGAATAGGTATTAATTTTGTTTAAATTTAAGTAAGTAATATTTGTTTCAAAAATTGTCGTAGAAGATGTCTTTAATTAAATTTCTTGGCTTTACCTTTGCTTGACCTAACCTATTGATTTCGGATCAAAAGAACACGGATCGGATCAGAAGAACGTGATCGAATTTGATCTCTATTGTTAGAACAGCCTACGGAGCAATATCATTATATCCGTAGACATTACTACGCCGTCGTAGCAGATAGCTACGTCAGAAGCTTCGATCAACATTACAACTACCTATAGTACATATCGGGTCGGAGCCAAAAAACCGTCTCGGTAAATAACGCCTCACTTGCGGCGTGAGGTCTTATTTTGAATTAATTCGGTTGAAACAAAAGAAAACGAATGGTGGTAGGTGAGAGATATATTGAAGATTTGAGATTTTATTACTTGGTATTAAAGTTGTTATTAGGTTGAACTTAAAACTGTTTTAAATCTTTTGTCTCGGTTGGTTAATAAACAAAATGTAGCTGTATAAGTGAGGATTTAGCTTTGATTTTGTATGCGAACCGTTATCTAGTTGTAATTGTTGATCGAAGCTTAACCTGTGACAATATAAGATCTCTTTCTACATTATTGATAATCTTTTTATTGTTTTCTTTTTATTAAAATCTGTTTTTAATGATATTAAAATAATAGTTTATTTTTCTTTATCATGAATAAATACGTCCAGTGTAATCAATAATAGTTTATTTTTCTTTATCATGAATATACGTCCAGTGTAATCAACTTTAACAAATCTTTTTATTGTTTTCTTTTTATTAAAATATGTTTTAAAAGGTAACTAATATGTTTGTGTATCTAAAAACAGTAAACTTCGGAATTCAAAGCGATATTTTTTACGCTGTACCATGGACAAATTTTGTCCATGGCTATACCAATTACTCGACAAAATTGATCAATGAAAAACAATAGTGTATGTGCATAAACTTGGTCTGGTACAAAAATAAGATTACACGCTGTTGTGCGCTAGCCTGCCCGCTATTGGTTCTAGTGGGAGCTTCGTAATCCGATTTCGGCGCCATGTTTGTTTTTATAAGAACGGCAAACTTATAGTCCGTATTTGGCGTCCTCGAAATAAACGCTATTGCCTCAGACAACCCCAGATCAAGATAAATGGATAGATGTAGGTAGGTCTGTTTTTTATTTCACTCTTTATTCTTTATTTTTCAGTTTTAAAAAGCACGAACCTGCACTAAACTTTTTATCTTAAGAATAATAAGAACAAGAATAAAAATACATTTATTTACGGTACATAAAATAAAACACGTCGTAGAGCGTCGGAGGTCTAGGGGCTAGGGCCGCTGCCTCCCGTCCGGGAGACGCGGGTTCAATCCCCACCACGTATCAATGTGTTTTTGAATTTCGAATTCATATTTACGTTTATTGGACGCTCTTACGGTGAAGGAAAATATCGTGATGAAACCTGCACACTCCTGCGAAGAAATTCAAAGGTTGTGTGTGAAGTCGACCAACCCGCACTGGGCCAGCGTGGTCGACTAAGGCCTAATCGCTCTAATTCAGGGTAGACTCGAGTCCCTCAGTGGGGACGTATATGAGCTGCTGATGAAGTTTCTTTATAAAACGGACGGATAAAACGACTAAACGACTTATTTATAAGTATAAATAAGTCTAAATAAGTCATTTTTATAAGTATAAATAAGTCATTTTATATTATGTGTATTTATTTTTATATACATACATACAAAACAGATAGTGACCACGAATCTCTAAATTTGTAGATTAAAATCATAAGGTAGGTTTTTACCGAATTATTGTATTAAAATTAAAAAAAAAATCAGCTTGCGTTTTGTCAGAGATTAACAAATCTACTGAATACAGTGCGCTGTCTTGTGAAGTAATTCATTACTTACATCAACAATGACTATTTCTCTACACAAGTGTACTTGGAAATATGAGAAAGATTTAACTTGAACCAAGTGAATTTCAATCCTTCTAATTTAATTTTCTTTAATGTACGGTCATTTTCAAATGGACCCTTTATTCTTATGATAACAAAGTTAGACTAGTGATCCTGTGAGCTTGTAGACCTTGAAATTATCAAATTATAACAAATTTGATACAATTTTCGGGTTTGTTACCACTGTTATATTTAATAGTGTTACTTCGATATTGTGACAATTTAAGTGTAGTGAACAACCACGAAAATCTTAAAAACATTTATCAAATGTTTTTTTTTTTATATATTTTTTATCCCCATATCTCCGTCATATAGAAAAAAATGGAAAACTGAATCGTCAAAAAAATATAATATATTTCTCGAACCTGCTCACAAAATTTCATCAGAATCAATTGAGAAATGCGACCCGTAGAGGCGTAAAGTCAAAGTCAAAAAGTCAAAATTTATTATTCGAATTAAGATTTTTACAAATCGTTTTTTGACGTCAAAGCTATCATGGATGGCACGTTCACTACCAGTGTACGCCCTCTGTGGAGAAGAACGGCCAGAAGAAACTACAGGAATTGTATCTTTAGTACTTTTCTTTTAAATATATAAAGAATCATACATGAGTCATAATTACAATCTACTCCGCTGATTTGGAACAACAGTTGACCAGACGTTGTTTTAGGACGTCCGTCGGACGTACTAAAACATGTTTCCCAAGCTGAAAAGGAGACGTTCCGCACTCGCTCGGTCAATGACCAGTATTTTAAGAGGCAATATAATTACTAGACATCGGATTATATGCATTTGCATGTTTGCATATGCAAATGCATAAATAATTCAATTTTTATAGCGTTATTGCATATTTTGGTACTTTTTCATTGAAAGTGCATATTTCAGTAGTTATACGTGTTGTATTATGCTGTCGACACGTCTTCCTCCACGACAAACTCTGCCTGAAGAGGTCTCTGCAGAAATGGCGCCAAACAAGAATTATAACAATAAATAATATGAATATGACATATAAATATAATGTTAAAATGAACGTAAATTGTAATAACAAATGGTTTTTTGATTGTGCATATTTTGCCCTTTTTTAGTGCATATTTGCATGCGTATTTTGTCATTTTGATAGTGCATATAATCCGATATCTAATAATTACTGTTCGATAACTCTGCTTTGGTGCTTTGGGAGTCCTCTAAGTTCTCAAGTATTTTATTGCTTCTTAGTACACTTTAATTTTCATCTAATATCTAAATAAATACTAGCACCTTTTCGCACCTCTCATGTTTTCCAATTTGAATTACAATCTTTGATCGGCACAGTTCCTATTGTTTTTTACTTTATTAGTGTAAACGTTGTCAAAATCCTGTTTATCGCAATAAAAAGTTATACATATAATATTACCGTGCTTTAACAAAAATAACAATCAAAGGAAAACAGGTTTGTTCGCTAAAAACCTAACTCGAAGTTCAAAAATAAAACATTTCTTATACGCTTAATTTAAAACAAATTAAACATGCAATTTCTCATAATTAATTATTGAAATCAACAAGCAGATTTACTATTAATTACTAGGTAATCCGCTTTGTTTGAAAGACAATGAGCAAATCCATCTTGCAATAATGGTATAACATTATTATATTGGTAATCACTATATCCGAATTGATGATAATGATATTATTATGATGTGTGAATAACATCGAATCATAAATACATGAAGATATAATCAATTTATCAATAATATCTTGTTTCCAGGAAAACAAATCATATTCGACTAGTCAAATATGACAGAAACCACTGTTATCTACCTATAATATACTATAGATATATATAAAAATGAATCACCGAAATGATTGTACGCGCATAACCTCCAAACGACTGCACCAAATTGAATAAATATTTCTTTTATGTGTTCGTTATTGTCAGGAGAAGGTTTTTATGAAAAAAATAAAAATAATGGGTAGGTGTAGGGTAGATGTTGGGAAAAATGGCAGAGCAATGTCTGCCGGGCTACCTAGTATAACTATTTTATATCTCCAATTGTAAATATGTGTGGATATGCGGCCAAACAAAAACGTTTTTGATGTTAAAAACATAATTTTAACAGTACTTTTATAGTTCGAGCAAAATTTAACCTTTGACTGAAAAAATTATACTAACTAGAAAATAGATAGATGAATAAATGATAAACATTACATTAAAATAAGACAGAAATCCTAAACAATAGTGAGTTTTATAAAGTCTTATTCAAGTCGTTAAACAATACACTAAAAAATCAGTTCAAGCCAAAGCAGTCAAAGACGCTGTCTCAGCATAAATGTTCGCTGGTATTCTGCCAGTACAATAAATAAATAGTTGTTTAAAATCTCTTTTCTAAGTAGCATAAGCTTGTTAATATTGATTATTTGCTTAATTTTTACTAATATTATAACCGCGAAAGTTTGTTTGTATAAGGATGTATAGATGTTTGTTACTCTTTCACGCAAAAACTACTAAACGGATTGGGATTAAATTTGGAATAGAGGTGAGTTGTATCCTGGATACTGAACACATAGGATACTTTTTATGGGAAAAAGTCTTATTCCCATGGAAAAATCTTACACAACGCGAGCGTAGCTGCGGGCGAACCGCTAGTGAACTATAGTAGACCATTCGGAGGTCAGTAACCCACATCTCCGCTCATATTAATAAGATATTTTGTATCAAAGACGAGAATTAAGATGTTTCCTAGCCGATTCCAACTAAGTTAGTGTAATTATTGTTATGAAACTTTACCCTCTAACTAATATACAACCCAAACAATATATAATATATTATGACGTAGTCGTGTTTAATCAAAATAAGTAGTAAGTTCTTGTACAAGCCTTTTGGTTTAAGTGTATTCTAAAGTATGTAATAACAGTATTATCACATACAAATAAAAAAAACAATATACACAATCACCCATTTCCGATCGAAGATTAAAAAATCTCTATTTTATACGAAGCGTGCATTTTTTAAATTAATTTTACAGCTCTTTATTTTACTTTTTAATAAAACATAACGGACACGAAAGAATAAATTGTTATTAAAAAGAGGATAATAATTTATGACCTGGTAACAGCAGAATCAAAATTAACAACTCGATTCCACACCCGAATCATTAAAATTGACCGTGAATTTAAAGACCTCTCCTGTATTCAGGTGCCTCATCCATCACAGCTGAAGTTTATGGAGTAGTATTAAGTGACAAAGATTAATATCGTCAATTTATAAGGGTGGTGGTGGAAACCGTCGGCTCTTTAATTTGGTTGGTGTGGCTGCCTCTCGCCGACTATTTATCATTGGGCGCTCTTGTTGCGAATAAATAAATCGACTTCAGTAGCTCTTCTGCCTGTCTGAGCTGACCGGCCGCGATGGATCTGGGTAAACTTTATTCTGGGGATAAACTTTCATTGAACTATTTATAGTAGATAGCGGTTTCGCTTCATCTGGAGCACTTTCGCTGGCTTAGCCAGCCAGGTTACAAATAACTTCTGGACTTCCAGAAATACAATTTTGATCTACGAGTATCTTGTGTTTTCCAATTTATAATTCAAGCTTTTTCAGAAAGAATACAAAAAGGCCGAATTTTCCTTTGAAGTATTTTTATTTTAAAATTATAATTGATTGGACAGAAATTCAAACTTTGTCCTATTAGGTTATGTACCGTCAACTTTGCTCTTTCCATTCAAGCATTTTAACATAAAATGGACATCGTGTATTTAAATTAACTTTTCATTTTCATTTTCATTCAATTTCTGTTTATTGTAAATATTTCTTTGCTTTCATTTTTTACTTTCTTGAACACGGAAAGCATTTTTTTTATCATTTCAAAGAAAATTATTGAAAAAGCGACTTTTTACTTTATTATTGGTTTTAATTATGTATACCCAATTACTTTTCACTCTACGATCAAAGTATATTGTATTGTATTGTAAAGATACTATAAGAAAATTATAAGACACGAAAAGGCTGCACCTTTTCTCACGAAAATACATTTTCCTTTACCTTCAAGAACAATACACTTTTATTGGACTATAAAGTATATTTCGCGTATAAAACAAACATCCAATAAAGGAAATTCTCTTCGATTGAAGGCAAAAGGAGGTATGTGGCGACCCTCTCTCTTTACTTTATGCTATTCACTATTCATATGAAATGCCAACAGTATTACTATTTTGTTTAATATACAAAACTCCGCTCGGTTTATCTGTCAACATGTTAATACAAAGTAAACGAATATCAAACACTTTTATCAAAGCAAAGCCAAATAACGTTACTGATATTTTATTATTCACATTATAAGTTTACACACACTCAATTTATTTTCACGTTTAAAACTTTTATAAGCTACTACAATCTAATAACACACCAATCTACCGGGTTATTATTTAGTATAGCTTTTTAGATATGTGTGTTATTAACATTAAAGATTGATTTTAATTAAGTTAAGTGAGCGTCGTTTGTCTACTTATACTATAAATACTTCTTAAAAAAAAACTCTTGTTTGGCAGATAATGGAAAGAGAGTTTAGGTTTTATCTAGATAATGGTATGTCATCGACCTTACAACCCACATGATATTATTACGTTAATGTGTAATAGATAATCTAAATAAGTACATCTAAAATCCTATCTTGAGTAGTAGTGTATAATGTAGCGTTGTGTTACGCTTCGGTGTTCGAAACTTTTTTCGTGTTTTTCTCAGTTTTTTTTTCTTTTTCTAATTTCCAGTTTTGAATTCGATTTTGAAAGGCTTTTGGTTTTTTGTTTTTTTTTTTGGCATTCAATTTCTTGACTGAGTTCTGTGCAGTTGTGAAAGTGCTGCATTTCCTAGTTTTTTTGTGCTATTTCATTAATAAGCTCTAGTTATTTATCGAAAGCTTAAGCATTCTATATGCTTCGCCAGTGTGCGAACAGTGGAGAGATCAGAGGACCTCTTGTTATCAGTTTTCCTGGAAGTCATAGCTTCAGGTTCAAGCTGCCTGCTTACCCTCGAGAGGGAACGGTCCTGGCTGAGACGTCGGGGACCGGTACGCTGGACCCTAAGTTGCTGCTGTGGTCGCGCGTGTGGTGAATCCTGGCTGCAGTCTTGCTGCATCATCGGGGTCCTTGGCATAGGAGGTTTATCAGAGGATGCTGCAGTAGCTGTGTTGAATCTCGGGACCTTCGACAAGGGAGTGCGGTGTTGTTTGGAGTTTACTAGATTTGACGTATTCTTTTTAACGTACTTTTTAGATTCAGTTAGGTAACCTGTAAACTAACCCTTAAATTGGTAAGTTGCTAGTTTTCTTCCCTAAATTCAAACCGGCTCTTCACGCCACCGTCATCCATTCCAGGCTGTACTTTTGGCACCTAACGTTATTCCCCATACTTGATCTACAGTTTTGTTGCGCAATAATTCCCTAGACAGGTAGGGGACTATTTCCATCACAACCACAGGAGATTCATACTAATTTTGGGGAACTGTTATATGTTTTGTTATTTTTCTGTTCGGTTTTTTTTTCTAAATTATTTATGTTATGTTTGACTTCTTTTACCGTGTTTCCGTTTTTTTGTATTTGTTCTTTTGTGCGATTTAATTTGGTATTAATTTCGGTAAGTAACTTTAAATCAAATCTTGGCTTTTTATACTTTTTTTAGTCTAAATTACATTCGTGTATAGTAGTTCTTTTGGCTTTTTATTTTTAATACTACAATATAGGTATAGGTATTTATACATATCAACCAAACAAAATTAGTTCATTGTTACTAATAATTATCATAAAACACATAGAACTAGAAAATCAATATTTCTGCACTCATCAAAACAATTTGCATTTCAGTTGAACGTATATAATTTCACTGCAAAATTGAACTTGACAACACCATAACAACCACAGGAAGTTGACCGTACTACGCTTCATAACTTTAACTTGCTTCACCCGTACAATAACACAAATATTTCTTGGAAAAATTTGTTTTGAAGTTTGCGCCAAATACTATAAATACTTTATACCTACCATGTACGTGGCCTGCAATAGGCTGATTGATTGATTGATTGATTGAGTACCTATCTACCTACTAATTAGAATTTGATAATTGATACTTTTCTTTTACCGTAATTGAAACAATTTGGTACCTACTAAAGATAGAACCTAAGGTAATATAAAAAATTAAGTACTTACTTACTACTATACCATGAAGATCGACGAAATTGATGATCTTGGACAGGACTCGAACTTGCATCTCCTCGCAGAATGCACCTGAGTCTAGTTCGGACAGCCGAGGAGATGCATGTTTGAGTCCGGTCCAAGATCGTATTTCTTTTTCGGTTTATTTTCGTGTAATGTTTGTAAAGAGACACATCAGAGCCATCTAAAAGAATATTGTATAGAACTCAATAAAACAATCATCGTTTTTTTTTTTTCTTCTAAAAACCAATGTACTTTGTGCAAGAGCACCGGACTTCCGCCCCGAGTGACGGACCATTACGATTTTTTGAGTGTTAATATTTTAAAAGGTCGCTTTTGTCCACTAAAATATTTTTCTGCATTTTAGTAAAAGGTTTTCCAATTGAACGTAACAAAAATGAAGCTGGTATAAAAATAAAGCTCTGATTGTGACAAAATGTTGGACTTTTTTGTCTAAGTATAATATTTTGGCAATAAAAAAAAACAATCCATATTTTTGTTCTATTTATAACGATTAGTTAGTTTCCCCTGAGCACAACTTCTGCGAGACAAATTGGCAATGGAACATTATTTTCTTAGGAACACGGTAACAATTTATTATTACTCAAATTCACAAACACTCATAAAAAAAAAAACATTCCGCTATCCATTCAAGAAAGAGCAAAGCTAATATTAATAACAATACCTACACATAGCAACACAATTCTCCTTTTACTCGTATTTTGTATAAATATTAGAATTATGAGTACTTTATTATTAACATTAAGTAGTTTGCTATTGACATAGTTTAGCTAGCCTGTTTCATGTACTTGGAAAAGTCTTAATTGACAAGAAAAATTATAAGTAATTAGGTCAATATCATTAGATTTTATGTTTTGGTGGGCCTGGAAGTGGCTTGTAATGTTAATGGGTAATGGCTAAAGCCCGTCACAGACGAAGCTATAATATATATTATAGCACGAGGCAGCCAGCTCTCTCGTCACCATTCACTTTCACGCAAAGCGGGGGTCAAACAAAATGGCGAATCAATCAGTGACCGGCCATTCTGTTTGCACACAAAGTGAATGGTGATGAGAGAGCTGGCTGCCTCGCGCTATAATATATATTATAGCTCCGTCTGTGACAGGCTAATATAAAACACGGCCGGTGCATGTCGTCGCCCTTATCTTTTGGAAGCTTGGCGGACAGACTACGGTATATCTACATCCTGTTTCAGATAACATTGGAAAATTATTTTATAGGATACATTTCCAGACACAAATCTCGATTAGCTGACAAGTGTGAATCACGAATAATCTTTTTTCTACCGTACATATTTTTTGTCCTTTGTCCAATGTATTGTAGTGGTGGGCGTGTGAAGACAAATAAAATATAATTTATAGGGAATACAATGGTTTATTTTTACGGAGTATGTCAATGTACTAGACAAACATGTCGAAAGGCTTCTCAAATTAGACTGAGTCAAAACGACATATTCCGAAATCATTTGAAAATACAATTCTAGAACAGAATAAAGCTGCCAGTGTGCATTTATCACATGCCAGCATTTTTAAATAACAGGGAGTGTAGGTATTGCTATACCTAACACAATGTTATTTGAAATGAGGTGCACAAAGTAGGGTCGGGCCACACTTATCGACGGCGATTGACGGTTTGCCTATACAAAACACGCGCGAAGTATGGAAATCCTTTCGCATCATTCGCTGCGTCCGATGCGAAAGGATTCCCATACTTTGCGCGCGTTTTGTAAACAAACCAAGTGTTAGGCAAACCGTCAATCGCCGTCGATAAGTGTGGCCCGACCCTAAAACGGCGGCGCAGCGCGGAGCCCCAGACAGAGTCTCAATTTCTTGCCGCACACACATTGACGTACCGGAAAACTTTTTGTCAGAACTGAATATCAACACAGAAGCAAAAAACTGAGTATCAATACAGAAGCAAAAAACTGAGTATCAATACAGAAGCAAAAAACCCTATTGAAGTAATTAGTTTCGAGGAAACCGAGAGTGGTCCTTCTGTAACCCTTTTTATCTTGTTACGCATGTCAATCTTAATTTATTTAAATTTTCTTTGTTATTTATGTAATGTTATCTAACAATGTACAGTTATGTGAGTGTAATACGTATTTTTTGGATATTTAGATGTTTGGATGTTTGTTCCACTTTCACGCCTAAACTACTAGATGGATTTGGATGAAATTTGGAATAGAGATAGTTTGTATATACCCTGGAATATATACACATAGGATACTTTTTACCGGGAAAAGTCGTATTCCCACGGGAAATTCTTACATAACGCGGGCGTAGCCGCGGGCGGACCGCTAGTAAAGAATAAAAGAGAAATGAACGAAGGTTTTTTATTATTTTTGATACAAGTACATGTGTAGGGGCTGCTGGGAACATTACGTGTATTTTATTGTTCAGAACCCCGGTTGTGAGCGGTTCATTGATTTTATTGCCCACCATCCTCCGTCTTATTGTATTTTAATTTTTCGGTCGCTTTCCCTTTGATGTTACTGTTATGATTTTTCAGCTTTATGAACTCTTTCTGTTTTTTTTTTTGTAGTTATCTAACGTGTGGCCGCCATTGTGTTAGTGAACTCACCCAAAAAAATATAATGACGGATCTAAGTGATGTAATAACAAAAGTCAAAAAATCAAATCAACGGCCCGTTACAGTCCACTGCTGGACTATGAGCCTCCTCCACTTAAGTAATAACATCTTATGGAAATCTTATGGAAATAAATAATTTTTAATAATAATAATTATATTTATAAAAATAATATTTTTTTTTTGCGGATTCAGAATGCGTTTAAGCGAGATTATTAAATATTGTGTGTTTAAGACCTTTAGTCGACTTAACGAATGAATTAAGAAAAAGTATATAATGTCAATTTTTATAAAAATAAAAATTCCAAATTGTAAGAATAAGAAAACATTTATTTACGGCACATAAAACAAAACACACATAGTTACAAACAAAAAAAAAAATAACATTAATCAGATGCCACCACAGTAGTGACAATCTGAGCTGTCAAGGAGTGTTCACACCACCAGCCAGCGCGTGAACAAGCCAACTGATGCGAACACTCCCAGAACAGAGTAAAAAAAAAAACTTATATATATAAAAAAAAAAGTACAATATCGTGCGTTCTATTTTGCGCACCGCAAAAGGGCTACAGCTCAGCATTTTGCTGCATTGTAGTACCCACCAAGTAGGCACTACAACACAGCGCTGTTTTTCAGCTATCGCCCTTGAGAGATGATGACACGCCATCCATACATTATGATAGAAAAACACTAAAATTAA
Organism: Carpatolechia fugitivella; assembly: GCA_951230895.1. NCBI lineage: Eukaryota > Metazoa > Arthropoda > Insecta > Lepidoptera > Gelechiidae > Carpatolechia > Carpatolechia fugitivella. The sequence goes on along the minus strand of OX579653.1, from coordinate 14,130,629 downwards.
AGTAAAAATAAATAAAGCTCACAGCCAAGATTCTCAATTTAATTCGAAGTATTTATATAATATAATTTTAAAGTAAGCAACACCAGGCAGAACAAGCAAGTAGGCAACACAATATTTCAATTTGGCTGGCGGGATGGTGCGCGGCCATGTTTGCTGCAAGTGTCCGCCCTGTCTGATGTTCAAGTTCAGTTATGGAACAAATCGCTTCGGTGAAATCCTAAGAATTAATAACTTAATAACAAAAAGTGCCTAAATTTTAAATAAGAACAATAATTACATCACAATTTAAAGATTATTTTATAAAAAATCGTCGCGGCACAAAAGGTGAAGTTCCAAACAATAACATAGTTATGGCGGGTATTGTAAACGTGTGGCAGAATATAAATCGACACTTTGGCTTTGTTGGGATAGATTTGTCTGTTTAGTAGTGATCACTGATTGTGTCAAAATATCTAGATTCAAAGAACGAACCACGTTAAGAAAATATTATGCAAAAGTTATTTGATATCTTAAGCCTACAAGGAGTTCAAGGAGACACCGGCCACTAGGTAAGAATGTACTGTTACTTAAAGAAATAAAGAATTTTGTATTTGAAAGTTTTTTTTTTTTTTAATATGAGTACTGCATTATTATTGCACAGAGTTCGCAGTGTAGTCTTTATTTTGCTGACTTACTCACAGTAGCACACCTCACTTTTGTGAAACTATAATCATAAAGGTGTCTTAGAGTCACTGTAGCGTCAGTTCTCAGATTTAAGGAGCACAGATTATTTCTATAGAAGAGATACAAGTAAACTGTTTTTTAATTTCACACTGTAGCTTGTTTTTTGTTCTTCAATATGAAATAAATTTATTTCTACCGTCTTGCTCTCTCTTTTTTTAGTCTTACACAAAGAGGCATTTGTTCAAGAAACTGTATTGAAAAATTGGTCGAAATGCATACATTTCACGACACGATATTATTTTGCTTTGTTTTAAAATATTTTATCTACTGCTTTTTTATCTTATGAATGTGGTGATCTATATTATCACCAGTCTGTGGAAATAAGTTCGTTGTTTGACTTTTATATAGAAGGAAAAACACGTTTCTTTTATGGAAAGTAATAAAATAACTTTTATGAAATCCGTAACCTGAGTACGTGTCTGGTACGTTTAAGTGTGAGATTTTTTGTTTGAATAGATAAAGCTTAGCATTTAAATGTTTTTATTTTCTGGTATATCTTCTCTACCCGGCCATTTTGTGCCTCAAAACATGTTTTTTCTGCATGATCAAACGACCTACAATAACGCCGCCTAATATAGAGTATTTAAACGCGTAACGTCGCCGTGTGGTGACGGCAGAGTAGAATACATTTGTCACCAACCCTTACTCTTCCCGTGGGTGTCGTAAGAGGCGACTCAGGGACTACACATTGAACAGGCAACGGGCAGCAGCGCTCTCTGATACAGTAACCTTTTAATCTGCAATCACCAACCCGCCTGGCATGATAAGTGTGGGTGGAGATTATGGCAAAACCCTCCACTTAAGTGGAGGAGGCTCGTAGTCCAGCAGTGGACTGTAACGAGCCATTGATTTGATTTGAAACGCGTACCTATATAACTGCAAAATCCAACATGACTTTAACACTTTTAACCGGCAATTTATGAATTCAGGTAGGATTGCTACACTGGACAGGATCGTAAATTTTATGGTTTGAATTACAGTTTCAGTGCCTATGAATTCTGTTGCCTACCTAATATAGAGGTATGGTTGCCAATTACAAACAAAATTTATGTGATAAATTGATAAAAATTTTTGGCTTCCGGGCCCCAAAGGCCCATCATTTCAAATCCCAGAGGTGATAACATGTAGCTTCCCGCGAGCTGACTATATTTGCACGTCTTTAAACCTACTGGATTTAGTTTGTGTGGTACTGTAAAGATCAGCCTCCTTTGTTGTTACTGGCTATTGGGCGGTTTTCATATTTCATTCTAATAATTTGTAATTTTTGAATTCCGAATAGTTCTTTTTTTTGTTTAGAGTCTTGCTTTCGTGCTGAATACTACACGCGTTCTATGTATTTTTTGAAATTTACTGAATAAATTCAATATCTAGAATATTTACGCGTATAATTTGTAGGTTGAATATAGAGCCCTTCTGGCTACGCCTTCCACTGTACTGACGTAAATTTTAGTTTCTCTGTTGTGACGGACCTACCATTCACTATCATCAACGGCCCGTTACAGTCCACTGCTGGACTATGAGCCTCCTCCATTTAAGTGGAGGGTTTTGCCGTTTTGGGTTGGAGATCGTAGATTAAAAGGTTACTGTATCAGAGAGCGCTGCTGCCCGTTCCCTGTTCAATAGGTTGGTGAAAAATGTATTCAACTCTGCCGTCACCACACGGCTAGACCATTAAAACCACCATTATTTAAATATGGTGAATCCTAAACCATACCACTGTAGTGCTGATGCGATAACATACTTACTTTATGGCGATAGCTATAAAATGTGACGTCATATAGCTGTCGCAAGAAAGTGCAAAGCAAGTCAGACTTTGGGACGCTTCGGAAAACCTAGAACATTTTTGTGTATGAGCCCTAACACAAAATAAAATACCACTTATTCATCTATACCTAACTTCAGGTTTAGCAATACGGTTGGATCGCGTGCGGGTCCCCCGTTACGGAGGTAATTGTCAGGAAATTCCGCAAACATGCCTCTTGCTCTGCCTTGGACTGGAAATGGTTCAATTATTTATGCTTCCTCCGACTATCGGTACTGTCTTGAAATATTGACCCTGTGCGTTTTAGTATATTTCTTCCTTTTAGTTTTATTGTTACGAAGACCTTTGGATAAGAGCGGACAAGTGAAAAAGAGCGTCGAATAAACGTAGGTACTGTCAGGTGGACGTAGCCCTTTGAAGATGGGAGGCACTCGCTTCTAGCGCATAAATCCGTATCTAAATAATGACTCCAATATTAGATTAATATTTTTGTATTATCTTTTCTTCATTTCAATCCCTAATCCACACCATTATTTTCTTCAGCCCATCATTCTCTGACTCACCACGTCTAATTAGCTTTTTTACGATATATAGGGCGAATATCGAGTGCCAGCAACAACAAACAAAGGGAAAAGTGCGCGGAGACTGCATGTAACCAATGCAACCTCCACATCCCTCCTCCTACAGGAAAATGATCAGCCGATCACAAAAGATAAACCTAACTAATTACCTAAAAGTGCGTATAATATTTCATTTAACAAACCCTATGATTTGTACAAGAAGCCATAGCTAACAGCTACCTGGTGGAACAACGTTTCACCAAATACGAATAATTAAAACCACGCCAAAAGATTATTCATTCAAGTACAACTCATGGTACACTACATGAACCAAAAGAACAATAAATAAATTTTGAAGAATTAATAGAACAACTAACAGCGACACAAAACGTTCAACATAATATTAACATTGGACCATGCTGCTATAATTGACCAACAAGAACAAACGAAATTATTATTATGTAATATCAGATAAATCAAATTATGACAACAAAATCCCATCAACATAATGAACAAACTTTAAGTGATCACACCTAATCTAAACTTAAATATTTCAACCTAAGCTAAGACAAAAACAAATGAAAAACGCGAATACAAAGTCTAAAAATCGAAGTAGCGGCAGGTCTGGAACAGGAGCTCAGGCCTATTCGTATATGTAGAAAAATAATGATCACCTACACTATGCGTCACTTACGTTAAATATTAACCGAATAACAAGATCTTTTCCGAAGAACTATAAATATTCGATAGCATATCTAAAATGAGTGGCCTATACACTAAGCTCACCCTCCCCTTATAGAAAATAACAACCCCATTAAATAGCTAGATTTTTAAAACCTTCTTTTCTTCATGAAGTTTCTTTTTTTTAATATATAAAATGTTTATAAACTACTTATTACGAATCTGCAAATAAGAGCTGGATTAATCCATTCGAGAGAAAAACAAAAATTAATAGAACTTGACTAAATCTAATAAGCATAACATGAAACCAATAAGCGTTCTCGAATCCACCGACTCATAAAATACTAAACCAATACGATCGTGCTAAGAAAAAGCACATCTCATGAGGATGCATATGTCCTATTATGAGATCCGACAAGTAATGCTCAAACCAAACGAATATCTCGAACGATTGTTGATTAAATGAAAATACCATAGCTTAAGTCAAAAGTCCATGACAAACAAAAATAAATAAAATGTAAGAATAAGTTATCAAACTATGCCATATATAGACAAACATTAAGTTACCCATCATACAAAAATAAAAATAAATTTATATATAGAGACAATAATAATTATTTGTTGACAAAGACGCTGACATAACATATCAACTACAAATGACGATAGAAGTTCATGACGAGTTGTGAATAAAGTAAGGCATAGGACAGATCAAGGGAAACAAACGCCAAGTTACTATAAAATAATATTTTTAAACACGCAATCTGAACGGTTTCAGAGAATTATGGTGAAATATTAAATCACGTCTGGAGCTTCCATCTATCTTACGTAGTAAATAATTATTATTAGATAGCCTTCGAATAACACGAAACGGACCTTTATATGGACGCGATAACTTCTGACCAACATTTGTTATTCTTTTAGGATTATACACCAAGACTAAGCTACCTGGATCGAACGTTACGAACCTGACTTTCCTGTCATAATATTCCTTTTGAGTCATTTGCGATTTACGAATATTTCTCAACGCACAAGAGATCATTCTAATATTAGCATTATTGCGAGCAGCAATATCCAAATCATTACGATTAGATACAATATCAACATCTTTAATTAATGGATTCCTGCTTAGGAAATCAGCAATTTGGTTATCTTTGCCCGAACAATATACTATATCAAAATCATATTGTTGAATCGCTAAAGACCAACGAGCTAAACGCCCATTCATATCCTTTTTAGTACGGAGCCATACCAAAGCTTTGTGATCCGTCACGACGTCAAATTTCATTCCCCATAGTAAATGCTTAAAATAATTAAGAGCCCACACTAGAGCCAAACATTCCTTTTCGGTAATCGTATACCTGGTCTCACAATCAGAGAGCTTACGCGACGCGAAAGCAATCGGAAATATTTTATCATCACCCTGCAATAAACAAGCACCTAATGCTTTATCACTAGCATCGACAAATAATCTTGTAACTATGCCTTCGCTATTCGAAAAATGTCTTAATAAAGGGGGGTTCTGAATAAGAGAAAGAATTTTAGAAAATGCATGTTGCTGTAGTTCTGTCCAAATAAATTTGACACCCTTCTTCATCAACCTTGTTAGAGGCATAGCCAAATCCGCATAATTATCTAAGAATTTTCTATAATATGAAAAGAGTCCTAAAATAGATTTAAGTTCTTTAGTCGATTTTGGCACTTGGATCTTCATAATCTTTTCAAACTGTGATTGATCTGGTCGAATTCCCTGACCCGTTATTTCATAACCAAGAACGGAAACTTTTTCAAAGCCAAATTTGCACTTACTAGGTTTAAGTGTCAAATTGCATTCTTTAATTCTATATAAGATTTCATTTAAAGATAAAGAAAATTCTTCAAATGTTTCCCCATAAACCAATATGTTGTCAATATAAACAATAGCATTCCGATATTTCATGCCCCCTAAAACACTATCCATAACCCGCTGGAAAATCGCACCACTTGTTTTAAGGCCGAACGGCATGACGTTAAATTCATACAATCCCGAAGGGGTAACAAAAGCAGTTTTATGCTTATCAGATTCCTTGATTCTCAACTGCCAATATCCACTATTTAAATCCAGATCCGCAAAATATTTGGCTTTAGCTAGATATAAAATTATGTCATCTATTCTGGGTAAAGGATATGAATCGGTAATTACTTTTTTATTCAATGACCTATAATCAATGCAGAATCGCCACGTGTCATCAGGTTTCTTGACCAAGACAACCGGGGATGCATATGCACTTCGCGACTCACGAATGATTCCATTTTCCAACATCTCACTCACTTGTTCCCTAATTATACTGTGTTGATGGTGTGAAACTCTATAAGGAGCTTTATGAATAGGAGTCTCGTCTGAAGTATTTATTTCAACTTCCATTAATGAACATGCCCCTAAATTCTTCGAATCAAACGCAAACTGCTTTTCATATTTGCCCAGTAATTCTGACAACTTACTTTTCTGATCTGATAATAAAGCATCAGAAATATTAAAATTATTACATTTCGTGTTATTCGTTAGGATCGTATCCTTTTTTAAATCGTCCAAATTTTCATTTATTGATTCTACCGTATTAAGAAAATAGATATAATCACCTTTCGGTAACGGCAATAAATGTTCGGACTCAGTCCCGGACTGAACATAATCAAGTGAAAACGCCGCGATTTTTGTATCATTTCTGAACCATACCTTATTCCTATCCAGTTCAATGAACTGTTTATCAAAGTTGACAATGGCCTTTACTGCATATAAAAAATCCTGCCCTAAAATTATATCAGGTACTAAATCGCACACAACAACAAATGCATGATTATAAACAATGCTATTTATTGTAATGTCCAATATAACAGAACATTCAGCTAATAACCTAATCCCATTCACCGTACGCAAACAAGAGGCGTTATCATTATATGCGTGTGACGGAATGAATTTATCCACTTTTTCAAGAAACGAAGAAGAAATCACAGAAATTGTGGCACCTGAATCAATCAACGCATTATGCACTACACCGTACAAATCAACACAAATAATAGGAGAAACGGGACGACTAAAATGACCGTCTACCAATGTAGTCCCATTCACTGGCGACGCTGAAAGTTTGGGTCATTACCCTGTATATTTCCAATGTTATCACGCGAACCGCTTCTTAAATTATACCGGTTTTGAGTGTATTGGGGTCTTGACGATCTCGCATCATTGCGGGGTCGGTTTGATCCAAAGTTAGTAGTACGTGGAGAAGATGGACTCCTCGGCGGCCAACTAGAAGATCTATTTTGCGGCGTGGAGTATAATTCCTGCGGTGAGGCTTGCGCACCACGCTGCCCAATATTTTCACTGGGATAACCATCACCCATTGAATTCGTATAACTGCTGGGCTCGCCACATCGAGTCGAGGTTATCTTCACTGGCAACGATAATTCAGTGTGTGTGGCCATAAAGAGCATCGAATACTCCATGCAGGTTTGTTTGAGGGTAGCGAAATCTTTGTATAATTGAGTTCCGAAATTACGTTTAAAAAAAGATGACATACCAGTCAAACATTGCTTAATTATTATTTTCTGGTCTGAAATCTTAGCCTTTCCGGCAAGAGATTCCACACGATACACATAGTCCATCAGAGGCTCATTATAATCTTGACGAGACTTATAAAACAACGAAGCATGGTCTATAGGAGACGGGAATTCTAAACAAATCGCTTTTTTAATATCCTCATATTTCGTAGAGGACGATTTTGTCAAATTATAATAGCTGAGAGCCGGCCCACATAGATAAGTAGCCAACACTAACGTTTTTACATCGTCACTCCAACTATTTATAGCGGCGATTATCTCGAATTGCGAGAAGAAGTCCTCCGCGGACGAATTCAGACCGTTATACTTATCAGACATAATTCAACTTTTTTTAACAAAATAATATCAATTGTACATCACCAAGGCATCAATGCAGAGAGACCTTTCCATGGTATCTCATCATCATTCTAATGGCTGCAATCGCTGCATTGGCCATCTCATTCAATATTAATTTCTTTATTCACAGTCTTTTCTTAGACTTTTTTCTGGAAAACTTAATATGGTGCATAAAAAGGATTTAAGATTAAACACGTCTTCCTCTGCGTCCGCGTTCAGTCGAAGCTAAACAAAGGTAACAAAATTAAATTGCTTCATAGCTGCGATCCGTGCTGTGATATTTGCTGTTGATTCTACAAGGCAAATAATCAGGCAAATAATATAGCAAAGAAAAAAAAATACGTAACTGGAGGTACCGATTTCTTCATAAGTCTACACCATGTCAGGTGGACGTAGCCCTTTGAAGATGGGAGGCACTCGCTTCTAGCGCATAAATCCGTATCTAAATAATGACTCCAATATTAGATTAATATTTTTGTATTATCTTTTCTTCATTTCAATCCCTAATCCACACCATTATTTTCTTCAGCCCATCATTCTCTGACTCACCACGTCTAATTAGCTTTTTTACGATATATAGGGCGAATATCGAGTGCCAGCAACAACAAACAAAGGGAAAAGTGCGCGGAGACTGCATGTAACCAATGCAACCTCCACAGTACCTATGAATTTGAAATTCAAAAACACATTGGTACATGGTGAGGATCAAAATGAATTTTAGTAAAATCCTTTAAATTATAAATTCTAGACAAGTGCTTCAAAAAATATATAAAATCTTCAAGTACGTGCTACGCTACAACAATAACTATAATAATAACATGACAACGCTATTTTTATTCACCGCACACCTTGTTATTCAACTTTTATTACTCTGTAGACATGCTTAAGTGAAGGACAAAAATAAGATTTTCATAACAGAAAGAAATATGAAACTTTCCGATACAAAGATATTCATTATTTATAAGCCGACTGTAGCCACAAAGTAAGGGGCGCGTTTATTTGTGCTGTGGCTACTAAGCGGCGGCGCATAGATTATGTTTAGGTACTCTAAGGATCAGCCTCCTTTGTTGTTACTGGCTATTGGGCGGTTTTCATAATTCATTCTAAAAAAATTTAATTTTTGAATTGCGAAGTCCTTTTATTGTTTGAAGTCTTTATGCTTTCGTGCGAGAGACTACACGCGTTCTTTGTATTTTTAAATTCACTGAATAAATTCAATATTTCTAGAATCTTCGAAGTCGAAGTAAGAGCCCTTCTGGCTACGCCTCCTACTGTACTTCGTAAAATATTAAAGCTGTAAAAATGAACAGCCATCACAGCCAAGCAGTAGAGCATCAGGTCATGATTGTGGAAAATCCGGGTTTGAATCCTGGTGGTTATTTTTTGAGTCTGTTTTTAGTTTAATTAGGTTAGGAATTTGCTGGTCCAATTCCCTGATTTTTCCTGATTGATTCAAAATTATATGGTTCCGTTCTTTATCCTGCAACAGTATTTGGTATTCCGAAGTTATATGATAATATTAATATACTGGTTATTGTATGAAACAAATGATAAAAACATGTGCTAAAAAATATGAGTAAGACAGGCGTTCAACCTCAAAACAACAAAATAAAAACTAAAAATCAGAAAATAGTTTTAGTTTCTTTGTGTTAGTCTTAATGAGCGTGCTGGAACACAGAACAAATTCTTCAAAGGGTTCATAGCTCTACAGTTGTCATTATTTTAATGAGTTCGCCGCCCAACACTTTACTAATACCAGCCGAAGCCTCGATATCTTCAATTATTCATCCTTTGCTCTTCTATTGAATATTTTCACTCAACGAGGATGTTATTTTTCTTCGTGTGAAGTGTAAAGCCGCCTCATAAGGCCTGGTGGTATCGGTATGTACTATTTCTCTATAAGCCTACGCCCAAAACCGATTTCCGAAGAATATTGTATTGTATTGTCGTATTGATTTCGAGAAAAACTGGTTCTTAATTCAAAATTATTTCACATGGTAAAAAGTAGCCTTTGTCTCTGATCGGCCGAAATGAAACCACTTTGCAAAGATATGCTTTTGTTACTTTGTGAAAGTAGTACATACAAACAAAATATATGTTTTAATTGATAAATTAGTACGATTTTTTACAATAAAAGGAGTAATTTAAAGGTCACAGTGCATAGGACAGTGTTTTTATTACCGCAGAATTAAAGATATTTTCCAAAGTCGGCTTTACGTGAATTAAAAAAACTTGTAGCGATGTGATAAGTAGTATATTAATTTATCTAAATATTCTTATTTGACTTCAATAAGTTTGTCAAGTACTTTATTGTTGCATCAGAAACGTATTGGATTTGTTCCAAGTTGGTCAAACATTTTCGGAACCTGTGCGTGGGACTAAGTTCCGAGGACTGGAGTCCCCTGAAGTTATTGAACTCTAGACTCTCTCTTGTAGACTCTTAGTCCTTTAATAGGTTTCCTGTGCCAAGTACCTTCTTGTATTGTTGTGAAGTATTGGATTGCTTCGACGTTTTTGCTGCCAAAAGTATTAACTTATACAGTTAAAGATAATTTGTGTTTATTTTTTATTATTAGTTTTGTAAGTGCCCTTATGACTTTACACCGTCAGGTTTACGTTGATTATGACAAAATTGCCGTGTGGTGACGGCAAAGTAGAATACATTTGTCACCAACCCCTACTCTTTCCGTGGGTGTCGTAAGAGGCGACTTAGGGAATACACATTGGACAGGGAACGGGCAGCAGCGCTCTCTGATACAGTAACCTTTTAATCTGCGATCTCCAACCCGCCTGCCAAGCGTGGAGATTATGGCAAAACCCTCCACTTAAGTGGAAGAGGCTCATAGTCCAGCAGTGGACTGTAACGGGCCGTTGATGATAACAACGCAGCGATGAAAACTGCTTGTTCATGTTAATTTAACATAATAAAACCAACAGCAAAGTATTTTCAGATAGTACTACTCTCATATTAATGAGTTTAACAAACAAACCATCAGTTTTCTGTCAAGATATTACGTGATATTACGCAAAATAGAATGAAAAATGCTGTATAAAGCTTATTTGACGTCGACTCAGCCATCACAGAGGTCGGTAGACGCTCATACTTTAAAGGCCATCCATTATTATCAATGAAAGAGGACTCGCGATGTCGTCCATGATGCTCAACGTCTTTCAAGGCTCCTTTCACGCACTAAATTAATGATAGATCTCACGCGAACGTTTTTTTCTATAACGGTTCGAGGAAGTAGCGTAGGCAAAAATTGAAGACGAGTTTTGTTGTAAATGCTTTACAAATCAATTCGAGAATACGTTAGATTTTTAGTTTGTTTATGTTAAATTTTTGTGTTTGTTTGTATGTATGTATCAATAATCAATTTAATGTTAACATGTATACGTAGTAGATAATCTTTAAATATTATATTATTAAAAATTCTGGTATAAATGCGACATGAGCTATGCAAAAGACTACTTATCGTAGATGCACGCGGTACGCCTCGTAGCAATCTGCTACGCCACCATGCTCTACGCCGTAGCAAAAGTTTGAATCTGTTCTAACTGTAAAAGTAAATTTACTAATTAACTTTATCGTTTTACCTATCTATTTGAAAATTCTATACAACAAATAATACGCATTTTCTAAAGAATCAGTAGTTTTAGGTATCATTTCACTTTTTACTTAAACCACGCCCTAAAAAGGAACTGTTTTTGTCAAGCTTGCGTTTCCTTGATTGTCGTGTGCCACCCTGTGACAGTCACCACGATAATTTCCATAATTTATATTCACAATTCACAAATGCCCGAACAATTTTAAACCGTCATTTTGTATTATAAATTGAGGTTTGCGTGTGGTTTTAAATAAGGTTCTATTAAAAAGATTTATTTAAAAAAAAAAAAAGTTAATGACAGTTTGGGTATACGCATACTTAACAATAATAATCAAATATTAGCATAAATAAAATATGTACGAGGCAAACTAGTTTTAATTAAATCAAATCAAATATTCTTTATTGCACATTAAAAAACACTCATACAAACACAGAATAATAATAAAGGAAAAGGCAATTGGCGGCCTTATCGCTTTAAGTGATTTCTTCCAGGCAACCATTGGTCAAAAAGAAAAACAAAAGAATGAATAGGCGGGTGCATACTTATCTGTGCCCACCCAACACATAGGCACTACCACAGATAAAGAAGTTTAGAGATCTGAACCCTTTACGAAATTTAACGTGGCCGGCGCGCCGGTGGTTCTCCGCTCCAAAAATACGACTTCAAAATGTATTTCTATAAGAATATGTTTTCACTCCCACAGCCAACATCTGTACCACGCCGCCGTGGTCAACCGTAGCAGGGACATCAATGAAGATTTTTTACGGTTATGGGTTCATTTTAAACTAGTTGACTGCCCGCAGCTATGCCCACATTATGTAAGATTTTTGCGTATATAACAAAGCAAGTCTTTGACCAACAACTAAAAGTCCAAACTCAAGGTTTGCCAGCGGAACATGGAACGCAGCATACTTGGAGTCAAATTGACAGACCGAGTACGAAACACTACGCTGCGTTCCCAAACGCAGATCGCAGATGTGGCTCAGAAGGCCTTAACTAGGATTGGGCCGGTTACGTTTTCCGAATGCCATCCAATCTTTGGGCAAAGATTACCACCGACTGGCCCCTCGAAAACACCAGAAGACGTCGAGGTCGCCCACGGAGGAGATGGTGCGATGAATTAGACGCCCTTAACACTAAATGGCAAGACACGGCCCAAAACAGAGATGAATAGAAGAAGGGGAGAGAGGCCTTTGCCCTGCAGTGGGACACTACAGGCTAAATCTAAATCTAAACAAAGCAATGCATAAAGTGTTAGGTGTTCAGAGGCTACAAAAAAAACGTACTGCAAAATTAAATTTGATCGATTTTCTATTGTCCTCTTGATATCAGTTTACCTGCAACCGGAAAAACTAAAATGAATTATTGTGTGTGTTTTTTTATGTATTGTGAGAGTGGTTGTTTATAACAACCTTCAGAATAAAAACCCAGAGTTTGAGTTGTTCTAGTTAAGTTGGGTCATCAAAGGCCAGTGTGTTTACCAGAAAAAAATAATCATTGAAACCCGAAGCCTGAAACTCAATTAAAGCTTACCGTGCAACACTTATAATTTGTATTAAATCAGCGTGGAAAGTACTAGGGTACTATGAAACAGAAACAGACCGGTCATTATAATAACTGCGTGGTAATGAGCACGCGCTTGTTAACAGCAGTCGTTACCGCCGCCCTAATGGCCGCGGCTCAAGATCTGTTGCTTTAAAAAAAAAGTGAAAACTTGCAGTAAAGTTCCTACTTTATGTTTGCCTAGTACTTTTTTTAACGCGATGTCGCTATAATAAGAATAATCCGAGTGATTATAAAAATAAAGTCCTTTGGGATTATAACGTACGAGTGAATGAATGATGTTTGTAAGAATTAACACATGTGGATATCATGTTCGAAACAAACTACCAACTGCAACTTGTTGGTTGACTCTGATGATGATGATGATACTCTACTAGCCGATAAAAGCTAATCGATGATTGCTGGGCAATTCTTTGTTTTTTTTTTATATAAATACTTTCGTTGTAAATACTCAAAGATTTATAAATGTATTACTGGCCGTATAGCAACCATTAGGACAAACTTTCTTCCTTGGCAAAATGTTCAGAAGCGCGTCGAGCAAAGCGAGCTTTTCCGAACTTTTTGGTCCTTGGCATAATACTTCAACGTAAAATATATTTTTGTATCATAAAAAAAATATCTTTATCTTTTTGTAAACCAGGTTCTTAAGGGAAATTTGCCTCAAAGTACTCATAATACTTTACGATCCTATCGTGACTATTACAGTTAATAAACTTTGGCGCAGCACTTTGTAACTCGCAAATCACTGACTACGACAATACTAAACAAGGCACATTTAACCAAACTTCCTGCGTTACAATAATATGAAACTTTAGCTTTCCGTTTTGTTCACAATTATGAAACCATCGCTTCCTAAGCCTAGTTTCACATCATGTCGTTGGAAGCGCGTTTTAATTTTTATGTTTTTTTTTTAAGTAATATTAATATGGTATGACGTAAGGAATAGGTCATGCAAGGTCGTCTTTTTAGAAATATTTCGGATCAAAGCTTTTTTGGTATCAAGTGTGATGGCACTAGTAATTTTAAATAATATTAAGTACTTAGATGTGTAAATATTTGTGCCCGTTACTGTGTCATTTATAATTTAATTAACAAATAAAAAGTATTTCTTTCTTTCATGACTGCCTTTTTTGTCTACGTTTTTATGTTTTAGAGTCAATAAAAATTATTATTGACATGCTAACGAATAATGTTAATATATTTTATTTAGCATTATATTGTTGGTATTATAAATAAATTAACACTACAAATTATGATCATTGGACTTTACTCGCAAAGAGAGAATAAAAGAATTTCTATATAATATTTAATATTATATAGCATTTATCTACCTGCGGTTGAGACGCACAATTCAAGGTAATTCTGAAACTGGCTTTAAAGACAGACCGTGCCTCGCCGTGCCTGTATCATAACCCAACTATTGCGATATAACCAATTTAGTTTTACTACGTAAAAACACGCAAGCGTAAACAGATTTAATTTTCGGGTTTAATAATATTCATGACAGGATGGGATAGTTTGTAAACCATATAATAATAATAATATTTAATATTTTTATTTGCCATAAGAAAGAGGTAATTACAAATGAGAAACTAGACTAATTGGTTAAGGTTGCCTGGAAGAAATTGCTACCTTAGCAATAAGGCCGCCTATCTGTACACCCTTTTATCTATCTTCTGTACTTTCAAGCTATATCCTTGTGTGCAATAAAGTATATTCTATTCTATTCTATTCTAATTTTACATGCGGAGAAACTCAGAAACAATATCCTTTGCTCCGAAACTAGGCAAAAATCTGTCTTGGGAGACAGTGCTTCCATCGCCGAATTGACGACTAAGGTATAGTTGTTATTAGATACTTAGGTATGTATAATAGATGTGAACACCAGTTTGAAGGTTGCTGATATACCAGAAACATATGGCGGTGCAGAATCAGTCCTAAGCTATCAACAGCCTCTGTGGCTAAGTTCGACTTTCATTATGGAAGTTCCAGGCTGGAATCCCGGCGGGGACGCCGTTGAACAAAAATCCTTTACAAAGATCTCTTTGGGAAACTTTCCCCTAGTTTGGTAAGGAAATTGCAGGTTTTTTGAAAATAAACATAATTTCGTACTTTGGAACGAATGTTGAGCCGTGGATTCCGGCTTCTATCTAAGGAAGTTGTCGCAAAGAACCGTTCACAAAATATGTGATTAATAACTAACCATCCGATTGTATTTATAAGTAAGTAGGTACAATATACTTTAAGGATCTTATATTATTTAGAGTTTACTTACATACGCTATCAATTATCTAGAGTAAGCATATCTCATTGTGCAGCGAGAAAAGCACGAAAAAGCTTTATGTAACGAAAGTGGTGGCATTTTTTAATTTAATTATAATCCTTATAAGAAGTGTAGTAGTTTGCATAATGTCCATTTATTATTTATTGTTTCTTGAATCGTGAGCAGTAATCGATAAATGACTAGTAAGTAAGCATAGCTCTGCTAGTTTTATTATAATGTTTAAATAAAAAAAATAAAAAAACCCGACTTTCAAAATGCTGTGATGGAACATAATAATATTGTGAATATTTGATGCCTCCGACTGCTATTGTGAATACTATCAACCACGATCATTCAAAACAAAACAAAAAAACTTGTTTGCATCTTTTCAGTTCATATAAATTAAGTTTGAAAGTTTAAAATTTTCACGCAGTCGGGTTTTTTGTTTTTTTTTAATATTTCTTTTATTTTAATCTTTTTAGTTTTTGTAATGAATGACCGATATTGTTATGTCTCTTCCACACATAATATAGGTAATTCAATTTAAAACGTTGAAATTTTTGATGGTTTTTAGCATTTCTCATCCCAAATTACATTCAAACAAATAAGTTGTTTATATTTTTGAAAATCATTCACTAAACCCTTTATTTTGATACCCCACTCAATAGGTTTTGAAGAGATAAAATTTTAAAATCCTTGTTTTAGCGCCAAAAAACTTTGATGTACCCAGTGTCACTTTCACAAGTAAGACGAATTTAACGACACCTTTTTAGCTAAAATCCATCAAGCCGTTTAGGCTGTAGAGCGTGCCACCAAAATTTACAATTATATACATACATACAAACATACATACACTCGAAAAACATAACCCCCCTTTCTAAAGCATTCGGGTAAAAAAATAGTTTTCTTCAATTTATTTACTCGACGGCTGAATGTTGACCTTGGCTAACTCCCACAAAGAGACTACTTGAGAGAATATTAGATAGGTAAGTATACCTTAAGCTGAAAGTCAGACAAAGGTTCAATTTTAGTCAAATCATGAGACAAACTACCAAGAATTCCTAGTCACTGCCAGTAATTACTTATATGACTAAGCAATAGGGCTGAAAAGCTCTTAGAGCGTCTTTTGTATTTTGGAAATACTTTAGACCACACACGCTCATCACTTATTATGTTTCTGAATTATATTATATTCGTAACTTTGTTATAGATTTTCGATACAATGTTTCTATTAAATATGAGTATAACAAAAAGCTGGTAAATTTTGTAGCGTGCACAACAACCCGTAATCTAAGCTAAGCAACATGCTAATAGAATTATGATAAAAATTTCCCCTTCTTTTGTTTTTTGGCTCTGGTGTAAAGTTGAGTTTTTCCATTGTTTTCCATCGTTGACATGTAAAAATATATACTCGCTTCAAAGCAACAATAAATATAGTGTAAATATCTCATCATGATTATCGTGTGGGTTGTAAGAAAACAGACTAACCTCACGAACCATGCTATCAGTGTAATGAACCAACATGATTAATAAATAAACTTTATCTTATCTTATCGTAGGCTTCGGACATGGCTCTTGTAACGGCTTCTTCCGTAGATATTGGCAAGAAAGACCTATGGCTGAATATAATCTTTCAAATCACGGAAACATCTATGAAAGTAAAATATCTTCTAAAGTTTAGGACGTTTTTGGACTGTGTAAATATTTTCACTGACTTGCGGTTTACCAACATCAAATAAAGCCACAAACACACTTTCTATTATCACAAAGAGGGTTGTCCACAAGCGATTTTAGTTTGTCCCGACCGCAAATCAACTACCCTACTGGCAGGACCAAAAAGGTCCCGAATATTTACCATTCAGTGGTCTCGAGGTTACATAATAAATGGCATAAGTTCGCAAACCCAGCTCCGCTTAACAATGAAAGCTTTGTTCCAACCCCTCGTATTAAGGAGCTTTTATATTTATGTCTCAAAGGTCCAAATTAATTTGACCTTAATACCAATAAAATTATTATTGGATATTTTGTCTGTCCGTATCGTTTTGTTAATTCGAGATATTGTTTGAATTTGTGTAAATTTAGAAATGATTTTATGATAAGGATTCTTCGTTCTCTCCATTTATTCGTTGTAGAGTTTAAGAAGATTAAATTTTGTAATGTGGTTGTGATTAAATTTTGATTTTAATCATAATTTCAATTTATTGATTTCATAGGTACCTACAGTTAGGAGTTAAAATGAAACGTGAAACCCCGTAGGATCACTACAATTTCGCATCGACTTTTACGTTGAACAAAATCTAATTATTGTGCCCTTCGTACTAGTAGTATTGTTAGTTTTAGTTAAGTTTTAATTTTGGTGTTAGTGTTAAAAGGGCACGGCAAAGGAGACTTCTTCTTTTTTTTCATCGTGTTGGTTGTAAGGTCGCCAACCGACCTCACAAACCCTAGTGTCAGTGTTATAGAGCCGCCAAAGGCTAATGACATGGCTCGTATAACGATCGGCTATATAGTAGCCGGGACCAACGGCTTAACGTGCCTTTCGAAGCACGGAATCATCTTTCTTTTCGGACGGTCAGGTGATTTAGTCTGCAAAGTCCTAACCAAATTGGGGAAAGATTCACAAAGAGATTTTTGCTTGATAGTGTCCCCACCGAGAATCGAACCCAGAACCTCCGTAATGAGCGGCGAAATCTCGACTACTCGGCCACGGAGGCTGTTAAAGGAGGCTAAAAAGCGATAACAGTCAACTTTCGACTTGATCTGTTAGCGTTTCTATCAACTTTGAATAGAAATATAGTTAGCATTGTCTTTTCTATCTATAAATATAAATGTTTTTATTGGTAAGGCATCAGCTTAGCTGGACTGATTAGTATGTAAATAAAACAATTATAATAGAGAAAGAAAAAAATAAACCATGCCTGGAAAATTGTGAATTTCGGAAAAATATGTACAAAGTCAAAGTAAATTTTTTTGATTTTTACAAATCATTTTTCGGCGTCAAAGCTATCATGGATGGCACGATCACAACCAGTGTACGCCTTCTGTGGAGAAGAACGGCCGGAAGAAACTCCTTTACTCAACTTATGGAAGGATTTCAACTCCTTTATTCAACTTGTGGGAGGATTTAAATTTCATATTTACTGACGAACATTGATCAGTTTGTATTCAATAAAAAATAAAATAAAATAAAAATAATTTATTTCGGACACAAAATCTGGTAAAAAAATTGAACTTGAAAAATAACCAAATTATCTTGAGTCATGCCGTGCCCTTCGGTGACTCTATGACATTGACGCCAGACGCCAGGGTTTGTGTGGGTCACGAAGAAGAAAGTAAGAGCACCGGTGGTCTAGTGGCTAGGGCCGCTGCCTCCCGTCTGGAAGACGCAGGTTCGATCCCCAGCACTTACCAATGTGTTTTCGAATTTCGAATTCATATGTATGTTTATTCGACGCTCTTACGGTGAAGGAAAACATCGTGATGAAACCTGCACACTCCTGCAAAGAAATTCAAAGGTCGACCAACCCGCACCGGGCCAGCGTAGTCGGCTAAGGCCTAATCGCCCTAATTCAGGGTAGGCTCAAGCCCCTCGGTGGGGACGCATATGAGCTGTTGATGATGTCGAAGAAGAAGAGACAAAAGCAAAAATACAGGTTCTCTAGACGTCTTTGATTGTTCGTTCCTGGTTCGTTTGCCAGTGTTTTTGCACGAGAGCGATCAGCCTCCATTGTCTTCCTACAATTTCCCGCTCGATCGACTAGATGTTAGTTCAGTGTAGTGACTGGCTTTTGCCGGAATCGGTTTACATTACTGGACTCTCGTAGATTTGTTCTATTTTAAAGCTAGATTACTTTTCAAATGGATATCTTTGTTTTACCTGACTAAACATTGTTTAGTTTAGTAAACAAACAAAATGTAATAATACGAAATTTAATATTGTCTAGACACTTTCTTATTGTTATCAAGTCGATTTCGTACTAAGTTAATTCATATCGTCTGAGTGGTTGACTGCGACGAGGCTCATGTAATGACTACCACATACTTTTGTATAATACCTATACCTATATAGTAGGTGGGTAATAGAAATAAGAGCATTGGGTATTTCTCTATCAGAATACAAATTCGAAGAGCGTCGGTGGTCTAGTGATTAGGGCCGCTGCCTCCCGTCCGGGAGACGCAGGTTCGATCCCCACCACGTACCAATGTGTTTTCGAATTTGGAATTCATATGTACGTTTATTCGGCGCTCTGAAGCAAAACATCGTGATGAAACCTGCACACTCCTGCGAAGAAATTCAAAAGTTGTGTGTGAAGTTGACCAACCCGCACTGGGCCAGTGACTAAGGCCACACTTTAAATCAGGGTAGGCTTGAGCCCCTCGGTGGGGACGTATATGAGCTGTAGTTGATGACGATACAAATATTTAAAAAATCCGCCTTAAAGATACGTAAATTTTATAATATAACAATTCAGAGAGCAATTTAATCTTGAAAAGTTCAGCCCAAGATTTTTTTTTTTTTGTTTAATGTGTGTGAAATGTTACAATACTCTTCCTATTTATTATAGCATTGGGTCTTACCAAGTTATTTTGATTCTCTGGTAAAATATAGAAGATCTTCGGAGTTATAAGGTACAGTCGCCTGCAGAGAAATCGGACCCTGGCATAGCGTGGCATAGCACATAATATTCTAGGAGGGGTCCGATTTCTCTGCAGGCAAAATATGAAAGTAAAATTAAACTTCGTAGTTCATTTTGTAACTGACGTATTTCTATTTGGCGTAAAATCGACCGTCGACTTCAAACTCAACCTTTGAATTTATTCTTACGTAGAAAAACTGCAAATAGTTGTAAATTAACATCTGACTGACCTTGAAATTATGATATTTATCCTAACTAGACCCAGCCCTATCAACCCTCTGCATTCTCTTTGCTATTTAATTTAAAAGTAAAGGTTAGTACGTCACATGCGAAATAGGGTTGGATCACAAAGTAAGTAAAGGGCATTTTGTGGTTGGATATTTAAAATAATTCCATATTCAAAATGAGCAAAATGTGCTATCTGTCCTTAATAAAATAATAATACTCGTATTAGACTATTTTAATAGTCGCCTATTTTGACCTTAACTTGCAAAATATTTCATAATAATCTATTAACAAAATAAAAATGTACTGCAAGAAAAATTTTATGAATGTAACGTTCTACGTTTTCAGCCTTGCCTAAAAGCTCTCACTAACCTTCATTACTTGTTTGAGCTTGTGGGTATAGTCAGTACAAAAATGCAAATTACCACCCTAAGGTTGAATATCATTTGCGAATTATAGAACAACAAAGATTATTCTCGTTTGCAGATCTCTATTCTATTTCTGCACACCCGCCTATTCATCTTTTTGTTTTCTTTCTCGCTCAATGGTTGCCTGGAAGAAATCGCTTTAAGCGATGAGGCCGCCAATTGCCTTCTCTTGTATTTGTTTTTCGGTGTTTGTATGTGTTTTATGTGCAATAAAGAATATTTGATTTGATTTGATCTCTCCGAGTGTCCATAGAATATAGGTAGAATATAATTGAATATACGAGTAATGTTCTTTTGCTCACAAGAAACATACAGAAAAAATACATCTATAATCATCTAAAAATGGAAAACACGACTACCCTGCCATAAAAATTATAGCCTGTGTCACTTGGGCTTATGTAAGTATTCTAACGACATCTAGATGTATAGACAACGGAATCTGTTTAAACATTTAGAAGTTATGGTGGAATAAAGAAACTCACATATACATACTCACACATACATCATACATACATGAACCCTGAACACATTACACTCCTTTTTTGGGCAGTCGTGTAAAAACAACTAATGGTGTACAGATAGGTAGCAATTTCTTACAGACAACCTTGAGTTACAGGAAAGGTAATGCATGCCAATTTGAAATTATCGTTGACTAGGAATCTAAATACAAGAAAGGGTACACCACTTTCTTGGTCGACTGTACTACCAATGGCAAATCGCCGAGAATGGAGCTTAAAACATTTGTGGGAGGATCCAGTCGTTATGAACTACTCGACAACCATTGTTCAAAACGACGCGCCGAGCAATTTTGTGGCCCATTTGGGGTTCCAAACGAGGGTCCAACCGCCGGACAAGAGATTATTGTGGTTTATATTGAGTGAAATGATTGTGTTAGTGAATGGTTCTCGTTATTTGTTCCACTGGAAGACCGATTATTCACTGAGCTTTCAAGTTAGGTTTAAAAATTTCAATTATTCTATTAAAACTAAATAAGTTCCGATGTTAATGCGATGTAGTTTTAAATGAGTTAATGTTTTCGTTGTTACGTTTTAAATTCTAAGTTCTTAGTGATTATGGAGCTTTGCCACAATCTACACTCAATAAAGGAGAGGTCTATCCAATACTCTTCCGCCATTGTGTTAGTGAACTCACCCAAAAAAATGTAATGACGGATCTAAGTGATGTAATACGAGTAACATCCTATGGAAATAAATAAATTTTGATTTGATTTGAAAGAAAGTATACTTAGAAAACTTACACACAACTGAAAGAAATTCAAAGAATGTATATGAAGCGTAGAATACAGGGCTACGGCTTGGCCATGACAATGTATATGAAACGTAGACTACAGGGCTACGGCTTGGCCATGACAATGTATATGAAACGTAGACTACAGGGCTACGGCTTGGCCATGGCAATGTATATGAAGCGTAGACTACAGGGCTACGGCTTGGCCATGACAATGTATATGAAACGTAGACTACAGGGCTACGGCTTGGCCATGACAATGTATATGAAGCGTAGACTACAGGGCTACGGCTTGGCCATGACAATGTATATGAAACGTAGACTACAGGGCTACGGCTTGGCCATGACAATGTATATGAAACGTAGACTACAGGGCTACGGCTTGGCCATGACAATGTATATGAAGCGTAGACTACAGGGCTACGGCTTGGCCATGACAATGTATATGAAACGTAGACTACAGGGCTACGGCTTGGCCATGACAATGTATATGAAACGTAGACTACAGGGCTACGGCTTGGCCATGACAATGTATATGAAACGTAGACTACAGGGCTACGGCTTGGCCATGACAATGTATATGAAACGTAGACTACAGGGCTACGGCTTGGCCATGACAATGTATATGAAACGTAGACTACAGGGCTACGGCTTGGCCATGACAATGTATATGAAACGTAGACTACAGGGCTACGGCTTGGCCATGACAATGTATATGAAGCGTAGACTACAGGGCTACGGCTTGGCCATGACAATGTATATGAAACGTAGACTACAGGGCTACGGCTTGGCCATGACAATGTATATGAAACGTAGACTACAGGGCTACGGCTTGGCCATGACAATGTATATGAAACGTAGACTACAGGGCTACGGCTTGGCCATGACAATGTATATGAAACGTAGACTACAGGGCTACGGCTTGGCCATGACAATGTATATGAAGTGTAGACTACAGGGCTACGGCTTGGCCATGACAATGTATATGAAACGTAGACTACAGGGCTACGGCTTGGCCATGACAATGTATATGAAACGTAGACTACAGGGCTACGGCTTGGCCATGACAATGTATATGAAACGTAGACTACAGGGCTATGGCTTGGCCATGACAATGTATATGAAGCGTAGACTACAGGGCTACGGCTTGGCCATGACAATGTATATGAAACGTAGACTACAGGGCTACGGCTTGGCCATGACAATGTATATGAAACGTAGACTACAGGGCTACGGCTTGGCCATGACAATGTATATGAAGCGTAGACTACAGGGCTACGGCTTGGCCATGACAATGACAACATGATGATGGTGAGGACGTTGAGCTGAAATTATCAACTTTTTACAATACCCCTTTTATAAAACAACAATTTAACTAACAACAATGTACCACGATTTACAGAACCCATTAACAAATCAATTTTGATAAACATCAAATAATATTGTTGCTATTGGAAATGTTTTTATATATAACATACTAAAACTTTAATTTTACTAGAGACAGTTAGATTTTTGTGTGTAAATCATATTGTATTGTATTATCTGCCCAAAATGGCCTAGATACATTGAAATCTATTGATGCCTCTTTTCCTACCTAATCCATCAGTCTAGTAGTGTTGCCGCTCGATAGTCCAATATCGATAGCCTATCGATAGTATCGATACTATCGATAGTATTGTTCCTCAATATTGCATAAACTGTCGATACTATCGATAGTATCGATGACGAAGGCCAGTATCGATAGTATCGATAGTGTAGGCGATTAAGGTACAAGAAACAATAATTAGGCTTAATTATGGTTTTAAAGTATATTATTTATGAAAAATATAAGTATGTAATTTCGAAACTGAATACACGCGCGCGCGCATGGTGCGGCGTTTTGATGATGAGTGTCGGTCGTCTCGGAGTGGGAGTCGCGCTGCGCTGGTGGCTCGGCTCCCCACGCCCCGCGCCTGGTCCCTATAGCATCATTGTCGTAGACAGATAGTTTATGCAATATTGAGGAGCAATACTATCGAAAGTATCGATACTATCGATAGGCCTATCGATTGGGTACATGTTTTTGGCGTTCAACTATAGAAACTATCGATTTTTCGGCAACACTTCAGTCTAGTATAATATATAGGTATACACTTTTTCCCAACCTCGCAACTAACTTCATGTTTCAGGATAAATACGAGCAATCAGTCGAACATGTCACGCGAATAAAACAACTCTCGTGATTTACTACAGACACTCTCGCCCGTAAAGAGGGCTACATCCGTCATGACACGTTCCGCTACTTTTCATCCGAAACCTTATCGATGGATAAAGGTGGAACACACGCACTTCTAAAACGTTCAAAATCCATTTATGTAGGTAGGTATGCATAAAACATAAATAATGTATTATTTTCTTTATTTTTGACTTTTATTTTGAAAATTTAAATCGTGACAAGGCCTTGTTTGGTTACTAACTTTTTGTACAATATATTTCTTAGAGGTTTTTACGTTAGAAAATACTATCAGAAATTTATAAAAAAAAAAACTTTTGGTATTTTGCAACTTTAACTGCCAAACGGCAAAGGAAATCAAACTGCGGGAAAAGAAAACTTTGTTACTATTATAATAATGTTTATATTTATTATCTGGTAAACAATACACGGGTTCACCTAGCACTAATAGTTGAAGCTACCATCAGGACCAACACGTAGATTATTACACCACCACCAAATCTTAGCGATTGAAGAAGTTCTTCTGGTGATCAGTTAACCGTAACTCGTCCGTGTTTTCTTTGGTAGAGACTGATTAAAAAAACACGGGCCCTTTTCCAAGTGGATAATACTCTCAAATCAAATCAAATCAGGCCCGTTACAGTCCACTGCTGGACCATGAGCCTCCTCCATTTAAGTAAGTGGAGGGTTTTGCCATAATCTCCACGCTTGGCAGGCGGGTTGGAGATCGCAGATTAAAACTGTATCAGAGAGCGCTGCTGCCCGTTCCCTATTCAAAGTCGCCTCTTGCGACACCCAGGGGAAGAGTAGGGGTTGGTGACAAATGTATTCTACTCTGCCGTCACCACACGGCTTAATAATACTCTAAATTGGTAATATTGTTGTGGCCTTTCTCGAACTGAGCAAATTCTCTATAAAATAATTTCTAAAATGTCATTCTTCTAAGTTCGCTCGGCAGTACTTGTTGTAGGTAAGTGGTTCGCTTAAATACATTCTACATTAGCAAAGTAACTGTCTGAGTAGCGCACGTAGGCGAGAACGAATCGCACTGACAACTAACAGATTGGATTGGTTTTTTACTCAGAACAATTTGTTCAAATGGGCGAATAACTTGGTAAAGTTCTCGTGAATAATTTGAAATTCAAAATATTTTACCGATATGATTTTGGTAAGTATAGTATATCGTATATTAACAGTCACGTGTTTATGGATACTGCGAACGGAGGAATTTGAACGAATTATTTAATATTCAAACGAAATTGTTAATAAAAAAAAATCTCACTAGATATCAACATTCTAGGCCAGTACTATGACGAGAACTTGCTCAAGCTTAAGGGCGTTTGCGCACTCATCCGTATCCGATTCTCATTCGATTCTTATCCGTTTCTGATCCGGTTTGGCCATCCTAGTAATTGTATGGACGCTTACGCACCCATACGTATCTGGTTCGTTTTCGATCCGTAAATTCTCACTCCGGATCGGTTATTTTACGGATCAAAACCGAGTCGAAGTGGCCGCCATACACATTGTACGGACGCTTGCGCACTACACGATTTTTTTACGGATGAAGAGTGAGGTACGGGGAGGGGAAAGCTCGAGCTGCTAGTGATGTGCCAAATTGTAAATTTTTTGATAAACAAGTATTTTAGTACTCGTTACAAAAATAATCGAATGCACACTCGAGACAAGAGACTCCAGGATTCTATTTACGTGAAACGAACTATACGAATAACGTGAGCGACTTTATTGCGGGATCTACATTACATACGTAGATATAATTTAAAAAGATCAACCTAGTATTCGAATTCTATAAGTACCCGAAATCTATACTCGAGTACAGTCAACTGCTCATCAGTCAGTGGTAAAGTGTTAACACTTTGACCTTGAACGCTTCTTGCTTCTATAGCATTATGGTCGAGATCAGCTCAGTCAGTCAGCTCGACTCGGCACATCACTACGACAATATCATGCAATATCGTCTCAAATACGAATGAAAACCGGATCGGATACGGATGAGTGCGCAAACGCTAGACGTGAATTTACCGTCCGTTTTTTTTACGGATCAAAAACGGACCGGATAAGAATCGGATACGGATGAGTGCGCAAACGCCCTAACGTAACAAGACTGAGTCGAGCGTTTTCCACCTTCGCAACGCACAAGCGCGACGTAAACAAGATCTCTTGGAGTGTACATCGCTCAAAATGATTCCCCAAAATACCTAGACGTTCTGCTGGACAGACCCCTCACTTTCAAAAATAATTGTGAGGTCTTAAAACGAAAGGTGCACTACCGCAATAACTTACAGCATCTGGTACGACTGAGTGGGGAGCTACGCCGCAAGTGATACAAACTGCCAAACTGCATTTTCGGCCGCATTTTCGGCCGGCGAATTCGCGTGCCCCGTATGGCTATGGGTCTGCTCTAATCATGCCAAGCTTGTGGATACAGCTTTAAACGAAACCTGCCGGGTGATTACTGGGTGTTTGAAGCCAACCCCGGTGAATCCATTGGCTGGCATAGCGCCGCCAGTTGTTTGCAGAACCATTGCCAGCTCGCGAGAGAGGGCTAAGTCGGATGAAGACATGAGGCACCCCCTACCCAATGGGCACAAGCTACCGCTGCAAAGACTGAAAAATCTAAAAAGATTTTTAAAATTATTCGACCCCTCACAGTTGGGCCCTCTCAAGCGAGTTGCAACATGTGGCGTGCTCGAACACCGCTTTCTGAGAGTCTACCGGCTGGAAATAGATTACCATGGCCGATCTGGAAGTCTTTGAATCGACTTCGAACTCAGGTCGACCGAACCAAGGAAAAGTTATGTTTAGGTCACGGAAAAACAAAATTTAGACTGTGTGTGTGGAGTGGTGCAGTCCATGACTTATTTAGTGTCCGGTCCTGCCTGCTCTATCAACTGTTCGAAGCAAGATTTAATGGACGTCACAAATAGAGTAGCCAAAGTAGCTAAGATCTGAGCCAAATAAATCTATTTTTTCATCGACACGCTATGAAGAATATAGTAAACTAGCTGTTGCCCGCGACTTCGTCCGCGTGGAAATAGTTTTTGCCCGCGACGACCGAACTAAGGCAAAATACACTACACCTACCCTACACCTACCCTACCCTACACCTACCCTGCACCTACCCTACACCTACCCTACCCTACACCTACACGTACCCTACACGTACCATACACGTACCCTACACGCACACTACACGTACCATACACGTACCATACACGTACCATACACGTACCTTACACGTACTCTACACGTACCCTACACGTACCATACACGTACATGAAGGATTTTAAAATCGTTATTGTTTTCGTATTCAGCGACCCGATAAACCATACAAACGATACTTATGTTGATTTTCAGACTGTCACCCCATTTCCCCCTTTAAGGGTTGAATTTTGAAAAAACCTGAAACACATGTTTACTCATTTGTTGATAGGAGTATACTCCTGTGAAGTTTCGAATGAAATAGCGTAACTAATCTTGATTCCGTATACAAACTTTGCACCCCCGTTTAACCCCTTTGGGAGGTGAATTTTGAAAAATCCTTTCTTAGTGCACCCCTAGACCTCTTAAGGAACCTACGTGCCAAATTTGGAATCTCTAGACCCAGCGGCTTGGGCTGTGCGTTGATATGTCAGTCAGTCAGTCAGTCAGTGTCTTCTTTTATATATTTAGATTAAAAACAATTAAAATGCATTAAAAATCCAAGATTTACTTACTATACTTGATGTTTATCATTTAATTCACGAGTAGCATTTGATAAATGATCACAGAGTTCAGACCCCGCACGTCACTGCCGCCGCCCGCGCGTCGAGTAATGATCGAGGTTACAAATTTTATAACCTATTAGGATAACGCGGATCTCAATTCATACGTACTATATTAATTCTGCGTTCATACTTCAAAAGAAAAAAAAGGAACCCTCAATTGTGTGGCTGTACGTCTGTTACAGCCGATTTGCTCCGAAACTACGGATCTGATTGAATGCAATCAATTCAAATATACTTTGTTGCACAAAAACAAACATTCGTACAAATAAATTAAGGAAAGGCAACAGGCGGCCTTATCGATCTAAGTGATTTCTTCCAGGCAACCATTGGGCAAAAGAAAATAATTAAATTAAGAATAAAAGGCGGGTGTGAAAAAATTATTTTAATTATAGAGTAAAATATAGTATATGTATAGTATATTTAAGTATATTCACCGTGAAACTTTAATTGCAATTTGGCCCATTTTTTCAAAAATTTTCATGTCTACTATATTTGATTTCACAAACGATGCCATTTTCGTAATTAACGTCCCCGAAAACCATAAAAACGACACCCATATTGATATTTAGACATTTCAATCCCACCGAACCCCCAATAGGGGATGATGGTATTTCACGTCCGCCATGAAGGATTTTAAAATCGTTATTGTTTTTGTAATCAGCGACCCGATAAACCATACAAACGATACTCATGTTGATTTTCAGACTTTGTCACCCCATTTCCCCCTTATAAGGGTAGAATTCTGAAAAAACCTGAACACGTATCTACTCATTTATTGATAGGAGTACTCCTGTGAAATTTCGAATAAAATAGTGAAACTAATCTTGTTTCCCTATACAAACTTTGCACCCCCATTTCACCCCTTTAGGAGGTGAATTTTGAAAAATCCTTGCCAAAATACTTGCCAAATTTGGAATCTCTAGACCCAGCGGTTTGGGCTGTGCGTTGATATGTCAGTCAGTCAGTCAGTCAGTCAATCAGTCAGTTTCTTCTTTTATACATATAGATTAAGTATATTTTTTGTGTAAAACTGAATTTACTGAAATTCGTCGTAAATACCAGTTTCTTTAAACGTGTTCCTGATTTAATGGTATTTTCTGTACTCTTACTAAGTAATCTTTGTTGTTTATAACTAGACTTTGTAGTTATTCTTGCAAAGAACGAATAGTAGGAGCGTAAAGTTTTAATTGAATAGTTCTTTGGAAAAAGTCTTAGTTGCTGCAAGTAACCTTGTTTTTTGAACGTCTTCAAGGGAAGTTAATTAAGTCGATTCCATTACAAAATAGCTATGCAATAAAAAAAAAATGTAACGTAGTTCTTATCTTCGCGCTATATAAACTGGGATACTATTGGCGGTCACTTTACATATATGTCGCGCGGTTATTTTATCTCGGTCGTCATGCAGCGGGGGCTGGCTTCTATGTTTTTTTTAGTAACTATTTACTACTTGACGCGGGCTGGTCTATTTTTATAATAGCAAATTTTACTACTTGTTGAGTTTATTAGAGCACCATGTGGTGACGGCAGATTAAAATACATTTGTCACCAACCCCTACTCTTCCCGTGGTGGGTGTCGTAAGAGGCGACTTAGGGACTACACATTGAACAGGCAACGGGCAGCAGCGCTCTCTGATACAGTAACCTTTTAATCTGCGATCTCCAACCCACCTACCAAGCGTGGATATTATGGCAAATCCCTCCACTTAAGTGGAAGAGGCTCATAGTCCAGCAGTGGACTGTAACGGGCCGTTGATTTTTTATTTGAAGCGATAGAATTCTATTTATCTATTTGAGAGAGGTTTGAATTACTGGAAAATGTATTTTTTTACCTTATTAGTTACATGATTTTTTCTGATGGTAACACGCTGGTAATGACGACGACGACGACGACGACGAGGCGACGCCGCGAGATGCTAAGAGTAGTACAATATTTGTGAAAGCAATTTGTCATTTACCTAAAATAACAGATATTTTTTTGTCGTTTAGATTATTATCGGTTAGATTATTAGAAATGGGAGTCATTAAGTACCATTAAAATTGTATTGCTGTCGGTATTGTTTGGTTATACCTAGGTACCAATACTACCTATATAATGTCGTAAACGTTAGTTATTTGTGGAATCCGTATCATTTATTTGATTGGTTTGGTACCACGATTGACAATTTGTGTAGAATGTCAAAAACTAAAATTTTACACACGAATATCCTTCTGACACGAATGTAAATTTGTTTTTTTTTTTATAGTTATCTCTAATTATTTAAAAATAGTGCATAATAATTATAGCTAGGAGGCCGAATTATTTTTTTAAATAATTTCTAATTTGTGTATGAAAAACGAGTAGGTAAAATTATGCTGAGATATGAAAAAAATTACAATGGAATCTTATCTTCAGAAGCTGTTTGTATAAAAATGATTTTAATCTTAGATTCAAACAATCAAGACTGCCAACTGGTCATTCGAGGGTTGATCTCTTTATCAACAAATTGTCCTCAATTACTTACTCCGTGGCCGAGTGGTCGAGATTTCGACGCTCATTACGGAGGTTTCGGGTTCGATTCCCGGTGGGGACACTACCAAGCAAAAACCTCTTTGTGAGACTTTCCCCAGTTTGGTTAGGACTTTGCAGGCTGAGTCGCCTGATTATCCGAAAAGAAAGATGATTCCGTGCTTTTGAAGGTACGTTAAGCCGTTGGTCCCGGCTACTATCTAGTCGTTACACGAGCCAAGTCAGTGGCCTTTGGCGGCTCTATAACACTGACACTAGGGTTTGTGATGTCGGTTGCCGACGTTACAACCCACACGATGAAGAAGAAAATTTACAGAAAAACACAGCGTGCACTAAACAGAATTAGGTCAAGGTACCCTAACATATCATAACCCCTTTTGTCGTCAAGGAAACAGGGGTTTCATAACTGGTTTCCAAGATTCAAATATATTTTAATAAACTTGTTTTATCTTGATAACTGTGTTTCTAAACTTATAATTTGCTACAACAAAACGCTGCTATACAGTATAATTGCGTTGTATTCTTTTTCAACATCATTAGGTGGTAGTAAGACGTAACCAAAACCTTTTTAAGAAAGTAACCAGTGCACGTCGTAGGGATGATGTTGAAATAAGAGGAGGAAGAACTGCACTGCATAGAGCGAGTGTTATTAGGATGGCGCCAAAGATTTACAATAAATTACCTTTAGAAATTAAGCAATGTAATCAGATAATGAAATTCAAAATTATGTTGACAAGTTATTTAATTGAAAAGACATTCTATTCTATTGACGAATTCTTAAATGATAAGTAGTAAAGATTAAGTAAAGATTTATTGTGAATTATTTTAGAGATTATGAACTGTTAAATTAGATATTTGATATGACATTTGTAATGAATTTGATTGATTTTTTTATGTACCAAATAGATTTTAAATTAAATTTATAATTTCGTATGCCAGATGGATGGCGCGACACAGTGTTACTTTTAAAATTTTGTACATCCCTATATACCTGTGTTGATGAATAAAGGACTTTTGTATTTTGTATTTTGTATTAGTAAGGTCGACGACCGACCAAATATACCCTGCGATTCTAAGGCTGAACAGTAAAAATAACAGACATTTTCTTTTGCCCGTAAGGTTGGTACAAATGGTTTTTCGAATCCATGTAGCAAAAAGTTCTAAAATTACTGTTACTTTATCACCAAATCGTAACGGGCTAAGTTAACGGAACCATTTTAACTGAATGAACGTTACATTTTCTTAAAACTTTGTGAATTAACGTTTAACGGAACTTTAAAAAAAACATTGATTATAATATATTTCAAATTCAAAACTGAGCCTGTTTTAACGAATTACCTTGGTCGCACTTATTCTGGATCATGGGTTAAAATCATTCTACCTCTTTTTTATAAGACTGCCTAAAAAAAGAGTGCAATGTGTTTAGTTTTCATTTTTGTATGTATGTATGTAAGTTTCTTTATTCCGCCCTTCAACAATTACAACTAGATTTCGGGTCGGAGCAGAAAAACCGTTTCGGTAAATAACGCCTAACTTGCGGCGCGCGCGAGTTCTTATTTTGAATTAGTTCGGTAGAAACAAAGGAAAACGATTGGTCGTAGGTAAGAGATTATATTGTGAAGATTTGCGATTTTATTATTTGGTATTAGAGTTGTGCTGTATAAGTATATATTGACGCAGACAGCATTTAGCTTTGATTTTGTATGCGACCCGTTATCTAGTTGTAATTGTTGATCGAAGATTCTGTCATAACTTCTAAATGCCAAATTACAATCCTAACATCAGCTCGAGTGACACTGGCTATTTTTTTTTGGCAGCGCAGTCGTGTTTTTATTATTTTTTAGATTACTAAGGTTCACCGCTTGATTGCTTGTAACCACGACCAATATGTTTTTATCTGTGTTCCAATGACGAATTTTCGAATCGTAAATAACAATTTTATGTAAAATAGTTATGTTATGATAGCAGCAGCGCGTCGTTGTGTTTATATTTTTAACGTCGTAAAGTTACAGACATAGAAATGGAAGGATTACATCCAATAAAACCACATTATTTTTTCTGCACGCAAGTCTGACGTCTGTCTATTCCGTCAAGTCTGATATTAAAAACTTGCCTTCAAGGACGTTATACATAGAGCTTAGACAAGTTTAAAATAATTATAAAACAGAAATTGTATAAAAAAGGTTACTATAGGATATCTGATTACTTAGAGGACAGATGTCCATGGGAATAGATTGCTTGAGTGGCAGGCCTTTTCGATATTTAATTAGCATTAATTTAGTAATATTTTAATTTTTTATTTAAAAAAGGAAACGCAAAAGATGCGACGACTGTGGAGTTTCTTCGGTGAGCTCTTCTCCACAGATTCCGCCATTGTGTTAGTGAACTCACCCAAAAAAATGTAATGACGGATCTAAGTGATGTAATAACATCCTATGGAAATAAATTATTTTGACTTTGACTTTGACTGCGCCCGCTATATTACCACTTTGGTCACAGAACTAATATAGTACTGCTATCCTACCTTTTTATGCTATTTTGTTTCTGGCAATTCAGTACCTTTAAGTACTGCCAGTCTCATCATTCATTTTCAATTTATTTTCAAATTTCGAATCCATCCGCTTCGGTTTTGTAATTTTCATCAAAATTTCCTCATTCCGGCTCAAGACATCAGACTGTACCAACCTTTAATATCCGGATATAATCGGGTTTGAAGCCTTTAAAAGTGTTGTGAATCTTCTAATGACTTTGTTCTACGATTGATATTCCAATAAAACCCGTTTGTGCAAGTTTACCCGTTTTGTGAACGTTTAATCTGGACTGGACCCTGTTTCCCTGCCACGCTAGCTAACATACTCGTAAAAGTTTTAACCTTCATCGTGCGGCCAGCAGCGTGTGGCTACTGAGCTACAGTACTAACACTTCAGTGGAAATAACAACTAGGTCCGTTAGAAAAAAAATCTACCCCAATTCATCACCAACCCTACTAGTGGCAGTACAAATATTTCATTCTAAAATTCACTACACAATTGGAAATTCTTTGTGTGGATTCGATCCTCCTACTTCCTAATTTTTCTCCAATTTCGCGCGAAATGAGTACAGCGCTCAACCGTTTCGCATTTTTCTACGTTTTCTTTTCCTTTTAGGGATCCAATACACAGAAGATTGTGTACGTCGTTTGCGCTTTTTGTCCAACTGTAGTTGAATCAAACTCTATTGTTCGAAAACTTTGATGCTTTTCTGTTGCTGCGCACAACTTCAAGACTTTTCTATGAAATGTTTAGTTTTTTATTGAATCGCGATTGTTTGCTTGACATTGAGGTTGATTCGTTTGTCAATCAGAAAGTTGATGTTTACACAAATCATGTTCCGATTTCAACTCGGTAGAATGTTCTATTCTATGCAGTGTTGCCAATCCTGTGGCAATTTCCGCAGTCATCATCATCATCGTCGTGTGGGTTGTAGGGTCGACAACTGACCTCACAAACCCTGGTGTCAGTGTTATAGAGCCGC
Source organism: Carpatolechia fugitivella (assembly GCA_951230895.1). Classification (NCBI taxonomy): domain Eukaryota; kingdom Metazoa; phylum Arthropoda; class Insecta; order Lepidoptera; family Gelechiidae; genus Carpatolechia; species Carpatolechia fugitivella. The sequence goes on along the minus strand of OX579653.1, from coordinate 14,096,987 downwards.
CGAAGGCTGACTTGCCTCATGTAACGACTAGATAGTACCGGGGCCAACGGCTTAACGTGCCTTCCGAAGCACGGAATGTACTGGCCACCTAAATGTCCACGAACAGGTTGGGTTGTATGAAATAGAAAGAAAGTAGGCTCTCCAAGCAATCACATTAATTTTTCCTTTATTTTCTTTTGTTTTCATTTGTTTTCTTTTTGTTTTCTCTTTATTTTCTTTTTGGTCGATTCGATTTTTAAAATACCAGACCCTAGTTATTATTTTATGCGCATTCATCCATTCTTTTTCCAAAATCTGGATTTGGCCAACGGAATTTTTATATTCTTAATTGTACTCGTACTAAACAAAATCTGTTTATAATTTTTATTTCAAAAACAAAGCTGCCTTTGCATTTCTCTGCATTCTTATTTGCATCGTGGTGCTAATTACGCGAGCTTTCCTTTGTGATTTCTACCCTAATTGTGCAATAATTTCTTACATTTTAAGTTTCGTAATTATTATAATGTATTAATGTAAGTATAAAAGCCCGAACGAGATAAATTTCGAAAATTTTGTTGACAAAAACAAACATGATAATTATCAAGATAAACCATAAAAAATCTTACTACACACACATAGTTACAAATCAAATAATCAAGTTTTCTATCAAACATCAAGTTTAAGCAATAAACAGTTTAAGTTGGTACACGAATTACGATACTTAGGTGTGTTTAGGTATTATAGGTATAATGTATAATGTTTAGCGAGGAATTTGCGATATAATGCCAGCAACTAGAGTTGCGTAGCACTGGTTTTCAGCCTGATTCACAGCTCACATGTGAAAAACAAGCGTCGTTGGTGTCGTGGTTAGGGTCGCTTCTTCCATCCGGGAGGTGCGGGTTCGATTCCCACCACGTACCAATGTGTTTTCGAAGTTTTTGCAAATTCAAATTAATCTGATATACTTTTCTTTTGCTAGCTTTCAGCTTGTTTAATAATTTCTAAATGTATCAAAGTTAAAGTTTTCAAAACATGGCCTACATTCACGAAAGTGGTAAAAATTACTTGTGGAATAAATGTATGTTGTGGAATGGAATAGTTAAATGTATCAAAGTTAAAGTTTTCAAAACATGGCCTACATTCTAGAAAGTGGTAAAAATTACTTGTGGAATAAATGTATGTTGTAGAATGGAATAGTTAAATGTATCAAAGTTAAAGTTTTCAAAACATGGCCTACATTTAAGAAAGTGGTAAAAATTACTTGTGGAATAAATGTATGTTGGGGAATGGAATAGTTAAATGTATCAAAGTTAAAGTTTTCAAAACATGGCCTACATTCAAGAAAGTGGTAAAAATTACTTGTGGAATAAATGTATGTTGTGGAATGGAATAGTGGATAAAATATTGTGGCTTTCAACGATGTCAGGCTCGCGACAGTGAAAGTATAAATCATTTTGTCACATCGTGAGTGAGGAAGGTAATGTTTATAAAAAAAAAACACATGAATAAACGTAGGATGTTACTAACACACCTATCAAAACAAACCTACCTAGGTTTTGTGACATTTTCTCGGTTTAGTAAACCGTAAAATATTTATAACCGTATAAAAACATAATAATATGTTTTTTTTTTTGACAAATAACTGATGAACCACGAATTCACCAAATGCATGTCTACTTCTACACAATTATTTTAGTTAGAGTGGAACATTATCAGAAAAGATTTTTATAGAATTTTGTACTTTTGAGTTAAAATTACACGATCTCAATTTGGCTAATTAAATATTTGGACCAAAATAATTTTAACGAGTCTGGCTTTTATGGAGCGTCCGGCCAAAAGTAGCAAATGAGAAATTTCAGTTGCAAAGTTTATTTCGTAGACCTTAATTACCTGATAATAACTCTTTTACGGCGTAAGAGATAAAAGCGGCTTGGCTAGGCTTTTTTTAAAAACATTTTAAATCCAAACAGAGATTTTACAAGGCACTACCAAAATTGGTGTATATCTTAAGGCTTATGAAATAGTACATTGTTATACGAGGGGTGAAAGTAACTTATTTAGCGCCGAGACGGGGTTTGGGGCCTGAGCGGAGCGAGGGCCTTAATAGTTCAAGGGAGTAAATAAGTCTTTAGCCCAGGTTAAACACTGTGCTTTTCATTACGAATACAAGGAAAGTAAAAATAAAAACACGAATAAGCTAAAGAAAAAATGAGTAACTTCCATATTTGAATCAGATGAACTCATTGTAAACAAAACCCTACAACTCGAGAAACAAATGATAATCGGATTGTTGCTTTTCCGCTTATTTTTATTTTTTGTTGTGGCCGTGCCGGCCAGCTTTTGAGCTATTATTTTCCATTTCCATCATTGAAAAATGTTAAATATTTTGCCCATATCAATCTTATTTTAAAGAAATAGTTGAAAGTCAATTACAATAAAGTCATTTAAAAAAATATATATATATTCTTAAATTAATACTTAAGTTTATGTTATTATTATACTTAACTTTATGCTTGTTATGTTATACTTAACTTTTTATCAAGTACGGACTGTTCTCAAGTAAAAGTTTTAGCCGTTTTGGAACGCACCGAAGGCTGAGTTTGATCTTAGGTTTGAGTTGCTGCCCCCAAGAACGATATCAGCTGATACTCTTTTGAATCAGCTTTATTAATTAGCATCCGATGAGAGCAATATCTGCTGATACGCGCTCAAGCTCGGTTTTGAGCTTGATTTATTAATAAATAATTTTTTCATAAACTCTGCCGTTTTCTGTTAATAAACAAAAGAGTTCAAGAAAAACGAGTTTTTCCAACTGTTCCCGCGCAGCAGTGTCGGACGTAACCACCGTGAAGCATCGTACGTTGGTTAAACTTTCAACTGAAACGCGTTGAGTTGCTAATTTTTGGCATAACCCGGCTCAATTTCACTGTGTTTTTAAATGAAGTCACAAAATCCACTTCTTTTCGGGTGTCAAATATTCTTGAGCCAGTTTTCAGATGTATGTGCCCCGTCAGTAAGCAACGGAGTTCCATTTATCAGTGTCTAGTTTCGCCGCAGAGAGCATAGTTGCCTGCAATAGTAATGGCTGATACGGCGAGATGCTCTATAAAGAATTATATAGGAATGAATAAGAAAAGGCAATTTTTCTGAGTAGTATAATTGTTGGTATTGTTCCTATAAAAAAAAAAAAGGAAAATTATATCTCAGTAAGTGAAGAAGTAAGGCCGTGTGGTGACGGCAGAGTAGAATACATTGTCACCAACCCCTACTCTTCCCGTGGGTGTCGTAAGAGGCGACTTAGGGACTACACATTGAACAGGGAACGGGCAGCAGCGCTCTCTGATACAGTAACCTTTTAATCTGCGATCTTCAACCTGCCTGCCAAGCGTGGAGATTATGGCAAAACCCTCCACTTAAGTGGAGGAGGCTCATAGTCCAGCAGTGGACTGTAACGGGCCGTTGATGTTGATGAAGTGAAGAAGTTGCACATTTGTGGCAACCACTACTCAAAGAAACAAAAAACGATCGCTTCGCGAAAATTGAAACCAAATCTTTGCAATCACGCCAACTTAATCGTTCAGTTCTCGTTTATCGCGTAAGCAAAGTTGTAAGGTGGAAATTTGAAGTTGTTTATTTTTAATTTCGGATCTGTCATCATCAAGCTAAATCAATTTTGACCATAAATTCAGTTTTTTTTTTCGTCAGATAAAGTGATTATCACACCGCTTTGCACCTCTTCACGTAGCGCGGAGCAGCATTTTTAATATTGTTGTTGTATTATATAAATATGTCAGCTTTTATAGAAAACATGCCTTACCACACTGAGAAAAATTTAATGAGCCGTACACCTTACATAAGTAGCAAAGCTCTAGAAAATACGTAGAAAAACGGGATAGACGGACGTAACGAGCTAGACGCATGACGCGGACTCATTATAAGTACAATTGCTACTTAATTTTGAGTATTACTACTTAATTTAGAGTGATTCGTCGACTCATTATAAAGTGTGACTTACCCCAGTGCACTTTTTTCTCAGTGCACCAACGTATACGTATATTATATCCGCATTTTACACCCTGTTTAGTACTACCACAGTAATACGGTGTCCGTTAATATAATACATTGGGGACTAAAGGCTTAACGTGCCTTCCAAAGAAAAAAAACATTTTTTTTTTATTATATGTATAATCTTACACACATTTCAGTATGTTTACACGAGTACATCACAGTTTTATAAAGCATATTTTATTATTTTTTTAAACCGAGGCAACCACGGAGAATCTTAACAAAAATTAAAGCTCTTGATAATCTTGCAGTAAAATAAAACAAATGAAATCAGATCAAATGTTTATGCTAAACAACTTCTTCGTGAGCCGCCCTGCCGCCCGCCCCCCGCGCGCGGGTTCCATGTACTTAGCGCTGCCTGCGCCGCCATATTCATTCTGTCGTCCACCGTCTTACTTTATACACGATTTTTTATTATCATTTATTTGTAAAGTACTGCGCATTAAACCTATTGTAAACCAGAACGAGTTTAACTTGGAGGAATCTTAGACATCAAAAGTGGAAAAATGTATACAAAAACGTCTGTCACGTGACGTAAACCGCAGAGTAGGGATCAATCGATCGGGATCACAAACATTGTATTCACCTGTATTTACATGTTCTGTCGATATTCTATTACCTGTGTGTCAACATCGGCTGATTGGTTTACTTGAGATATATAGATATAGAATATTAAATATTAATATCGTTTATGGTGCTTAAATTCTTAAAGTTTGTGTTGAAATAGAGAAAATAAAGAAAAAAAAATGAAAGACTCGCGCAGCGCTTGCCTAGGTACCGCCCCCGTAGTTGTATTGTAAATGCGGCAACAAATACTACGCCGAATTCGGCGTACCCGAGCTAAATTTTGCTAAATTTTCAGTTACTTTCTACATTATACAACCAATTATTTATTGCATAAAATAATTTCCTTTCATTCGGGTAACAATGCCGCGCGAGCCTTTCATTTATCTAAGTAGAGAACTAATTGGAACAGTTAATTATTGGGTAACTTTTTTTTTAAATGGTCAGATAGTTTTCTTTGTACAGATTGTTTAAGGTTAATATTCCTCTGAAAGTATTATTAAATACCTATAGACTTTATGACGAGAGAGCAACGTTGAATACTTGCTAAGTAGATGTTACTTTTACCGAACATTTAAGAGATTTTTTTAATGGAATGGAATAAATAAATTAATCACATCAAATAATTATTATTGTGGTGGCATAAAAAGGAATATATTATTTTCTATACTAGTTGATTTAAATAACTTGCACAAATATGATACATAAACTAGTTTTCAAAAATAATTTTAACAAAAAAATAGAAACCTCCTTCAAATTGCCTTATATGGTTATCTCCACTAAAAAGTAACAAATAAAATAACATTCCAGATGGAACATGAAAAAAAATATTGCGAATATCCTCAATTAAATAGATAGGTAGTGTATTAAGTAAATATTTAGAATTTTGTACTTCCTTTTGGAGTCGGTGCCAGCCAAAAATTGAAGATGACGAAACTACGAGTATTAATTATTTATCGAATGAAACCTACCCGGACTTTCTTGGTAGTCGCTCCTGTCGTTATCCCTGCGTTTGGTCGGGTGCGGCATTGCATCCCGCGCAGCACAACAAAACATTTATATCATAAGCGCCCACTACACTCTCGTCCGAAGTTCTTCGACGAAGTCTCACGAAGTGTCAAATTGGTGTAAAAGTGAAGCCCGAAGTTGCACGAAGTGCCTCTCTATACTCTCCTCCTCGGCTTACTTCGATTAACATCGCGAGTAGTGTAGTGGACGCTATAGACTATATATAGAAATATGTACTGACTTAACGACGACGACGACTTAAAACAGTTGCCTACGACTAATCGACAATTTTTTGGCTGGCACCGACTCCAAAAGGAAGTACAAAATTCTAAATATTTACTTAATACACTACCTATCTATTTAATTGAGGATATTCGCAATATTTTTTTTCATGTTCCATCTGGAATGTTATTTTATTTGTTACTTTTTAGTGGAGATAACCATATAAGGCAATTTGAAGGAGGTTTCTATTTTTTTGTTAAAATTATTTTTATTTTATGATTTTCAGTGTTTTATTCAATATATTTTATGTAAGTAATTAATCCTAACCGCGACACATTTTCTATTATTTTTCTTCATTATCCAAAGCTAGGTTTTGTTATTTAACAGTTTCAGTACAAAGATATTATATTTTTGGCATTTGCTTAGTTTAGACTGCGTCTTTCGAGCTTTGCAACCGCGTTTAGTTGTTTATATAATAGTTTCTAAAATAACATAAGTTAAACTGGGTAAGAAGCTACGAAGTAAGAGGTCATTTGGTAGTCCAGCTGGCCACTAAACTGACAATGCTAAGAGGAAACAATAGCTTCGCGATCCTAACGAAATAGGTATTTAGGAAAACATTTGCTATCGCTCGTGCGCTCATACCCCCAGGAGAGAGAGAGCGAGAGCGTTGCAGCTCGCCGACAATAGATACTTTTCTTGATGAAATTCCCACTACGGGAGAAAACGGTTTCCAATTACTAAATTTCAACAAATCACTTTGACACAGCTTTAATAAAAAAAATTACGTTACTTGAGGTGCCTATATAAGTTTGAATCTATTGCGAATTTTGAAAAAAGCAAAAACTATAAACCTAGTCATTCATTGTGTCAATAACATACTAAAAAATCATGGAGATTGGAAAATATATATAGAAGTGGAAAAACGTTTTCTCTTTTTGTATGGACGAGCACGATTCTTCCCTTAAGCTTACAGTTTACCCCGATACTTGGGCTATTCGTAAGGAGTTTCAGGTTTGAGATGGTATCTTGAAAGTCTATCGTTAGTTGATTACAGATAGTGAACATAGGCTGGCTTCTTCTTTTTCTTCATATTGTGGATTGTAAGGTCGACAACCAACCTCACACACCCTGTTACACAATTAATATAGTACTGGGCCCTTGTCAAAACCCACTGACTTAGCTCGAGTAACGACGCCTTCTGTAGATATTAGAGCCGAGACACACGGCTTAACGTGCCTTCCGAAACACGGAATAATCTTTCTTTTCAGACAATCGGGTGATTCAGGCAGCAATGTCCCAACTAAACTGGAGAAAGTCTCACAAGGACATTTTCGTTTAAGAGTGTCTTCACCGGGATTCGAACCCGAAACCTCCGTAAAAAGATTAAAACACTCGACCACTCGGCCATAGAAGCTAAATTATTTGTGATTTCCAATACAATATCCGAAGATTGCAGGTTCTTGTCCTGTCACGGTCGCCAATAATGTGATAAAATCCAATAAATGGAACAAGGGAAACGTAGATTTTCAGCAAACTGACAAAACAAATTTATTTCGTTGCCTAGCAACATTCCACCACAAACGGTATCGCGCGCGATGCATGTTGCTATCACTGGTTGAGGAGTTTCCGCTTTTATCTCTTATTCCATCATCAGATTTTGACAAAATTGGTATGGATCTATCCCTAAAGCACGTTCTATCGAGTGAAAAAAGAATCATCGAAATCGGTTGAAAACTGACTGAGATATGACTAAAAAATAGACGAATAACGACGCGAATGCTACATTCCGTTGAGGAATTTCCAAGTTTTACCTCATGTTCCACCTTTAGATTTTGACGAAATTAATATGGGACCACCGCGAGAGTAAATCCTATCGAATGAAAAAAGAATTATTAATATCGGTTAACAATTGGCGGAGATATCTAATAACATTCATAAAAAAAAAAAAAATACAGACGAATTGAGAACCTCCTCCTTTTTTGAAGTCGGTTAAAAATGGCTCCGAGACACGTCAATCCGAACTCCTGCCATGCTACTAGATCTATTTTTCCACTAGAAACTCCATTTTATTGGAATTCTTAAGAACCGACTTTGCTGTCAATTTTCTGTTCTACGTGAAGCAATGATGCAATCCCAAGAAGAAAAAATGGAGTCGTGATAGAGAGGAGTGTTCGTCAGATTGATTTACTATAGTAGTAACAACATACACACAATACTCGACTGTGTAGCAATAAGTTTGAACTAAAACTCCTATAATTTAGAATCGTGAATTTGATTAACGGTTAACGTTTTCTCGTACGTAACGAAGGAAAATTAAATTTACGAGTATTCACTGCCAAATTATCTTTATTCATAATAAAACAAAGTATTAAAGAGACGTAAAAACATTAACTAAAGTAACAATACATATTATTGCAGAGTGTAAAGACATAACAGTAGATGAATCTGGTACCATATCTGGTATTGCATCCTCGGAATCACTGGAAATGTATCCCACTTCGTACTTCGCATACGTTTTGTAAAATAGTTCCCAAAACGTCATTCTTCTAGGTTCATACCTCCTATTTGCAGACATTTCTAAATCAATGTTAAGGTAATTGTAAGGTGATCCTGAAGTTATTGGTTCCCACTTGACTGGCAATAAGGAATTCGTTTCTGGAGTTGGGTCACTGGAACAGAAAAAAGTACAATAATAATATTGAATATTGTTTTGTTTGTACAAATATCAAAATTATATATTAAAAAAACACAAGATCCGTACCGGTATTTAGCAAAATTTGTCCACATGGTGGTAAGTCTATCAATCATCAATTGATCATTTTCTGTAGGTTCTCCTGGAATTACTTGCGTTAAAAACAAGTAAGCTAACTCATCACCATGGCATGCGCCAGGAACAGTTAGGTTACCTACCACTTTAACCAGATTCCTGTCGCCATCGTAAGAAAAGACATATTGGTATACTTTTTGAACACCTGCTTTAAGATACGGTTCTATAAGTCTGATTGTTGGGTATACAAATGACATATCATTTGCGAAGTCCATTGCTTGTTGCCTAACATCATTATTTATTTCTTCATCACCCACATAGAATCGTCGAAGTAGGTTTATTACTTGGTTTCGTTGTGTTTCATCAAAATTAAAATTAGCGTGGACAAAGTTCGTAAAAAATTGATCCCACAGAAACCAAAAAATAAGTCCTTCATTTCCAGGAAAAAACAACAACATTTCATGAGTGGTGAATCCAAGCATTATAGCTACGTCAGGTGCCTTCAAATACTGTGAGTTAATTCCATTTTCTGCCAAAAATCTTTCAACCCCATCAAACTCTTTTTCTAAACAAGGTCCAAAAGATATTCCAGATGCTGAAGTAGCATCAATAACTTCATGTACATTAGCAGAATTTAGAAAAGAAACAGCATCATTGATATCATCTGTTTCGTAATTCAGTGCTGCTGCTAAGACGATTGGTGCTGTAGTCAATTTATTTGATCCAAATGAAAATATCGAACCACTTTGCATAATCAAATTAGTAAACAATTTTTCTGTTTCTGATATCAAATGATATCCGTTAGAAATGCTACCAGCACTATTTCCAAAAAGTGTAACTTGATTCGGATCACCACCAAAAGATTCTATGTTTCTTTGTATCCATCTGAGGGCTAATACTTGATCTTTCAGTCCTGCATTTCCTGGAACTTCAGGTGTGTCAAGGCACATAAAGCCATATGGTCCCAATCGATAGTTAATAGTGACTAAAATTACATCGTTACGGACGATATATTTTGGACCGTATAGATGTCTCCCAGCGAAACCAATATTAAAACCACCCCCATAAATATATACCATGACAGGTAGTTCTTGAGAATTTGCTGCGTCTGGTACATATACGTTCAAATGTAAGCAATCAAGAGATCCCGCTGTAGTTAAATTAAATTCTTCAATTTGTGGACACATAGCAGAATCATCATTAGCTTCGAACACTCCTTCAAATGGTTCTTGTGGTATTGCATCCTAAAACAATATTGTAATGCATTATAAATACAAGCTGTTACAAAAATACTCGTAAAGTAAAAAAAAATGAAAGTTCAGTGCATAATACTGAAAAAAATCCAATAGCAACATAAGCTGACATACGACAAAAAAGTTAGCCCTTTAAGAAAAGGGAAAATAAATGACAACACTTATACCAATGACAACACTACCAATGATTACTATTACTAGTAATGATTACTACTAATAACTACTTATGTTCATTTTCATAGCTTGATCTTCTTTCTAAAATTTACGGGTATTTTTGTGACACCCTGTATAACATTGTTGTTTTTATAAATTGTTTTACAGAAATCTAGCGGACATATTGAACATCGTCAAAATCAACTCATATAATTTTATTCGCACTTCAGACAGGCTTGAAAATATAAAGTAAAATACCAGTCATCATCATTTGTTATCAATTTATCATCATTTACACTTTGAAAAGGAAATGCATGTACAAAAGACGTTTACTGATAATTATTGTTCTCATCAAAAACTTTTACAGACATGAATACATAATCAAATTAAGTCAAAAGGAGACTTACCCCAAAAACGTTTGATTCGTTTACTTTCGCAAAAGGTATACCCATAAACAATGTGTAGTTTCCATCATCAGCTCTGAGTCCACGAACTGAGCCCAAATCAGTCACAACAACCAGATCCTTGCTTATAAATGCACTAACATGTGATTTTGTGACAAACAATGTCAGAAAAATACAGTATTTCCATAAAAAAACCATGTTGATATTTTTTACAGTACAGTCATATCGCAAATGAAATAATTGTTTACAAAGAAAAAATAAATACCTTTATATAAGAACGTAAAAATATTATCTTATTTGATAGATAGATTATTTCAATATTCTGTTATCAATCAACTGCAATACGAGTAGCCAGTAAGTAATGTTTGATAACAAACAAGAGGACATGTGGTTCCGCATAGTATATTCATAAAATATTATAATGATTGAATTAAAATATTATAGGTGTTTGTATAATAACTACGCATATTTAAATATATATATAAATATATGATAGAGTATCTTGCAGGCTTGCTCATCGTCATATCGTTAATGGGATACAGATAGGATTGCTAACCAACGACACACACTAATTTTATTTTTAGAACTTAAGTCACGTTACATTGACTTCAAAACTTTAAATTAAGTACTACCAACATCATTTTATATTATTCTAGTTGAAACCAATTAACATATGAAATTTTACCATCTATCTGGGTGTTATAATCCATACAATAATCCATACGTTTCATAAATAGCACCTTATTAAAAAAAAAACCGGTATAAAAATCAAATTAATAATGTTAGGTGGGGTGAATCTTACTCTGAGGACTACAGACTGCATTATGGCGTGAGACAGGGCGGGTTGACCTCTCCCGACCTGTTCAACCTCTACGTTAATGACCTGTTAGGAGAGCTGAGCAGCACCAGAGTGGGTAAAAAATTCCGAATCGGTATGTGAACAATTTAAGCTACGCTGATGATATGGTGCTGCTCAGTCCTTCTATCAAGGGAATCAGGGAGCTTATCACTATTTGTGATAGGTATGCCCGTGAGCATGGGCTTACGTATAACGTAAAAAAAACTGAGATGGTGGTGTTCAGGTCGGGCAGGGGTCCAGATGTTATACCGCTGGTCTTGTTGAACGGGCAGCCTGTTCAAATGGTGCAGCGGTTCAAGCATCTTGGCCATATTTTGTCTTCAGATCGCAAGGACGATCATGACATCGAACGTCAGAGGAGGTCGTTGTCTGTTGTTGGCAATATGTTGGCGCGGAAGTTTCGAGGATGTGCGGATGCTGTTCGGGTGACGCTCTTCAAATCTTTCTGTCAGACTTTTTATACATGCCAACTCTGGACAAACTATACGAAAAAAGCGCACGATAGTATTAGAGTTCAATACAACAACATCTTTAGACAGCTCATGGGTTTACAACCTTAGTGTAGTGCCAGTGGTATGTTTTTTGGAGCTAGAGTCAATACTTTTAATGCTATCGTGCGTAACAGAATAGCGTCATCTATGGACCGCATCCGCGCATCCACGAATGAAATAGTTGTGGGTTTTTCAGACCTGATGGTGGCCACCACCAAAAATGGCTGACCTGGCAGCCTAGTGATGCTCCTAGCATGTACTTTTCTTTTTTAATTTATTTTTTTAGTTTAGTTTGTAACTAAGAGGCTTCCGTCAACTGGGACCACTCAAACTGGGACCACGGTCTCAGTGGCCGGATTTATTTAATTTTAATATTTTTCTTCCGGCAACTGGGACCACTCCCGATATTTATTGTTTAAGCGATGTAAAGTACAGTTAAACGAAAAATTGTTTAGTGATATTAAAGAACAAACTAATATGGATCCCTGGTCTGAATTAAAGAATTATTATTATTATTATTATTATTTCAGTGCCAGCAACATCAGTTTTTATAATTCTCCCCAATAAAGGGATCGCTCAATTCAATCGGCATTAAACGTTATTTATTCTTTTATTTTCATTTTTAAATAAATTAAAAAATAACAGTAGTAAATCACATCACAACACTGGTGGCTAAACACTTTGACCTCAAAGTCGCCTCAAGAGCGCCTTTATCCTATAGTTTTAGAGGCGGTATTTGTTATGCGAATGTCAAGCTGCATGTGTTGGCTACTGTACGTTTCCTTAACTATAATTTTTGGCCATATTTTTTTTACGGATTGAGAGCTACTGAAGAAGAGAAGTATAACCCATTCATTTAACAAGATGGCTATGATTCTACAGGTCATAATAATCATAATAATTATATATTTCAGCAATTTTATGCATCTAAGCTTAGATAAATGAAAGACTCGCGCGGCGCTCGCCTAGATACCGCTGGCGTAGTTGTAAAATGCGGCAACAAATACTACGCCGAATTCGGCGTATCCGAGCTCGCGCCGACGCGTCTCGTCTCGTATTTCCTCCGAGCTTGCATCCTTCCAAATTGTCATTGTCATTGTTGAGTTGCCGAATGCACGGAGCTGTTGTTATTAGATAGCGCGGTATCTAGGCGAGCGCCGCGCGAGCCTTTCGTTTATCTAAGCATCTAAGATCTTTTTCTCTTCCGTTAACCAGTGTATTTATTATGTGCTATTATTATTAACTAGACATAAGAATATTTACTACAAAAAATGTTAAGATAATAATGCGATGCAAAGAGATCAAAGTAGATGAGTCTGGCATTTCTTCTTCAGCTACTAAACCATCATCATCAGGATCATTTTCTATTATGTAACCTTTCTCATCTTGTTCATACGTTTTGTAAAAAAATACTCCCTAAAATGATATTCTTTGATTTGCGTATCTCATACTTGTACATTCATCAGTTTATCATCATTCATCACACAGTTTTATCATCATTCATCACACAGTTTTATCATCATTCATCACACAGTTTTATCATCATTTATCACACAATTTTAACACATTTTACTGTTATCTCTTTTCTTTCCAACAATATTTAACATTCCCTTAATTTTTTTTTCTGCATTATATAAATTTGAAAACTTGTCACCATGACCTGTAAGTAGGTACCGGAATCTATATTTAATTTCTATTATTCTGTGTCGCACTGCCGTATCGACAACAATTCATCACGTTTTAAGTCAAACATTGGTAAACCTTTCTCGCTTACTAGCCGCACCCCATAATTCAAATTCCCTTTTACTCATTCGATAATTTTAACATTAAAAACATTTTTATTGTTCCAGATTGAACTATGCACTCGCGGGATTGAGGCCGTGGTGGTGGCATGTGTGCAACGTTGCACTTCACGCGGCTTGCTGCGCGCTAGTAGCTCGCGCATGCTTCACTGTGGCTCGTCTGCAACGCCCGTTTGCGGCGCTTGCGGCCGTGCTGTTTGCAGTACATCCCGTCCACACAGAAGCAGTAAGCGATATTATGTGTTATTAACAGGACTTCCACAGGTTTCTGCATGGAGCAGCGTTTTCCTTTATCTACAAGATTCCCTGCATCGGAATCATCTTCATTATGTGGGTGTGAGGTCGACATCCGACACAGTAACTCTCTCTTTGAATATTTCTGATTAATGAAAGAGACAAAAGACCAACCCAGCAACATAAAAAATAAACTTAAGGCGTGTATTTTTTTTAAACACAAAATAGTCAAATAAATTAATCGAGTGCAACGACCTAAAAGCGAAGTATCGAAGGAGTTTTTAATCTTAGACAACAATAGACTATGGTTGAATACAACTCAGGTAAAACACAAAGCAATAAATTGTAATAAAAAATAAAATAAAGAAAGTAATACAAGGTACAATTCTATTATAAAGGTCAGATAATTTTAATGAAAAATTCAGATTTCGCTTTCATGGAATGAACAGAAAAGCTATTTACGCGTATGACCAAAGTGATGATTAAGCGATTTTGCCTTTCCATTATCAATTTTATTAATATATTTTTATCTTATCATATGTTTGCATCATTTGACTATCTTTGAATGATTCATTTTATTTTTATATACACTGTAACATATTAGAACTATTATTATTTAAATTTAATGTGTAGATACACAGTTATTAGTCTATTTAATCTATCAATATAATAGAGATAGTAACTATCAGAGATTATAAACTGTTTTAAGTGGCAGTTTTTGAATCATCATCAAGTGCCCCGCTAAGGCGCTAACAGCTACCTAAGTTTTTCAACTCTATGTGCATAAACATTGGTTTGCTCGCAAACTAATTCTATTTTTTCCCCCAACAGGTTGCAGGAGTAGTTGGGAGAGCAGATGTCTTGGCCTGTATATTTTTCTTATCATCTTTATTACTCTATCATAGGTATGTCATCGTTTCTTGTGTATCTATTAAGTGCGTGTTTTTGTTGTAAATAAAATGCTAAATTATATTTTCTTTTATTAAAGTACTTAATCTACATCACGATGACGAAGGCGAGAGTAACAGTATCGGAGGGTAAATAAATAAATGATAGTAACAAAATCAGTGTCATGTGACAAATACATTTTTATTCTATCTTATTTAATTAATGCTATCTCATTGGCCGCAATTCGGAAAGTCATTACTCTAATTTTATTTTTAAAATCCAGCTATCCTTTATAACTAATGAAAAAAAGGTGATGAATTCAGATGAACGAATGATTATTATTTTGAATGAATGGTGTCCCAAAATAAGGGCATAGCTGATTAAGATATATTTAAGTTTTTTTTTTATATAATATTATATAGGTTTGCTCTTGACCCCGATCCAGCCCGAGAGCAGGAATGGGGTCTAGGATGTAGCGAAAAATCGGGGCAATATGTTTGTGCTTCGAAAGACCAGTTAAACCGTAGTAGACAATGTTCCGTCGAAAAAGTGACAAAATTTTGTGATCAGATCAAACATACTGCATTATGTATTCTGATTGTATCCAAATATCCGACTTAATGCTGATTAAGTTTTTAGTTTTCAAAATAAAAATAAGATGGAACTGTGAAGACGGTTATTTATTGCAGACCTTCAGCTAACAAGAAATGCGTGTGGCTGAGCATCATCCTCGGCAGCCTTAGTATGCTGGCCAAAGAAACCGGAGTAACCATCCTACTCCTCAATCTGGTGATCGACTTTTACAGGTGCTGGCCATTTGTGAAAAGGTAAGAAAATAGAAAAGCCAAAGTCAACAATATATTACTACTTTACTTGGAAACTTTCTGAAAGGCTGCCATGTCACCTTAGCCATAGAAGCACAAGTAGAGGAACATATTAAATCGTTTGTTAAGAAAATTAATTTTTAACCTTTACACATCAATAGCATGATGGGCTAAGCAGTTTCGCCAATGGCTGGCTTACAAACGCTCTCGATAGGAAAGGATGGAAGGAACAGAGATAGGCTTTGCTCAGCAGTGGGACAAATAGGCTAAGAAAGATAAGATAAGACACATCAATAGGGGATCGGACTGTTCACCATTTTATGAATATACCATATTTTATGAATTATTTTTAAAATATAGATTAGTAGCAGACGATTCGCGAAGAAAAAAACAGAACCAGTTGAAAAACGAATTTACAGTCATTTTTTAAAGTTTCAATATGTCTGTCTCTTTCAAAAACGATTTTTTGAATGGAGATTATATGGCGTTACTAACAAATGACGTCACAAGTGGGTATGTGCCTTTGTCTAATCTTGAATTTGGAACCTTTATAACTCGGTCAATTTTAAAGATAGAGCGAGAATTCTTTTAGTGTTCGATAGCAGAAACTAAGAAGTTTGGAATTATAAAATTTAAAAAAAAGTAGTCCGATCCCGCTCTCAAAAATAATTTTTCCAATTCCATCAGAAGTAAGTATGTTATAAATTGTATTGTTTACCAGCGGCATAATATTATTTTTTTCGGATAAAAATATGCTATATTATACTGACCGCAACGTCTTTTTAATTATACGAATCCTTTATATTATTTTATCTGTGAGTCAAAATATTTATTTTATCTCAAAAAAAACGCGTGCCAAATGGCGGTCTTCCTTTCTTTCCATATGCGGTTTTATTTTTACGGAGTCCTTGGCTGCTCCTGTCATGAAATAACTCATCTCATTAAATTTATATATTTCCGACAAACGAAATAGATCAAACAATTTACTCTAATCAACGACCAATGAACCCTTCGTTTGGCTTAATCATATAATTTATTCCTTTTGAATTCCAGTTTTAATAACATAGTTAATTCTAAGTACAAGATTGAAGAGATGAGAGATATAGACAACATAGATTGACTATTTTATTTTGTTGCTCAACAAAATTATGTACCATTTATCGTTATGACGTCGTGGGTATTATAATTTAATGAAAAAGCCAATAAATATACTTTCAATTATTTGAGTACTATATTAGTTTTAATGACAAGCTTATGCTCCTTTCGAGTGGGTATGATTAATTACGATTTTTCATACCTATAATAACATAACCTTAACGAAAAACTCAAATGATTGAAAACTTGTTAGGACAACTTCAGGATATATATGAAGATTAATTAGTAAGTATGTTAACAGCTCGAGCCCCTCGGTGGGGACGTATATGAGCTGTTGATGATGTTTACAGAAAGGACGTTTCACTTCCATTCACTATTATTATGATTTTTATTTCCGTCTTTTATCATTTGAGTTGTGACCCCTTGTTTTCTTTTCTTCTCAGATCAATATATTCGTTGAAGATTGAGAAAAAATGCACAGGTTTATCAATAAGGACGGTCAAATTATTGGTGTCTCTGGCGTTACTTGTGACCCTTAGATTGGCTTTACTGCAAGGCACGTGGCCTTCATTTTCACCACAAGATAATCCAACAGCGTTCCATCCCAGCTTTTTCGTCAGGTAATTAATAAGATTTGATCTGTTTACTATTGTTATAGTAAGTATTTTGTGTAATCGATTGCAAGTTACCGTAATGTACGATCTTATCTTCAAAAGGGTATGAAAACAAATGACTTGTATACTTTGCGTATGCACGCTCTAAAAGTAACAAAGTTAGGTATACATACATAGGTATACATATTATAACCTCAGATACATGAAAGTAGATAATAATAACAAGATGAAATATAATTTTGAATCAAGTAATTTTCAATCAATTTTATTTATACTTTGTGGAAACGTTAAGTGTGTTCAGAAGATTATTTCGTCAATTTTAAAGATATTAAAAATACTGATAAAGGAATAGCCATGTGTTCAGAAACTATACTTTTGCCACGTTGACAGAATGCAAAATAGTGCATCTTTAAAATTGATTAATTGTCTGGTTAATTGATTATTTTTATTTTAAGAGACCTAACGATGTTCATGTAAATATTACAAAATTCCATAAAAAAAATTCTGATAAATGTTTGTGACAATAAATTTAAATAAACAAATACAAAATAATTTATCAAAACATTGATTAAAACCACAGACAATAATAAATTTTCAGTAAAAGTTTTCTCCCGCCATTTTTTAGGGGCGCGTTTTCGTTTCTTGCCAGCCAGACAAAGTTTTTTTTTTGTTTTTTTGTTTTTATTTTATTGACATTTTGTACTAAATAAATGAATTTCGTATTCATCTTGCATAGTTGATTATATTCAAGCAAAATATTTTATTTTTTATTGAAACATAAATAATTGTAGGTAGTAATATCTAGACTGTATACGTCTATTCCTTTGCCGTAAACAGTGTGCTATTTTCTATGCAAATAGTAAAAGAAACGTACGAAAAATTACTTACATACTTTTTTGGGGTCATTATTTGACTAATTTCAAAACATGAGAGATGAAAAAGATTCTTTCTGTAGCCTACTTGGGACATTTGCAAATGGAAGTGAAGAATAAATCAACATTTTGAATCATGACTTTATAATTACATATATGATTCATAAATTTTGTGAAACAGATTACAATACAATTGTATTATAATTCGTTGATTAGTGTTTGATTAATCAATTATTTAATAACAAAGCTTTCATAATAACCAGTATCGAATTGGATTAAATACAATTTGCAGATGTAATTAATCTGATAATAATGATGACACGCTTTCGTTTCCTGATAACAGACTGAGGACATTCTGCTATTTAGCGGCTTTCAACTGGTGGTTGCTGCTGTGTCCTTGGACCCTGAGCCACGACTGGCAGATGGGATCAGTCCCCCTGGTCACCAGCGGCTGGGACCCTCGCAACCTGCTCACTTGTGCAGCCTTCGGTGCTCTGCTTCTACTGTGCTACCGATGTATCACCGACTTGGAAGTAAGTTATTTTTTTAACTTCTTTCATCATCATCAACAGCTCATACACATCTCCACCGAGGGGCTGCCTACCCTGAATAAGGGCAATGAAGCTTTGAAAAACGATCGCGATTTTTTTTCGCAGGAATAGTGTACTACCAGTTTTCTCACATTTTTTTCATTTACCGTAAGAGCAACTAGATAACACTAATACTCGAAATTCAAAAATTAGCTCATATCTTATAATATATATTATTATATAAAAAATCCATGATCCATGATTTTATTTTTATTTTTTGATCCTGTTCAAAGATTTTCTTATTTTTGTGAAGCTCTTTGAAGTTTTAACCGTTCGAGTATATATTTTCATCTAATGCACACTAACCTTTTTGGAAATCTGGAATTACTTTTTAAAGCAGGTAGATTACGAAGATAAGAAAAATATGTTTTCTAGATTGAGCAAACAAAGTTATTTTTCCGGGATACTAAACTTATACACGATCAACCTGAGTCACAGCTTGAGTTAATTCGCTTAGATGAAGTATGGATTTATATCAATCAATCAGTTTATTGCAGTTCACCGCTGGACGTAGCCAAGGGTACTCCAAAGCGCACGATCCTCATCCAGCCACCACAAGCGACCTTCCTCAGGTCATCAGTCCACCTGGCAGGGGGGCGTCCCGCACTTCTGTTTCCCGTTATATATTTTAATATTACTGCATTTTATCATTCCTTAGAACTCTGAGAAAAACATTTACTTCAAGTTACAATAAATTCATATTTATGGTAGACCGACGTTCAAGTTTAGGTCGTGGGAAGCCGCTGGATGCGAGCAGTGCAAGACCGATCGTTGTAGAGATTTACAGAGAAAACCTTTCATCCAGCAGTAGACGTCTCTCAGATGATCAGATATTAAATGATGAAATTATGTTCTCTCTAGGTACAGAGGCATACTCCAGCAGTAATTGGTCTTCTGCTGTTGGTGATACCATTTGTGCCAGCCAGCAACCTACTCGTCACTGTTGGCTTCGTTATCGCCGAGAGAGTACTGTACATCCCAAGGTTGGTAATTAAAATTGGTAATAATTTTACTTTGTTCATTTATTGTGACATTACCTATACACAGCAAAAGTATGGTTTGTCCTGTCCTTCTTTCACCAAGCAACGGAGATATATATAGGTAGTTAAATATTTTTGTAAATAATAATGTAAGAAAATAACAGGGTAGCTTTTTCGTGAAATTAATGTTTTTTAAAATTCCTGCAGCTAATTGCAGAAAGGTGTTTAAAGGTGTCAATTTCAGTTTTTAAGGTGCTTGAATTTATTTTTTCGGAACCACTTTTGACTTCACAGATATTGTGACTTATTGCTGTTTTATAAAACTTTTTTTAATATTGATTTATAATTTTATGTACAAAACGTGGGGTTTGCGAAATAATCTGTCGCAATTTGTAATTTTCAACAATTTTAAGATTTCAATTAAATAAATAATAAATAACACAAAGTGATAGAAATAAGCTACCCACTACCTTCATAAGAGGAACTCGAACTTACCTTGACAACAGATTATTATTTTTTTGTTCTAAAAATGAACTATTTAGTTATTATTTTTGATGCAATTAAATGCAAAAAAAAATAAATATTAAAATATGAAAAACAATTATTACTAAGGCCGCCTTTTGAGTTTTTTGTTTCATGTATTATGTTTCCTATTTTTGATGTTAATAAAGAATTTGTATTGTATTTATTCCGAATAATATTAAACGTCATATTAATACAAAGCATCTTTTCTCCCAGTGTTGGAAGCGTCATAATAACTGCGTATGGAGTACAGCTGATGTGGTCGAGGACTGGGACGAAGGTGCTTATAGTGGTCGGAGTGGCAGTACTGGCAGCCAGCGGCGTGGTCCGCACGCATCGGCGAAACGCTGACTGGAAGGATCGAGCAATGCTACTTAGGTTAGGTTTTTTTAAGCAGCATCTAGTTGTCCCTTTGCTGGGCAAAGGCCTTCCCCTTCTCCTTCCACTGGTCACGATCTAGTGTCACTTCTTGCACTCTTGCGATGCGTATAAAAATACGAGGTATTGTTTCGTCTGAACGCATAAAGTAAGTAATGTAATCAACGGTCAACCAGGTACTATACTTAAAATAGGTTAGCGTTAGACTATAGTAAAGCTGGATAACTTCTACTTTCAATGTATATTATGTATAATATACAACGGGATATTATGTATAGAATATATGTATTATTATTACATGATAGATGCTTAAATGAGTGTTTAAAAACCGTCTCCCGCTTTGAAAGTTTTTAATACTTAAAAATTACAGGCGAATATCCACATAAAGTCCATTTTGCATATTAAATGTTGCCTTTCCAGTAATAGCCATAAATCAAATTATCAAGTACGTCATCATAGTCATTAAAAAATATCAACTCAATTACTGAAGTATAGGTAACACGGGCTGGGCAGTATTTGAGTTAGGTACTTGCAATTGAAATACGTATTTTGTTTGTATTTACAATTCAAATACACATTGTATTGAGTATTTTATATTTTAATTAGTCCACATATTTTGTAATTAGTATTTAAATACTTTGTGTGTAAATACATTTTAATGAAAACACTACTTTTTAATAATACTTAGCAACAGAAAAACAAAACGAAAATGTATTTCGTGTTTTGAGTACTTGTATCTAAAATAAAATATATTAAAATACAGTATTTTCTAGTTTGTATTTTCAATACATCTACAAATAGTATTTAGTATAAGCATTTTGTATTTAGTATTTCAAATATACTTGATGTGTGTTTTGCCCAGCCCTGACTATAACATTACTGCCTAGCTAAACTTCACACAAACAATAAGTTTAACATAAAGTTCAACAACCATTTACGCAAAGGTCTAGTACTGTATCAAAGTCGCTAAGAAAATACGTTAAACATCTTGACATCACATTCACAATACTGTCTTCGCTCCACGCTCTTCGCATTTCCGTAAATTACCTTCTAAATGTGTTTTGTTTGTTTCAGGGCGGATTTAGTGAGTTTGCCGCAAAACGCTAAACTGCACTACAACTTCGCCAACTTTCTGAGGGAGACAGAGCAGCAGGATAACGCTATCAGACATTACAAAGAAGCTCTCAGGTGAAGTAACAAAGGCTTGACTGGCTTGAGTAACGAAATAAGGGTTTAATTTGGAATTGCGGTTCGTATTTGGTTCGTTTAGGATACGCATACTACGAGTAGTTTGCTCAAGCTAAAACGTGTTCGTTTTTCTTATAGTTGGTTGGTTGATTGGATATTTATTTTTATATTTTTAAAATTTGTACGTGTATTTCGCCTAAATATAAGATATTCTTTTAATTTTGCCAGCCATATGGCTAATAAATAAATAATATAAAATAAATTTAATTTTGACGAAACATCTTTATACAACGTGTTAGCTAAATAATGCTAAATCTCACGGTGGTAGGTCAGCCCATGAAACTGAACAATTTTTGTTTCATAACTTTTTAAAATACGCAAAGATATTTTTTAACTTATTTTTTAACTTTCATACTTTACTCAATCAACTGATCAGTTTGTATGAAAAGTATTTTTTTTTATACTTTTGTGGAACTTCTTGAACAAAAGTTGTTCAGTTTCATAGGCTCCACCTTAGAGGTTTAGCGTTATTTACCTAGCACGTTGTATTTTAATAAAATATTTTTGTAATAAATAAATAAACAATAAGAATGTTGTTTGTATAATAAAAGTCTGCCATGCCACGTCGAAACAAAATGGCTTCATGACAGCGGAATATCGCCATTTTGAATTGAATATTTCAGATTGATTCATCAACTGATTTACATACGTACTTTGAGCATTCGATAAATTGGTGTCGTTGGCGTTCGACAATTTAACTTTTGGTGTTATGTACTAGTTTAGTTTAGTACATAACACCAAAAGTTAAATTGTTGAAAGCCAACGACACCAATTTATCGAATGCTCAAAATACGTA
Organism: Carpatolechia fugitivella; assembly: GCA_951230895.1. Taxonomy (NCBI): domain Eukaryota; kingdom Metazoa; phylum Arthropoda; class Insecta; order Lepidoptera; family Gelechiidae; genus Carpatolechia; species Carpatolechia fugitivella. The sequence continues at coordinate 14,074,376 of OX579653.1, read as the reverse complement.
TGTAAATCAGTTGATGAATCAACATAACCCTTTTGAATATTAACTTTTTATTTTGGCAGGCTGTGGCCATCATACGCAAGCGCCCACAATAATCTGGGAACACTTGTTTCCGGTGTAGAGAACGCTGAACATCACTTTCTTCAAGCCATCACTTTCAACAAACATCACGTTAACGCTCACTATAATCTTGGAAAACTTTATAAGTAAGAAATATAAATATTTTCTGAAATTAAACAATATTATGTAAAGAAAGTTGCAATTAAGTAGTTGAAATTGCATCTTTTTACGAGTAAATTGTTTTGGGAAAAAATTACGTAAATAAGAAAGTGATCGATCACGCATCAATTAAAATTTAGTGAGAACTGATATTTGGTTCTGATCTACATACATTTAACTATATCATGTAACTGGTTGTTGATCTATTCATAAACGTCCCACCGTAGACAGTGTATTTTTTTTTGTCAAGAAAGGATCCACTTCATAATGTGTTACTACACATATTATGAAGTGGATCCTTTAGGATGTCTTTTAGTGGCACATACATAGGTCATAAGATTGTTCAAATTGTTGAAAGAGTTTCATCATTCATACATAACACAACTTTGCCAAACCTTCGTGTTTGGTTGTGCTTACTCTCACTTAATGTATATACAAAAACACAATAAAAAACGACATTTTCTACAGGAAAAATGGCCGACCAGATCAAGCAGTGATGATGCTGGAGAAGTGCGTGTGGTTACAGCCTCGATTTGTCCAGGCCATTGTGGAACTCCTCAGCCTTACTGCAGAGTTGGAGAAAGAACCATTGTTGAAGAGGCTGATAAAATTAGAACCTCACAACTGGGAGCATTATGTGTTGTACGGGGACTGGTTCAGAGCAAAAGGTGACGATGTTGCTCCCAACTTTTATACACATACATCATCATCATCATCATCAACGGCCCGCACATACACCACTCAGCTGATAATCAGTTTTGTCTCGTATTTTATGATTTTTTTAAATAACAAATAATAATATTAAAATTCTAGAAAACAATGGAAAATCGCTAGTACTCGGTAGGTTTTGGGCAAACAAAAAAAAAGTATTCAATGAAACGTATTTTTTTAGGATTCCCAAGACCGGCTACCAAATATTACTTAGAAGCTACAAGGCTAAGTTTCAAGAATCGGGACATAGAAAAGCTGGTCCGGGTTGATTTGATTTCATTCAGATCAACAGCTCTTATGTATCGGTCGTTGGGACAGCGGTCCAGGACTTTGCAGCTTTTAACAAGGTACCAATGAGTTCCATAAAATGTTTTATATTGTTTGATCCATATTATCCTAGATGGTAGTATGCCTGCCTACGAAGTACAAGGTTGCTGGTTCGAATCCTGCCCAAGGCAAACATTCGTGTGATGAGCACTGGTGTCTAGATATTGTATTTATCTATTTATGTATGTTTATCAGCAGTTTGAAACCCTTTACTGGCTCTGCACAGATTGATGCCGTGTATGAAATGCCTGCACATATATAGTAAATAATCTATATATTCTTTAATCTTCTTTTTCTTCTTCAGCCTTTTTCAACCATTTTGGTGTAGGCCTCCTTCAACTTTCCCCATTCTTCCCTGTGTTGCGCTCTTTTATTTAATAATAATCCTTATATTATCACTGTAATAAATAAACTTTAGAACGTTACGTAATTAATAATCTTGATCTTCTAATCAAGGTGTTAAACAAGTTTCCCTTCTCAGGTGGCATACTTGGAGGCGTGGGTGGCCCAGTGCAGCAGCCACGCACCTTTACCTTCGAGACTGGAGACTGAAGATGGAGCTAGAAGGAAGAGTGAGAATTTATTCAAAAGCCGCAAATCCAACTGCAAGTTTAATTTTCTGTATATTAAAAAAGTCCTAGAAATACTGTAGCCCCGTATTTAAATGTACCAATTTATGTGTTACTTCAAATTTTGTCCAAGAAGTGACGCATAAAGTTCCTATGTTTAGAATTTTCTATGATCTATTTATTTTTTCTCATTCACAGAAATCGACGAGATGTTTTGACCATTCGCAGCTTGCAGTAGAAAATATGGTAGAAGATGAAACTTCAGCTCTAAAAGTTTCGTCAAACAATGACGATAATTTAGTGCATAAAATTGAAAAAACTAACAAAAGTGATAAAAGTGATTATAGTGTAAAAAGTTCTTGTAATTGCAAATCGTGCGGGACCAGAAAACGTGATCTATCGATAGCGTCACAAATAAAGACAACTCACAACAAATCAGAGATAGGACTTAAAGACAAGCAGTGTACGAGTAGTTTACGAAAAAAACAAAAATCTGTTAACAACAAAAACGTAATTCCAAACTTACCAGGTAAGCTAGAACACATTGTTATGAAGACTTTTTAAGTTATATCACTGGATTACAAAAATAAATAAATATATAACTTACACTAAACAGAAGAATAAACTCTACATGAGGTTGTGAAATGAAAATGGTTGTCAAACGATTGAAGAGTAAGTCATATATTTAATGTTATTTTTCGTGACGCATATACTATACCTACAGTGTGATTATCTTAAATCGTAACTTATTTTATTGTATGAATCACGCATGTGATCGTTATGATATGGGTATAATTGATTGTAACTAATTGAAGTCTTGATGCAGACAATATTGGTGTTTTTCTAAAATAAGTTCTTTCTTCATTTCATTGTCGTTGAAGGAGGACGTGATATAATGAATTGTATGAACAAATTTATGCTCGATTTTAGATAGGTAACTACCTAATATAACGATTTGTAGAAAAAATAAAGCTATATTTTTGTCAAAGATTAGAGGTTTCTACAAAATGAGCACAATGTTTTTACGCTAGATTTAGAAATACGGCTAAGAAATGTGCCATTGTAGTGAATATTAAAATAAATGCTTGGCCGCATTATTAGAAACTGTGTGCTTGATCTTAAGAAAACTTTTGGATGAATGTATTGCCTTCAATAATAGTTATGATTTAGGTTCTGAAACTGTGACACTAATTTTTAAAGGATTATTTGTATAAGATGTACATAATATTTTTAGTTAACTCATAAGACCACATGACAATGCTTTGGATGTACTGAAATAAAATAATGAGACATAATCATTCAATTTTCATTTTGACATACATAAATAAAATAACATCGCAACATATATATATTTTCAATTTGTATGAAATATTGCCAATCAAGTATTATCTCTGGGAAAAATCGTTATTAACCCCCGACGCAAAAGAGGGGTGTTATAAGTTTAACGTGTTTGTGTATCTGTGTATCTGTGTATCTGTGTATCTGTCTGTGGTATCGTAGCTCCTAAGCGGATGAACCGATTTTCGTTTAGTTTTTTTTGTAACATAGATAATTTTACCCCGAGTGTTCTTAGCCATGTTTCATGAAAATATCTTCAGCCGTTTGAAGATCATCAGCTCTTTTCTAGTTTATGAGGCGATCTGACGAACTTCCTTATCTCCGATCGATTCGAAATTTGGTACCTTGTTACTTCAATCATATTGAAAGTATAGAATAGAATAGAATAGTCTTTATTTGCATTAAATATGGTGGGTTACAGATGCTACTAATACTTATTCATATGGTAAGGTAACCATGACCTGATCAGCCGTTTGAAGATCATCAGCTCTATAATAGTTGATGAGGGGATCTGACTTACTTCCATATGTCCTATCGATTCGAAATTTGGTACCGTATTCCTTCAATAATATTGAAAGTATATGGAAAGGTAACCATGACCTGATCAGCCGTTTGAAGATCATCAGCTCTTTAATAGTTGATGAGGGGATCTGACTACTTTCCATACGTCATTTCGATTTAAAATTTGGTACCGTGTTACTTCAATGATATTGAAAGTACCTATATGAAAAGGTAACCATGACCTGATCAGCCGTTTGAAGATCATCAGCTCTTTAATATTTGATGAGGGGATATCAGACTACCTTTCATATGTTCTATCGATTCGAAATTTGGTACCATGTTACTTCAATGATATTGAAAGTATATGGAAAGGTAACCATGACCTGATCAGCCGTTTGAAGATCATCAGCTCTTTAATAGTTGATGAGAGGATTTGACTACCTTCC
>OX579653.1:14000094-14070068 GCA_951230895.1 Carpatolechia fugitivella | reverse complement strand
TTAAACGTGTCCCGTGTCCGTCTTAGGTCCTGGCTTGCAGAGCAGCCCCACGCAGCAGCGTTTCTGCGGGTCAAAGTCCAAGTCAAAGTCAAAATTTTTTATTCGAATTAAGATTTTTACAAATAATTTTTCGTCGTCAAAGCTATCATGGATGGCACGTTCACTACCAGTGTACGCCCTCTTTGGAGAAGAACGTGGAGGTCGCGTGGTGGGTCCAGCACTTGGTTCGTCCAAGGTCCAGCATGTGCATCCTGCTTCTACATATCTTTCTTGTAATGGATAATACTATGAAATTGAGCTGCCCTTCTGAATTGTTATGATAACCATCATTATCTTGGTGAACGTAGTGAAACACAGAGTTCTATTTTTTCATCATTAGTATTCTTCCTAAGGCGAGTATTACTCGTCATTTATGTTACTACAATAAATTATCACATTAAAGTTAATGTTACAAAAATATATTTATCTTATCGAATTTCTAAAGAGCAAATAAATAATTAGGTACTGTGGTAAATAAATATACATTTATCTGAAATGAAACTTATATTCACTCAAACAGTGAAAGACGTCGTTCTTATAAAAACTAGATACTATAATAATTATATTAATTATAATAATTATTATTTATACCGCATTATTTCAAAACTGAGCGCACACTACGGCTGTTGGGACAAAACCACAGAGTACTTTTTGAAAAATACCCGATAGCTACCAAAGATGTCAGACGCGCGGCGGCGGCGCCTCGCGCTGAAGCGATCGTCTTTTGTTCCTCTGAGAGCTGATAGCGACAGTCAGTATCCTCTCCGACACGTGACATTGGCGGAATTGTGAATACACAAAAGCCACAAAAGCCACAAAAAAAAAAAAAAATGAACTCAGAGGAAATAAAAGACGATCGCTTCGCTCGGCGACGCGCATCAGAAATCTTTGAGTATGAAGTTTTTATTTCTTCTTCCTAACTAATGGCGACACATATCAGACGTATTTCGCCAGTGTCGGGTGACTTTTGTAGGTTTATGATATATCCTAGTATAAGCATGCAGATAAAGAATAGATCTGAAAATGGCGGCGGGTACTTATGGTACGGTTGGCAAAACAAGTTCTCAAAAATCGATTTTTATTTTTCCTACTGACTTTTTTTGTTATTAATTATTCTTTTTTATTATTATGATTTAAACCGAGACGGGACGGGTTTATTTAATTTAATGATACTAATAATAATGACAAAAAATATTAATGAAATAAATAAGGTGCAAGGATAAATATAAGAAAAAACAACATGGGATAAGTTTTAAATTATTTATATTATTTATTTATTATTATGTACGATTTTTGGAAGAATGTCATCAACATTAATGACAAATATCTTTGTTTGCGAACACTGATTTTTGTCATTATTTTTTTTGCAGCGCGTACTTCACTGTGTGAGTATAGATAGCGATAGATTGTGAGCGAGTTAGCATGCGAGCGGACGCCATTTTCAGATCTATTCTTTATCTGCATGGGTTTTATGAAGTTTATTTGCTCTTTTTCAAATATTTGGAAAAAAGAACAAATACAATATAAGACAAATCATGCAGCCAGCATCAAAATACATGGCCAACACGCTGACCATCGTGGCCCGATGCTACAGTACGACTATAGATAATTCGTTGTACAGAACCACTAATGTTTTTCAATTGGTATTTGTTGATTGTACGAGCATTTTAATTTGTTTTGTTGTTATTTATTGTCTATTTTTGTTTTTTCATGCAACTCTTACAATGGTCGTTCAAATGTTACAGGGAACCAGCTTCTAAGTAAAGAAAAATAAATGTATTAAATTATACAATATACCGGCTTTCACAAACAACTGTTAGGTAGCTAAATCACCAACAGCACGCTACAAGAAAACTTCAAGACTAAAACTTATAGCTCAGATAAGTAAGGAAATTAAGGAACACAAGAGCTCTCCTCTGGCTACAAGAGAAATGTCGGCTAGGAACAGCAATTTTTAAATTACCTTCTTGTGTTTGCTCTCCTTATAAGTTTTAATTATCCCGCAAAAAATGCAGAATAAGCACTGGGCAATTGGGGCACTTCTCGTTCAGGGCACTTCTCAAAAAAAAATGAATGAAATGTTAATTTTTTTTAAAAGGTCTTGACTCAGCATAATGCCGCTGGCTAGGCCAGTGAGGCTGATAATTTGCCGGAACCATGAAATTATGTGGGGAGATGTTACACGCCGATCTGATCCAGAGTTTTTACTAAGCACTTATATAGGTATAATTATGTAAGGTATATATTAATTAAGCACTCTGCGAAATGGTTTATTTATCTGTACAAAGGCGACAAAACTGGATGACTACCGGGTCAGCGAAAGATACTTGGAAATTAAAAAGTGAACGCTCATAACAAGATACCTACCTTCTCGTTACACAAATATTAAGTACCTTATTTATATTTCAATCAATCAATTACCCTATTGCAGTCCACTGCTGAATGTAGGCCTCCCCAAGGGCGCGCCAAAGCGCACGATAACCCGCTTTCCTAATCCAGCCACCACCAGCGACCTTGTAGTCCACCATCTACCATCCACCATCAGTCCACCTGGGGGCGTCCCACACTACGTTTCCCGAGACGCGGTCTGCATTCGAGAACCCGTCTGCTCCAACGCTCATCGGTTCTGCGACAGACAGAGATTTATATTTACATAAAACCTTTAATAGCGTCATCTCATCAGCATCATTATGTTACTTTACTAGGGTTTGTAAGGTCTGTCTCCAATCTAAAAACCTACAAAGTATGATGGTAGGTAATGAGAATGAATACCTATCATTTCATGTAGGTTTTCATGGTCCTGATTCTTCATTTAAAAAATCGATGTCATGAATTCGCGATCATTTTCTCAAATGCATTCAGAAAAAAAAAAACTAGCCCCCTATTGCAAATGAAGAGAATAGAGCTGGCGTTGTGTAACTACCATATAGGTAACTATGTAATAGTACATTGCTGGATTTAAAAGAGATCTCAGGTCCCACTTTCTCTCGACGGGGGAATGGAAATGCACTTAATGCATACGTAATCAAATTATCTTGCGCGCGCTTGCCCCGCTGACGGCTGCCGACTATTACACCGAAGCGTAACGTTATTCCTGAATGGTAATATGGTATGTCATTTGAAATTTAAAACGCATTTATTTACAACTTCAGTGATGTTTATAGCCATAAACAAAGGTACAATAAATCTTCTTTGTTTAGCCATTGATATTGTATAGCACATCTTTTTTATTCATAAAAAAGAAAAACATGTATAGCAATTTCAAATAATGTGTATGTAAGTATCATGTATGTATGTATGTATGTAAAAAGAAGAAACTGACTGACTGGTTGATCAATGCAAAGCCTGGACCCTACTAGGTATACTTCAAATAGTTTTTAGGAAGTAGGCAAGCATCTAAGTAGAGTTTTTTGGGTATGAAACTCAGGAGATAAAAAGTGAGGTTAAAATTATATGAAACTCCGTTGTTAAAACGATAACCACTTTCTTTCACTGTTGTTTCACTATTTACAACAGCCAACTATAGTTAATAATATAAGCTAATATATACTAATAACGTAAATATATCGAGAATAACTAGTTTGTTAATTTTCAATAAAATATATACCTCATTCTAGCCGTGTGGTGACGGCAGAGTGGAATACATTTGTCACCAACCCCTACTCTTCCCGTGGGTGTCGTAAGAGGCGACTTAGGGACTACACATTGAACAGGGATCAGGAAAGCAGCGCTCTCTGATACAGTAACTTTTTAATCTGCAATCTCCAACTCGCCTGCCAAGCGTGAAGATTATGGCAAAACCCTCCACTTAAGTGGAGGAGGCTCATAGTCCAGCAGTGGACTGTAAGATGATGTTGATACCTCGATCAGAACCACTTGTAATAAAATTTGATGGCTTAGTTTAGTTTAATGGATTTTAATTTAAATATATATTATATAATATATAAATACGAACAAGATAATATACCTGGGCTGATTGATAACTGGCCGAAACGACGAACTTAAAAAAATGATACGCAAAAAAAAATAATTACATTATATTTTGGCATGTTTTTGAAAATAGAACGCCAAATTTGAATTTAATCGAACTGGTGGAATTTGTTTGATAGGACGTAGAACTTTCTCTGTCGTAAATTTTCTTAACAATGGAAAGAAACGAAATTCGTGCGGTGATAAAGTTTTACGTTTTAAAACAGAAAACAGCAACCCAGATTAAAACCAAGCTAGACAGTGTTTAAGGTAATTCTGCTCCTGCATTGAGTACAATTCACACCTGGGTAACTGATTTTAAAATTGCACCAATACAAAAATTGTATTGAATGATCGGCGCTTGTTGGTTGTGAGAGATAGCAGAGATGGTGAGCAATTCATCTGAACGCGTTTTTAATATTTTGCACCAACATTTGGGAATGAAAAAGCTTTGCGCGCGATGGGTGCCGCGTTTGCTCACTGTTGACCAAAAGCAACGTCGAGTGGACGATTCATCGGAGCGTTTGGCGCTGTTTAACCGAGATCCTAACGAGTTTTCGCGGCGTTATGTAACAGTCGATGAAACCTGGATACATCATTATACTCCCGAGACAAAAGAACAATCTAAGCAGTGGACTGAGAGCGGAAGACCTGCGCCGAAGAAAGCAAAAACGGTTTTGTCGGCCGGCAAAGTGATGGCGACTGTTTTTTGGGATGCTCGAGGGATTATTTTAGTGGATTATCTGCAAAAAGGAAAAACAATAAATGGAGAGTACTACGCAAGCTTGCTGCAAAAATTAAGTGAAGATCCAGAAAAAACGACCACATTTGGCCAAGAAAAAAGTTTTGTTCCACCATGACAACGCACCTGCACACACGTCAATGGTTGCAGTCGCCAAACTCCATGAATTGCGGTTCGAATTGCTACCGCATCCACCCTATTCCCCGGATCTGGCCCCGTGTGACTTCCACTTATTCCCAAACCTGAAGAAATGGTTAGGTGGCCAGAGATTTTCATCAAATGAAGAAGTCATTGTTGCCGTGGACGAGTATTTTGAGGGGTTGGAGAAAACATTTTATCAAACTGGTGTAACGGCATTGGAGAAGCGCTGGACTAAATGCATCGAGGTAGAAGGAAACTACGTTGAGAAATAAATTTATTTTAAATAGATTTTTAAAGTTTTTCTTTGTCGTTTCGGAAACTTATCAATCAGTAAGTACAAGATAATATATTTTTTTTCTTTATGTTACTGCGCACGTTTCTTCTTTTAGTTGCTAAATGTATGATTAGAAGAACCTTGACCTCTATGATACAAGCCTAGGCTCAGTATAGAGGCCAAAGTGATACCACTTTAAGTCATTGTGCAACATTGTTTTAACCTTTAAGCTTGTAAACCTAAAATAATATATATTATATTGTTGTACTTATCATTAATAAATATATTATTATTATTATTATTCAAAGCGTGTTTTGTTAGTTCGTTTGCCAATATTCTAGAATCATTCCAAGGTATTAAAGTTATAGTTATCACCTTGTACTTTATTAAACTGTATTTCGGTAGGTACTAAATATAATACACACTACAATAAACATTTTTATACACTACATTTTCAATTTTTTATTTACCTTTTTTGATAAGTGTATGTACATCGAACCATAAAATGAACAAAACGCGTTGTCTGGAGCCCCAGGCTATCTTCACGTCAACTTTTCATTTTTCGACCGATCTCTATTGCATGCACACACACGAGACATACGAATAAGAAAGAAATAGATGAATGAGTTATTTTATCTTGGCCGAGAATATCGGCGTTGTTTACCATAATTCATTGTAGGCTAGAGGGGGCTCAAGAACGAGGGTTTTTTTTTTTTTGACAATGACCTAATGCTTGTGTCGCAAAATCGACGTATCAAGCGTAACCGGACTTTTGGGGGAGCGGAAGGCTCTTACCCCTAGTATTATAGCAACAGCCTAAGGGCGCCCACTTGGGGGCACGGACCTCGGCCTAGGACGTTGCCATGACGAGAAGCTCGCGGGAGAGGAATGACCCTGACGGGGTCTTCCAGGATTATGCAGAACTTGATTGGGTCTACCGCGTCCCCGCCGGCGGGTGCGGTTGCTACCAGAAGGGCATTCTGTGGAGTGTACTCTATTGGCAATGGCTATCTCAACAGCAGACTGGATGGCATCGACAGGATCGGACAGAAAGAACGAGGGGTCGTTGGGGAACGTCTATGAGATGTTGAAAGTAAGATGTATTTTTCATGTGACTGGCACCGTTTCATACCCACCGTATTACCAAACTAAATCACTCAACCATATACCACTGAGTAGTTGTCACCGGCTGCCAATATTACATTAGAATACTTTTACATTTTTATGTAAGAAAAAATAACAATGCGTGCGTTTTACGATTCCAAAGCGCGCCGTGATTTACGCGAAACAAAACAAAGTTAATTCTCTTTAGCAGTTTTTATTTGCTCCACATTTGTGAGTTAAACGCTTTGGAATTTATCGTTTCTTCACCCTCCAGGAAAAGTTTACGCACCTACGTTCCAAAGAGCGATTGAATAAGTTTATGCATACGATTTTTAAACTTGCACTGCATCTGATTTGTGAATACTTACGTACGTTTACCCGGTAAAAGAAGGAACTCTTTGGGAATGTTTATGACGAGGGTAATTAAGATTTTGTACAGAGTAGGTCTATCTTGTAGTCATTCTATTTAGTTATTATTTTTACTTGTTTTTTGTCCGTATTGTATCATGTCTTCGTAACAGAAGAGCGTCATTAGTCCCCATAGTACAGGTTAATTCCTAGTACAGGGTCTGAATGATGTTTCCGACATTGTTTAGACAATAAGAGTACAATTGTTTAAGTCTCAATGTAACATTTTATATGTAGCAGATAGATATTGTGTTGTACCTGAATAAATTTATTATTATTATTATTATAGTATTTTCATACCGACATTCTTATCTCTATTTGTTTTTCTTTAACGACGAGGTGCATGTTAATTAAATAAAGTAATTTTAATAATATTGCCTGTTAACTAAACTTCATTTCGTTCACAATATAAGTTATTGACAGTTTTTTTTTTTCATGTAACCCAACAAAAACTGTTATGAAACAAAAAACCTAAACATCACATACATTTCCAATTGAGTACACGAACTCAGCAGAGCTGGCTGTCCTCATGAAAAATCCAACGAGTTTGAAATTTAAAAAAGTCAGTTTAGTTAACGAAAAAGTGGACATTGCAGAATCAGCATAATTCCAAAGAGGAATTTGCATTTTTGATTACAAAATCGTAACGAGAGATCAACTTCTTATTACGTTTGGAAATATGTACTTGAAGTACCTAGCATTTTAAAAGTAATTGTGCATAAATATTTTGAATCCAGTGTTGTGGTGGGAGGGTGTTTTTTGTGCGTGTCTGTGTACCTACACACCGTGAAATTTACATCGTTTTGTTCCCGCCGTGTAGTGATAGTACCCGTCAAACTGAACAACTTTTCACGAAAAAACTTTGTATGGAGAGACAAAAATTTTTTTGGCGCAGGAATTTTTTTTTTCGTGACGGGTACGAGTTTGACGGGTACTATCACTACACGGCGGGAACAAAACGATGTAAATTTCATGCTGTATAATTAAGACGTCATCCCCAACTTTTAAAGTTGAATTAAACAATCTTTTGCCTTCATTCTTTTGAGATTGAGTTACATAGCAGGCGTTAAAATGTTTTTATTATTATTATTATTATTATTTATTAGCTTTGGAAGGAGACCAAAAAATAACACGTTTATCTTTAAGTAAATAAAGTATGGTAGTCCATACACGATCCTTACGATAAGTTGGTGACGTCACAACAGTGTTTATATTTGCCCAAGCTAAAGAGCCCTTGGGCGGGGATACTGGGAGCCTTTGGGAGCATATGAATTCATAATAAATTGAATGTTGAGCTTCGTGGGAGCCGACTACTGAATTTATTCACAAATATAATGGACAAAATCCGGGAAGATGTCGGATCATTCTAGAAGTGACATGTTTCTTGACACAAAACGGGTTAAAAGTAGGTACCTAGTTATTGTGTGTCAGGTCTTCACAAAATAGAAGAATAGGTAAGAAAGCCCATACTTAATTTAGAGCACTTATCTGTTTTTTTTTTATAATATACAATGCAATAAAGCAGATAAGCGACACACGAAAAATGTTAAAACACACGAAATGTGGTTTCTAATATTTTCTAGAGCAAATAAAAAAAAAAACAAAAAGCATTGGAACACGAACTCACGGGTATCCTTAGAGGAGGCCTAGGTGCATAGCAGGCGTCGTGTTAAAACGAACTTCGTGGCATGCTATAAAACAAAACAGTAAAGGTAATCAACAGTCCATATAAGCCCCCCCAGGGGGTCTCGAGACTACCCGGAATTATGGCGATCAAGCCTTAAGCCACGCTACTGGCCCAGTGCTAGTTAGTCGATTTCACACACAAATTAAGAGTGTGCAGATCAAAGTCAAAGTCAAAGTCAAAATTATTTAATGTTATTACATCACTTTGATCCGTCATTACATTTTTTTCGGTGAGTTCACTAACACAATGGTGGAATCTGTGGAGAAGAGCTCACCGAAGAAACTCCACAGTCGTCGCATCTTTTGCGTTTCCTTTTTAAAATAAAATATTGTCAATTACAAAATTAATGCTTATTATATATCGAAAAAGCCTGCTACTCAAACAATCTATTGCAGGTTTACTCACAACGTTTTCCTTCACTTAATAGCTTCGAATAAACGATGTCATGTGTGTTGAGTAGAAGTATAATGGTCTCTCCGTACAAAAATCCAATCGGCTCAAAATTTAAATGTGATAATTATATTATTTAACCTAGCTACTTTTAATTACATTACCGCATCCAACCGCACGTAGCCATCGCTTCTCCTCTTCATAATAGTCCAACCAAAATCGAACCCAAACCCATTAAATTTAAAACCCTCATTCAAATAAATCGCCCAAACTATCCGGTCTTGTAAGAGTCATTAAAATACAAATCCTTTGGTCATTTGGGACTCAAACGACACTTAGTGAGAACTGTGTCCACAAACCACAGACTAGAAAACAGTGGAGCAAGGTAAAACATAATTTAAATAAATATATGTAGGGATATCTTATACACGGTCATCTGATCCGAAAACTAAGCAGAGCTTATACTACGGGCGTCAGAGAGTTGATATACCTACATTAAATAAATAAATAAATACATACTTATACAGTAGCAACATCCAGACACAAGGCAAACACATCAAGTGCATATCACACGAATGTTAGCCCTGGGCAGGATTCGAACCCGCTACCCTGTGCTTCGCAAGCAGGCGTACGACCAACTAGGCTAGGGAAGAGTGTGTGTAGAACAAGTCTGCGCCCGCTATACTTATGTGACCATTTTGGTAGTATGGTCATTTACGGAAAAATAAACTGATTTGTTTTATTTCATCCAAACTACGAAGCAACACCTAGCCGATGATGTAATAAGTAATGGTGATGATATAAATAATAATTTCTATTGGTGGACATTTGTTGTTAGCTCTTTATTCTTCTATTTCTGTTATTCTATCTGATCATTCGTCTGTAAATTTTCCTAATATAAATACATAATGAATTAAACAAATATATTTATACTAGCGACCCGCCCCGGCTTCGCACGGGTAGATTAATTCATACTTTAACACATTTTTAACCAACTTCAAAATGGAGGAGGCTCGTTTTTTATATTTTTTTTAAATACCTTCTTTAAGGAGAGGGACCCTTTAAGTCGGGATTTCAAAAACATTTTGGAACTCGAACCGAATAATTCAGTCTTATTATATAATTTTTTAAGTTCCTAACTTTAAAAATGGCTGACATTCCATACAAAATTTAATCCCTACTTCCCTTTTCAAATAGGGATTTCGAAAAAATCCTAAAAGACGTGTCAAATCATTTACTAATCTTAGCTTACATCCAAATTTTCAATTTTCTAACTTTAGAACTGGATTTTCCATAGAAACATTTAACCCTACTTTCCCCCTCGAAATAGGGAATTTGATAAAATGCTAAAACATGTATCAAATGAATTATTAATCTCAGTCTAACACCAATATTTTAAGTTTTTACCTTTTAGAAATTACAGACTTTCCATACAAACATTTAATCCCTGCTTCCTCCTCAAAATAGGAATTTCGTAAAAAGCTTAAACACGTATTAAATTATTTATTAATCTCAGTCTTAATCAAAATTTTCAATATCCTACCTTTAGAAATGACAAACTTTCCATAACAAAACTTTATCCCTACTTTCTCTTCAAAATAGGGATTTCAAGAAAATGAGAAACATGTCAAACGATTATTTTTCCTTAGTCTAAATGTCAATTAGAAATGACACTTTCCATGAAGGATTTCCATGAATTTAGGAGGACGGGGGTGCATCCCCCTCAGACAGCACTAAAGATTTATACCTATCCTATGTTTTTGATATATTTGGGATTAGTCTCATTAATTACTTTTTCTGCTACAATTTTTAGTAAACTATTCAGTATCTGCGGTAGGATGCACCTCCCGACCCTTCTACCATAATCGTTGTTAAATTTAGGTATGCAACACAGAGGAAGATTAGACAATTTCCGCAAGTTTTTAGCCCTGGATTTTATTTCTAAATTTTTGACTTCTGAACAATAATCGGATACAATAGTGAATTTCACTTTATCGAATATATTTAAAACCCTGGAATACTGGAATAAGTTATCATAATTATTTTTGTACTTATATTTGATCTTTAGAGGAACAATAGCTGTCAATTATGCCTTAGTTGTCAATTATAAATACTTTGTAGATAAGTTTTATACGTTCTGCCATAGCTAGAAATACCATAGTTAATAATTGAATCTGCCATTGACATATATAACAGTCTTAGGGTATTATACGGTAATTTGTACTTAAGAATAGGGATTTCGAAAAAATGCTTAAACATGAATCAAATGATTTGTTAATCAAAATTTTCAAGTTCTTACCTTTAGAAATGACAGATTTTCCATGACAACATTTATCCTTACTTTCCATTTAAAATAGAGATTTCTAAAAAGGGCTAAAATATGTGTTGAATTATTTAATAATCTCTGCCTAAATCCAAATTTTTAAGTTCCTATCTTTAGAAATGACAGACTTTCCATACAAACTTTTAATCCCTACTCTCCCCCTCAAATAAGGATTTTGATAAAATGCCAAAATACATGTCAAATGTTTTATTGATTTCAGCCTAAATCCAATTTTTCAGGTTCCTACCTTTAGAAATGACAGACGTTCCATACAAACAATTAATCCCTACTTCCACTTTAAAATAGGGATTTCGAAAAAGTACTTAAATACGTGTCAAATGATTGATTTATCTCAGTCTGCATCAAAATTTTTATCTTTTAGAAATGACAGACTTTCTACACAAATATTTAATCCCTACTTCCTCTTCAAAATAGGGATTTTGAAAAAATTCTAAAACACGTGTCAAATTATTTGTTAATTTTAGTCTAAATCCAAATTTTTCAAGTTCCTACCTTTAGAAATGACAGACTTTACATACAAACCTTTAATCCCTACTCTGCTTCCCAAAATAGGGATTTTGATAAAATGCTAAAACACGTATCAAATGGTTTATTAATTGCAGTCTAAATCCAAATTTTCATGTTCCTACCTTTAGAAATGACAGACTTTCTATGCAAACAATTAATCCCTACTTTCCTCCTTAAAATAGGGATTTCGAAAAAGTACCTAAATACGTGTCAAATGATTTATTTATCTCGGTCTGCATCCAAATTTTTAAGTTCCCAAATTTTCATGATCCCAACTTTTGAAATGACGGCCTTTCATACAAACTTGAATCCCCCTTTTTCCCCCCTTAGAGGAGGAATTTTCCAAAATCCCTTCTTATTGTTTCTCTACGCCATAAATGTAACCTACTGTGTAAATTTAGTATTTATAGCCATTGAGCGTAATAATTTACTACGTATAGAGAAGACACCGCCCCATCTCAAGCGTTCCGTTCAACTGTGGCCAGCTGGCCACAGTTCACTCAGTTGCTTACCTGCTAGCTCTTGAGCGCTTCAGTCTTGTTTGTTTTAAAGCGAAAAAACGTGAAAAATCATCAAATATGCCCTCGTGTGTGTTATGATGTTGCACTAATAATTCTAGTAATACGGCGAAGTGCAAAGGAACAACTTTCCATCGGTGAAAAACTAGATAATCATTTTTAAACTTAATTCGAGCAAAATATTTAGCGGACGCCATGTTGCGTCATTTGTCATAGATGAAACAATTAAGATGTGACATTTGGGTGTGTAACAAGAGTATCTACTCTAGAGTATCTACTCTAGAGTCTAGAGTATCTACTCTTGTTACACACATAATAATATCTTTTACAGTGGAAAATGATAATCTTACACATTATTTAGTAATAAAATTAGTAGTAAATCAAGAAAGATGAAAAACAATTGTTTTTATTGATTGATCGTTTTCATTGATTGATTGTTTGTACAAGTAGACATTATTTATTTATTACGAGATATTTTGTAACATTGTATTACTTCAAGGTTTCCACGTCTGGGCCGTAAAGATAGGGAAAAATTGATAAAGTTCATCGAATATTGTTTGTTTCGCAGAGTAAATTCAGTACTTATAATTAAAATAAATATTATAATTAAATTTATTTGTCAGACATCATGTTCCCAATAGGCAGAATATAAACAAAGTGTCGCGTCTATGACGGTGACCTCGCATCTATGACTTATCAGCCGCCCCCCGCGCGCCCCTCACTGCCGCGCTTGGCGCACAGATTTTGTAGGCAGCGTCTTTTCTAGTAGGTACGTAGTACATTATACTTCAATGTTTATAGCTTCAGTAGTTTCGGCTGTGCGTTGATGAGTCAGTCAGTCAGTACGGACTTCTCTCTTTATAATAATAGTATAGATAATTAACTTACCTACTTACTGGTAAAAAACATGCCTTCGTTAAATACTGTTTTTTTTTTATGAACTCAGTCTGCCGTTATCATAGTCATATAGATTTTAATAAACGAATATTTTTTCGGTGAGCTCATTATAAGCAGGTACCATCGTCGTAATAACTCGTAGGAACAATAATATTATGAACCGTGAAAACTAAAAAGCGTTTTTTTATTACTGCATACACAAAAGTGTAATTTATTAACAAACATAAAGTTTTTATAACATTGTTGTATTGCTGGCTTTGTCCAAGATTTTCAGTCTCTGCTAACAGGCCCACAATAATTGTAGCCGTGCGTCACCGATTTGCTCCGAATGAAGTAGTTGTAATGGTAACCAATTACTCCTGGGCATTGGATGACCGAACTATTTCGGTTAGAAACAGCTATACATACTTCATTTCAAATAACATTGGAAAACAGACAAAAAATATGTAACTATGGCAGAAAAAGGTTATTCGTGATTCACACTGTCAGCGAATCGAGATTGATATGACATGTGTTTGGAAATGTCTCCTATAAAATATTGTTTCAATGTGATCTGAAACATGGTACAGCTCTATGCATTCGTTGGTAGCTCATCATTCTTGTCATAAAACAAGTACTTTCATTGTGAGTGGTTGTTCTGTACATAGTAATAAGGTACTTGCCATATTTATTCTGTTGAGGCTAATGATTCATTTTTGCAGACGCAGATAATTATAATGACTTAATTGAGAAAACTAGACACACAACACAATTTAGTATCATTTTACGGATACGGTCACGGTGAAGGAAATTGTATTTTCAATAATATTATGAACTTAAATGCCGACAGTTGTTATTTATTTAATACGTAATATCTTGGTTTAATATGAAACATTTCACTACAGAGGATGGTTCATTTATCATACTACCTACATTCAAAAGTTTAGGTCTAAAGTACCCAGGCGGCCGCTAAGTTCTGGATTCAATTTCCGCCTGGGCCATATTCTGGAAACGTTAAGTGTCTAACTTTGTTCAGTATTGGTACCGGTCTGAAACAGTTTCTCTATACCTAAATGGAAATTTTCAGAAATACCTACACATGAAAACTACTTCCTTGATACTCGGAACTTGGGCTCAGGTATTATGTACTCGTATATAGTTTCCAATGCGGGATGCAGGTATGAATCCTGCAGCAAATGCATAAAACATACAATCGGGAAGACGATTTCAAGCTTTTATCTTCTTGGAACCTGTTAGACAATATTAGATCTCGGGATTTATCTTGGAATCTATCTGCGAGTGTTGTACGGTTGTACGTCGTGATTCAGTTAGTCAACAATAACGAGATTGATTGAGAGTAGACCCGGATACATCCAAAACCAAATCTGGTCGGAATATCAACCAAAGCCCTTCGCAGATGATGCTGTGGCATTTCAATACGTAAGGAACAACCGAGGACTTATTCAATAAAACTTACAATTACAATTCATATCCATTGAGCTTGAATTATAAACTATACTCTTCTTGGTATAATCGGCTACGCAATGTACTTCGAATTGTAATTGTAAGTTTTATTAAATAGGCCAGATTTCTTGTCACCGACAATTTTCATGCAGATAGCGGTCAAGAATTGATTCGTAATTTTATTTGGCTTCTCTTTACTTACATTAATTAGTTGACGAGAGTTCTGGTTGCTTTTTAAAATAATATTTTATTTTTTAAGATTTAGCAACATCAGAAAAATAAATACCATGAATAAATATCTGATAAAATATTTCAATAGAATTGTGGACTATAAGAAGAGAGGAGAGGGAGCGTCGGTGATTTAGTGGCTAGGGCCGCTGCCTCCCGTACTCTCGTACGCGGGTTCGAATGTGTTTTCAAATTTGTAATTCATTATGTACGTTTATTCGACGCTCTTACGGTGAAGGAAGACGTTGTGATGAAACCTACGCACTCCTGCGAAGAAATTCAAAGATTGTTTGTGAAGTCGACCAACCCGCACTAAGCCAGCGTGGTCGACTAAAGCCTAATCGCCCTAATTCAGGGTAGACTCGAGCCCCTCGGTGGGGACGTATATGAGCTGTTGATTTTGTGGACTATAAAACCTTATAGAGGTTCGTCAATATCTAAACGAGTCACTTCAACAATTTTACTTTTTTAACTTTTTTGTAATAAAAATGTACATCATATTAAAGTGATCTTATTTCTAAGTCAAGAGATGTTTTACTTTGTGAAAAAGGAATATTTTTTATTCCAAAATAATAAAATATTATACGATATGTAGTTTATTTCTATTATTTTCATGCACTTTGTCTCGCAAATCCTCCGGCCAAGCCCTAACTCAGCACCAGTTTTGCGGTACGGACGCCGACCAAAATTAAAATTGAATATTTTATACGGAACCCATCGCGCGAATCACTTTATTTTAACTTTACATTTATAGCGCTATACGCGGCGTCGCTTCCACTTCATCCAATAAATATTAATGGAATAGGTAAGCATTTCCGCCGGTTATAACCGGAGAAAACCAACGAGATAACCTGAAAAACTAAAATTTCTTACTCCTTTTTGTCTTTTTTGTTTAATAAGAAACTTGCCTCTCACCTTTTTGAATCAGACCAGCCAGATATTTCTACAATAATGCCAGTTCTGGAAAAACAGTTTTATAAAGCCGATTTAGGGACAGAATATGTCCGATGCATCGCGAGTCCGAAGGGCGACAACCAAGCTGGGAATTAGGGGTGAAATAGTTCTTCTATAAAGAGCAGGTCACCCGTCTGCGCTCCGTCGCAGGCATCCCCCACTAGACATACATACACGGCATACATACATACATAGGGACAGAATAAGAATTAATTTATACTAGCGGTCCGCTCGCGTTGTGTAAGATTTTCCTGTTAATCCAGGTTACAAACTATCTTCATTCCAAATTTCTTCGGGAAAAAGTCATATTCCCACAGGCTCATAGCCGTGGGCGGACATTCGCAATCTGAATAGATGAAATGTCACTTAGGAAAGTGATGACCTACTGAACTAACAGTACATGACGTTTATTCTCTCCCTAAAGACTAATAAATAAGAAAATCTGTTCTATTTCTGGAAATTTATTTATGCCAAATAAACAATAATTCATACGATAATTCAATATAAAAGTATCTGTTGACGTCGACTATCAAGGCGACCAAATAAAATAATGGCCCAAAAACTTCCGACTTGGGCAAACACATAAATTGTTTCCAGACGACCATTCTTTAGCTAGAACAAACTGATAACTTCTCTTCTTATAACTCTTATAACAAGGCAAGAAGGTCGACTATTGCATGTTGGCGAAGAAATCTTTAGCCCCAGCCAAATAGCTACAATTTTTCTTTTGCGGTTAAGAACATCTTTCGTGCTATAACAATAAAGCCTGTTTTAGGACGATTTGTAGTTTTCTTAAGAGAGTTTCTATGTAACCATCTCGTAAGGCAAGACAAGATAATTTATTATGGGTCAGTAACCACTTTTTTCACACCCTTTGACTGTTTGTTTTAGAAAGTATTTCGTTAACTTGTTTTTTGTGGATCCGTACGAATGATATATGAGATAATTCATGTAACTACTTACTTACCTTTCGTTGGTATTGTTCTCCTTACGCAATTAAACTTATGCGTATCTTCTGTTATGTTAGATATTAATAGCGAAATGGGCGTAAGTAAAATAAACACTAAAAACAAGTTAATAACACACAATGACTACGGGTATAATAATCAAAAAGTTGACTGCCAAACAAAAATAGACTTTTAAAATTATGTAATAAAGTAAAATAAGGTAATAATGTAGAAAATATAAATATAAAAAAAATATATTTATACACCGTGAAATTTACATCGTTTTGTTCCCGCCGTGTAGTGATAGTACCCGTCAAACTGAACAACTTTCACGAAAAAAAAATTCCTGCGACAAAAAAATTTTTGGTCTCCATACAAAGTGAGACTCCCGACCGACCCATTTTGTATGGAGAGACCAAAAATTTTTTTGTCGCAGGAAATTTTTTTTTCGTGAAAAGTTGTTCAGTTTGACGGGTACTATCACTACACGGCGGGAACAAAACGATGTAAATTTCATGCTGTATTTTCTTTCTTTCTTTATTTCTTTCTAATACATCAGCTGTTTTTTTTGTAATTAATGAATTAAACTACTATTATTAAATACTACAATGTTACTTTTTTTATATGACCATATCATAAATAAAAATGAAAAAAAAAAACGGAAATTACATAACTACAACGACTTTTTACTTTCAATATTCTAAACCCTTAATATACTTTTTAAATGTGTTAGCTATTAGTTTTTTTGTATAGTCTATGTCAACAAACTTCTTTTTTATCAATGGCGTACTCTTTAGCAATTCATTTACAAAGTTAAGAAACATTTTTGGCCTCGTCGAGTTTCGTTTCGTCTTTGTTTCGCAATTTGGAATTCAACGGCAGTCGGCAGTGCAAGGGCTAATTGCAACGGAGTTGGCTCTCCGCCAGCTAATTCCCGTACAAATCGGTAATTTACGTAGAATTACAGGTGTCCAGGAATTTTAAATTGTCTCCATTGTTACTACAAAATTTTCTTGGCTTAATTGTTCTTTTTTATTAGTACAGGCTTGTACTTATACAAACTTTAAACACTCGCAACTTACTATGGGAAGGATGTATACAGTTACGTGAAATATTTATATATATACCCGTCAAAATCACATCACATTACATTTACAATATTATAAAATATGAAATTATACTTGGATGTTTAGATGTTTGTTCCACTTCAAGTACTCAACGGAATGGGATGAAATTTGGAATGGAGATAGTTGGTATCCTGGATTAACACATAGAATTCTTTTTACGGAAAAAGTCTTATTCCTACGGGAAAATCTCACCCAACGTGAATAAATAAACTTGACAATGACTGAACCGATTTTAATAGAACTTGCACTTTCCTGTAAGCTAATTTTTCATTTAATTAATCAGGTTTTAATTAAAAATAAAGGACAGGGATTTCTTCATGAGAAAATGAATTTACATACAAAAAATATTCACCTAAGTACTAAGACTTGGTGTTAACATAAAAAATGCTTATTATATTTAAGACAGGGTAGGTTTAAGCCCCTACCCATGAACATTTAGCGAATAAAAACCGTAGGCGCACGCGGTTTGCTTCGTACCAGTTTCGTAGCAAATCGCTACGCCACGCAGCCAGCGCTGTAGTAAAAGTTAACAATCATTATTCATACTAAGCTTGAGTAAGTTAACTGTGATAAAAATAAAAAACACAGATTTTATGTCTCTTTTTCGATCTACCCGCATTTCATTATATTTTCACTTTGTAAGTAAAGTAACCTAACGAGTAATACCAATTTAACTTTATTTTTTCAGTCACATATTTTCATAATACCTCGCCCGTATCCAAAACTCAATTTAGGTTTATACTTAATCACGAAGTACCTACTCAAAGAGCAGCCTACGCACATTCCGCATACGTACTGAATATTATTATCTAAACAACGCAAATTTGATGTGATTATGCAAAACGCGACATAAACACATACAAAACAGATTGCAGTGATGACACGGTAATGAAACAAAGAGGAATTCGCAAGATAATTTGATTTCGTTTCCCGTACACGTTCTATCCAGCTATACGAGTTTGTGCCTCGTTACTGTGCTTCAAAAAAGGTATTTTATTTACGTTCTCTTTACAAAAATGTGCCTCAGCCGAGATTAGTAATTCTTTAAAAATCGGGTTTTTCTTTTTAAACATTAAATCTAAAGTTAGTTGAATCAATTTAGTGCTGTAATATATTGAAGTAATTTAAAGAACTCTTCCCGTGGGTGGGTGTCGTAAGAGGCGACTTAGGGACTACACATTGAACAGGGAACGGGCAGCAGCGCTCTCTGATAAAACCTTTTAGTCTGCGATCTCCAACCCGACTGCCAAGCGTGGAGATTATGGCAAATCCAAACACTTAAGGGGAGGAGGCTCATAGTCCAGCAGTGGACTGTAACGGGCCGTTGATGAACTACAGCAGATTCTTCTCTACAGTGGAAAGCACATTTATTATTTATTATTATTTTGAGGAAAGCGGGTGATCGTGCGCTTTGGCGTACCTTTGGGGAGGCCTACATCCAGCAGTGGACTGCAATAGGTTGATTTAATTGATTGATTATTATTCAACATTTTGTTTGTGAGCTTGCTAAAAAGAAAACTTATAGATTTTTAGCAAAAAATCACGTCGATAAATTATTGCTCAATGGTTGTGTGAATACAAACTTTCCTGGTTAAAGTTGCCCAGTTTAATCAAACTAAAGGTTGCCTGGAACACTAACTTTGCTTGGCAATGAGGCTACCCATCTTTACTTGTATTTTCCCAAGAATATACCTTAACTTAATTATATATTAACAAAATACTTAATGAGTTTAAAAACATGAATTTTACGTTATTTAAGAGAAATTTGTATAAGTGGTTGCAGAATCAGAATTTTTATAATGTTAATGAATTATTAGAGCACCGTCATTTTTTATATTAATATTTTACCTATCTATATGTAATTTGCATGCTACAATTTTTTTTAGCTGAACATGAATGTACTTTCTGTTTTGTGTCATCTTTATACCGTGTTTAAGGCAAATAAAGACTTTATTATTATTTAATATTATTATTATTATGAAAATAATAAGTAACAGACATTTTGCCAGTAGCAAATAAACAAGGATATCAAGGTAAGTAGGTAATTATACAGAACATCTGACATTCATACGTTTCTTAATATTCATATTTAATATTTATTTATTTGCTTACAAAAAAAAACCTCATAAAATAAAATAAAATGGACGCCTTTTGCCTTAAATGATGTCGTTGATTTTCTAAATAAAACACTATCTGTTAGGGAAAAATATACGAGTAAATAAGCTGCAATCTAACGAATCCATCGGCCCTTTTTGTTGTTCATCAAAAATGCAAAACTTCATGAAAATGTATGCGGCGGCGTGTAGCGGTTTCGTCGCCGCCACGGAAAAATTCCCGCCGTTTGTGATGCAGATGACGACGCCGCCAGCCCGCTACTGAAAATAGTTTTTCTAAAGTTACCAAAAAAGCGCTATAAGAAGAAACGGAACGCCAAACGCAAACATTTCCTGGGCGCTTTGATGCGGCTGCGATGCTTCGGATTGCACAAAAACAATCCATCAGAATACCTACGACTGGCTTGACAACTAGTGAAGCGTGGTTGGTAATGTTTTTGCCTCAAAAGGTTTTTTCATTACTCATACTCTGAAAGTAGTTCGGAAGTTGCCTGAGGAGCGGATTGAAGGTAATACTTTTCAGCCCGTAAGGAGAATCACTTTCAACTGACAGCTGTCAAATTATAAAAAAAAAACTGGTTCCAATTTCACAATTCACATTGAACTATGTTCCATCTTTCTATACAGCCACTCAATTACAGCGCAATGTAAAATTGAAATAACATAAAGTTAAGTATTCATTAAAGAATATATATATTTTTAAATCATTTTATTATTATTAAATTTCAACTAAACTAATAATTAACTTGTAATTTCTACTAGTTTCTTTCGTTTTGTTTAATTATATTTTCATATAAATAAATTTGTCTAACTTTGTCAAAAATTGCTATTACACATATTATGTATATGCACAATGTCAGTCAAAAATACCTCCCCGGGTCATACCCGCCGCAAAGGTGCCCATGACACTCGCTGCGTTGCCACGTTGAATGGCAATGGACAATAAATAAATAAATAATAATAATAAATAATAACTATGTATTTCTTTAAAATAGAATAGATTTGGGCAAAATATTTAACATTTTTCAATTAAAAAAATAATGGCTCAATCTCAAAAATCAAAAAGCTGGTTGGCACGGCCACAGCAAAAAATAAAAATTGGCGGAATTTCAACAATCCGATTATCATTTGTTTCTCGAGTTGTAGCGTTTTGTTTACAATGAGTTCATCTGATTCAGATATGGAAGTCACTCATTTTTTTCTTCAACTAATACGTGTTTTTATTTTAATTTTCCTTGTATTCGTAATGAAAAACACAGTGTTTACCTCTGGTTAAAGACTTATTTAGTGCCTCGAACTATTAGGGCCCTCGCTACACTCAGGCCCCAAACCCCGTCTCGGCGCTAAATAAGTTACTTTCACCCTTCGTATAACAATTTGCTATTGCTGGCTGACAGGATACCAGTAGCTGACGCCAGTAGTGGGCGCAGGATATAAGAACGCTCTTTACACTGTAATGTCCGCAGTACCGGACGCCAGTCAAAGTCAAAGTCAAAATTATTTATTTCCATAGGATGTTATTACATCACTTAGATCCGTAATTACATTTTTTTGGGTGAGTTCACTAGTGAATCTGTGGATCACAATGGCGGAATCTGTAGAGAAGAGCAGTAGAGAAGAGCAGTACTAGCAACGCGTAATCTGACTATTATTTTTGACTGTCTTTTTATTCAAACTATGATAGTTCATTGCATAACAGTTTATTGTACACAAAATCAACAAATTTATAGTGACGTTAACAAAAACGATAAATATATCGATTTACACAATATTTGTTGTGTTACTGATAATAATAATACGGCAACCATGGACAAGCTTTTGTCCTAAGTATGATACTTACCCAGTTTAGTAATAATTGAAGTCAAAAAATGATTTTATAAAATCTATCATAAAATAAAGGCCACAATAATACATTGTTATACGAGGGGTGAAAGTAACTTATTTAGCGCCGAGACGGGGTTTGGAGCCTGAGCGTAGCGAGGGCCCTAATAGTTCGAGGCACTAAATAAGTCTTTAAACAGAGGTAAACACTGTGTTTTTCATTACGAATACAAGGAAAATTAAAATAAAAACACGTATTAGCTGAAGAAAAAATGAGTGACTTCCATATCTGAATCAGATGAACTCATTGTAAACAAAACGCTACAACTCGAGAAACAAATGATAATCGGATTGTTGCTTTCCCGACTATTTTTTATTTTTTGCTGTGCCGGCCAGCTTTTGAGGCTTTATTTTTAATTTCCATCATTGAAAAATGTTAAATATTTTGCCCAAATCTATTTTATTTTAAAGAAATAGTTGTAAGTTAATTATAATAAAGTCATTTAAAAAGTATGTATGTATTCTTTAATCAATACTTAACTTTATGTTATTTCAATTTAACATTGCGCTGTAATTTAGTGGCTGTATAGAAAGATGGAACATGTTTTTTTTTAATAATTTGCCAGAATGAATGAAAATGAATGAATGAATGACAGCTGTCAGTTGAAAGTGATTCTCCCTCCGGACTGAAAAGTATTACCTTCAATCCGCTCCTCAGCAACTCCTCAGGCAACTTCCGAACTACTTTCAGAGTATGAGTAATTAAAAATATATTCTAATCTCTAAAGGATTTTTTCTTCTTTCGTTATGAAATCAACGTAAATCACTTTTTGTGTGTTTGCAAAATTTAACAATGTGCGATAATATAAAAAATGTATATCTACATTTTTTTTATATTTCACTACCCTAATTCATAATTCCCTAATTCATATACTAGAAACAATCTTAAATCGTTCTTAACACAAATTTATTGCTTGCTCTAAGTTAAAGGTCTACTTGAACTTAAGTGAAAACCCAAATAAATTGTTTAAACCTCGGCTTAGCAGTATTAATCAAATAGGGTCCAATTTGCATAGTTTTATAGTTTGGGTCTTTGGTAAATTGTGGCGGGTCTGGGTGTTAAGAAGACTTAAAGATGGAAACTTGAAAGGGGTGTATAACAATACGCTTTTTACTTTGACATTCTCATCACACCATCATCATAATCTAGAGTCATCTCATTTAATAAGAAATACGTGCCATTGGACCAAAAATAAATGTAACTAGAGAATAAAAAACTACTTTTTATCATTATTAATTATGAGTAAAACAATTTTTCGCTGCTAGTGTATGTTTCAGAAATATTTCTATTTAGAGTGCTTATTTTTGTTAGAGTCAAGTTCCCCTCCCCTACCAGCGAAACCGTTGTATTTGGAAATGTGAAAAAATTCACGGTAGTAGTGTATATTATGATGAATTTAAAACGAAAAATATCAACATCAAGTAGGCTTTACAGGTTATCGAATAATAGACCAACTTATAAAATGTACTTGTACGAGTAAGAAATTTGGTAGGTAGTACTAATATCATAGAAAAATATTTTGATGAATGTTAACTGTCTTAAACAGGTAAGTACCTAAGTTGTATTGGACAACTACGGAACCCTACACTTTGCGTGGCCCAACACGTGCCTAGCCGGTTTTTTTAATAGTTATTTTACCTACCTAACTTTTACTCATGCTTTTTGTCAGTCATACAACGAACTGTCACCAATCTTATATGGACTGAATAATTTATTCGTTTATTAAACTTTAAGATGTTACTTTAAAGCGCTAGCTGTTAGCAGCTTAATAATTATCTGTGTAAAATATAGTTTTAAATAAATACTTTAAACTTTTTGTATCAATCAGTCAATCAGCCTATTGCAGTCCACTGCTGGACGTAGGCTTCCCCAAGGGCACGCCAAAGCGCACGATCACCCACTTTCCTCATCCAGCCACCACCAGCGACCTTCCTCAGGTCATCAATCCACCTGGCAGGGGGCGTCCCACACTACGTTTCCCGAGACGTGATCTCCATTCGAGAACCCGTCTGCTCCAACGCTCGTCGGTTCTGCGACAGACGTGGCCAGCCCATTGCCACTTCAGCTTGCTACACTTCTTGTATACTTTAAATAAAAACATTACTAAAACAAATAAAATCACGTTTTTACAAAAACTCTACGTCGTCGTAGAGCCGCAGTAATAATAAGCTTCATAAATAAAGGTTGCGTCAGATACGAGACGTTCGTCTGAGTCAAGTTTGAGTAAAATATGCGGGATGCGTCATTTCGTGCCCTTTCAGTCGGTGTCTTAATGCCGTCTTGACAAATGATGGGGCCAAATGAAAGGGCATTATGTAAAACGGTACTATTGAAACTCTATGAAATGAGTTTAAAATAAAATATAAAACATCTTCCTAAAATAATCAAAATATATTTTTTATGCTCAGGCCTAGTAAAGTTATTAGATTAAAAGGATTTTTTTTTTATTTTCTATTACAAAGGAATCACACTTAGAACATTTTACATGATAAGATTTACTCCTTAAATTTATGAATATTTGTTTTCTTGTGCATTTTGAGTCTTCTTTTAGAATTATTAAAAATTAAAATTCAAAAATTATTTATTTCTATAGGATGTTATTACATCACTTAGATCCGTCATTACATTGTTTTGGGTGAGTTCACTAACACAATAGCGGAATTACAATACAACACAAATAATATATATACTTTATTGAAACTAAAACAAAAACCAAAAAAGTTATATAACTATAATTACCTAATGATTACTATAATAATGTTATAATTATATCGATACAATTTTTGTTTCAAGCCGTTTTCTCTAAAATTACAGAGATAACATAATCATGTAATGACGTGACCACGTAATAAGCAAATAATTTTTTTTTTTTCATTCATTTATAATAGGGGCTCGGACTCCTTTTTTTATTTTATAAATCCAAACTTCTTAGTTTCTGCTATCGAACACAAAATTTTTAAAACTGACCGAGTTATAAAGGTTTGAAATTCAAGATTAGACAGAGAGGCACCTACCGACTTGTGACGTCATTTGTTAGTAACGCCATATAATCTACATACAAAAAATCGTTTTTGAAAGAGACAGACATAATGAAACTTTAAAAAATCACTGTAAATTCGTTTTTCAACCGATTCTGTTTTTTTCTTCGCGAATCGTCTGCTACTAGTCTATATTTTAAAAATAATTCATAAAATATTTTAAATTTAGGAACAGTCCGATCCTCTATTTTCCATGGGTACCACGTCGCAACTCTCAGCGTTTTGTACTGTCAAGCGTGTAATGTCAGAACATTCTCGACCTGAAGACGCATAACAGGATACAAAGCCATTTGCAGAAAGAAAATAAAATGCTATGATTATTTACATACTTGCTATATACGGCACTTTTTCGTTATCTTCAGTACCTACTTAGTTTTGTAAGAAATCTCTACAGACAGCGACAGCGTTTCGTTAACATAGGGTGCTTCCATCCTATTAATTTGAAGTTAGTGCAATTACGTACTTTTTCCATTATTTCTTGGAAAAGAAACTTATATTAGAACATTAGTACCCTTCCACGGGGACAAATAGGTTCCTAGAAAAAACATAATCCATAGCTGAGCTTCTTTTTGTTGGTTAGCCATATCCAATATCCTCTGCCATTTTTCACGTCTTCAAGGCAAGAATTGACACATATAGCAGTTGGCAATTAAATGAGACATGTCAGAGGTATTTAGCGGCCTATGTCATCTAAGCTCATGAGGTCGGTAATAACACTTTACAATCCATACGATAAATTATTTATCATCATAACCCTGGTGTCAGTGTTATAGAGCTACCAAAGGCCACTGACTTGGCTCATGTAACGTCTAGTTAGTAGCCGGGACCAACGGCTTAACGTGCCTTCCGAAGCACGGAATCATCTTTCTTTTCAGACAATCAGGTGATTATTGATAACAATATTATTATAAGGATAAATTAAAGACGAAAATGTATTTTTCATTTTTTTTTTATTCCTACGGTCTTTAAAATTATTATTCAGCCAAGATCATTTTGACAATAAAAAATATTTAAATCGATTCATACAAAGAGAAAAGTATTTTATATTTTTTAATTTCCACAAATAGTATCACAAATATTATCAGCCAGTAATATTTTAATTATAAAAATAAAATTATCTCGATTTAACAAAGAACCAATTCGTAGAGGCTGAATGTACGCCAGAGCCTTTTCTCCGTAATTTTGCTTATAAAAAAGAAACATACTATCGTTTTGTGGTTGGCGCCAAGTTTGCTAAATTTTAGGTTAGTTTTAAGTTTAGTTTTAGGTTAGTTTTTACAACTTCTACATGATAAATTTTACCTGTATAGTATCATAGCTTTTGTATTTAATTATTTATCATCAGTTTTCTCACAAGTGTATTGAAGAACGTTGTACAACACACGGATCTTAGGTTTTATAACAAACTCGTGACATTATCAACCCTGGCCTGCGGCTCGGGCTTACAAAAGTCACCTCGTTTGTAATTTGCCTCCTACGATCCTTGTATCGTAATGTTAACCCCATATTAACTTAACTAATCAGTTATTATGAAATTTTTCATTCAACTTTTGTACACACATAAGATGAGTACCTACTTCCCGCTGCACAGAGTCAAGATGAAAATCTTGAGCATACAGGCCGGAAAAATATGTTCAACGAGCCATTTGTAAATTTGCCTTGTGTTGCTCCAAGCTCACCCTTGGTTGTTTGCTAAACTCACTGACTTTATAGACACAGTTTGACAAATTACTTACTTCGCTGACTTAACTCAAAGATCTTAGCCTCTGACCCTGAGTTTTGCCACTCTCTCTTCAAACAAGAATTATAAAAGCATAACATGGACACAAAAATTAAGTAAATTCAATAACTCTTACAACCATGGTAACGTATTTTATTATACGTATGTGTTTGTATTATATTTTATTCTGTGTGCTTACTCTTTAATTTTGTTTGTTTTCGTTTGACAATCTGATTACTCCTCCTTCCTTTACCTCTTTAGTGCATAACCATTGGTTTTTTTGACATTAATAATACTTAGGTAAAATATCTTATTCCTACAGGAATAATCGGAAACCACGTTATCTTCTCGCTAATCACACTAATATAACAGTATAACATAACACTAATACTATAAATGTGAAAGTATGTTTGGATATTTGGAAGCTTGTTCCGCTTTCACGCCTAAAGTGATTTGGATAAAATTTGGAACGGATATAGTTTGTACACTGGATTAACACATAGGATACTTTTTACGAGAAATGGTTTTATTCCCACGGGAAAATCTTACACAACGCGAGCCGTGGGCGGTGAAAAATGTTTCGGTCATAAATAATATTATTATTTAATAAAAAGAATCACCGAAAACGCAATGTCAAGTGCAACCTGCAGCAACTTGAGTTAATGATCAACAAAATAGGAAACAATACTGCAACACGAACTGTTACTCGCGTTACATTCAAAATGCATTCACACCCTTCCCCCACTCGACATTCCTGAAAATACTCACTCGAGACTTGGCCTCCAGCGCCCCTAAAGCCAACAACATAAAGCTCAAAACATCTCGTTTCTAACTCTAGGTCGGTGAATATTCAATGAACTTTGTCGTTCTGTAAATTTCGCATTCCGTTTGTATTACCAGCCAAGTCACTACGCCAGTCATACTTAAACCTTACGCCTGGACATGGTAAATATTTTGTTAAGCGAGTTCACTAAAACATAGCGCAGTCAGTAAAGTGTTAGCAGCAATAATTTCGATGTAAAGCGGTCAATAAACAAAAAAGTACGCCGCCATCTTGGATTATTATAATTTTTGACAATGCAATGTTGTTTTCTTGTCAAAATAGTACACCAAACCGAGTTTTATCTAAATCGGTTCATAAACAAAAAAGTAGGCCATCATCTTCGATTTTTGTAATTTTTGACATTGCAATGTTATTTACTTGTCAATATTCCCAAACCGAGTTTCATCCAAATCGGTCCATAAACAAAAAAGTATGCCGCCATCTTGGAATTTTGCAATTTTTTGACATTGCAATGTTGTTTTCTTGTCAAAATAGTACCCCAAACCAAGTTTTTTTTTGTTTTTTTTTGTCCCATCCCTACACCTACCCTACACGTGTGTCGCACTCACGCGTGTCGCACTTTTGTCGCACTCATGTTCATTGCACTCGTGTTCTGTCGAACTTGTGTTTGTCGCACTGATGTTCATTCATAGTGAAAATAATAAAATAGCACGAATGAAATAAAATAAATATTAACAAATAAGTCACAACTCCAACAGTACACATCAAAATTTATAACCAACAATATACACCTATAATCATGTTAATTAACTAAGTTTGAGGATTGTTTCATGCTTAGTTTTTTCATCATACCTATTGTTATTATTTTGTATATTCAGTGAGATATGGTTTTATAGTTTTATTGAGCACGTTCTGATCGGCCCGTTCTAGCATATAAAAAGAGTACATGACATCATTAACAGCGCATATACGTCCCCACCGAAGTGCTCGAACCTACCCTGATTTTTTATTTATTCAGTACATGACATAGAAAAAAAATGTTTATTTTCTGTTTATTTTAAATGAGAGGATGCCGATGTCTTACAAAGTCTGTGTTGAGTGAGAGACACCGCTCTTGTGTTTTTGAATTTCGAATTCATTATGTACTATTATTATATAGAATTCGACGCTCACGGTGAAGGAAAACGTCGCGTCGTGAGGAAAGTTTTCTAGGTGTCAAGGTTTAAGGTTTCAATCAGTTCAGCCTAGGTGAAACTGGTTAAGCATAAAGTATTTAGGCCTAACTAGACTATCCTGGTCTAAACTAGTATGTCTTGACAGGCTTAGGATAGGTTTGGGCTAGGACAAATTAGTTTAGCCTAAAATCGGGTTTGGCTGGTAATAGAGCCACAATTTGGCCGGCTACTTAGTACTTAGTGCGGGAAGCCACTGGATGCGAGCAGCGCAGGACCAGTCGTTGTGGAAATCCTCGGAGAAGGCCTTTATCCAGTAGTGGACGTCTTTCGGCTGAAATGATGATGATGATTAAATTGATGACTAGCGGTGGCCTCACCAACACTCATTTGGCTTCCGGTGGCGCCCGCACGACTAAACAGAATAAAGAGACTTATTTAACTGTTATAAGTTCCACTTTCGAGATGTTGTGCCGCGTTTGGTCATTGCAACTTTGTATTTCCATTTCATTACTTTATTTCCTTAAGAGGCTTTTGTTCAGCAGTGGAGTGGACGGCTTTCTGCTGATAGTTTTAAAATTATTAAAGATAATTATAATAAATCAGCAGAGAAAGAAGACGAATAACAAATTATTTTACATTCAACAATTAGTGGTTCCTTTACTGAAAATGAACAATTTAGTTTTTTTTTTTACACCACCACCGTCAGAAAGTTAAACCAGTGCCTAAATAACTCAAAAAATATTAAATCGTTTTTGTTTGTACTCGTATCCATACATTTTAATTAAATAGTGGCCGATGAGAGACCGAATAAAAAAAATAAGTACCTCACGTCATAGAACATTGATACGCGTGTGGTCATAAAACAGCGGAATTTATACATCAAATCTTCAACGTTATAATTTCCTAACAAAAATTCAGCTTTGAACTAAGATCGCTGCTGTAAGACATTTCGTTAGAAATAAGCAGTGCCTGTTGTGTCGTTTTTCTATGTGATCATTTTCTGTTAACTTTATTGTGTACAATAAATAAAATAAGATCCTTTCTTCTTAATTTTTAGAATTCTTCTTCAGCAAGAAAGTAGCATGCTAGTAACTTGCTTATTAGGAAGGTAGCATCCCTCACTAGTGTCGGGTTTACATACTATTTCCTCCGCTTTGCCGCCTCTTCCACTCGCTCACTGGAAATTCTACATTTACGCTTTTAGAAAGTTTTATATCTCCCGCCTTTGTTGTAATAATAGTATATTTTACAGCCCCTACGTGTCTTATTCTCACTCGCTAGTAAATTCTACTTTAAATTGAGGGTTTCGTTTAGTGCCCTCTCTTTGTAGGTGCGAAAAAACCCCGGCTAGTAAGTTAGACCTACGTGCTACTTCGGCAGTTAGGTAATAGGTAAGTTAGGGGCGATATTTTATTCATAAATGCTTTTAGAAAAAGATTTCGGTTTTGTAAGAAAATAGGGCTCAAGGATTTTACGAAGTTTAAATTAAAATAAGTATAATAAGATTCTAACTAACGTAATGCCATATTATATATGTCCTCCTTTACGTCTGGCTTTCTGTGCAAGTCAAAACAAAACTGAAAGTTTTTAGGGCCCATCATCAACAGCTCATATAAGTCCCCACCGAGGGGCTCGAGCCTACCTTGAATTAGGGCCTTAGTCGATCACGCTGGCCCAGTGCGGGTTGGTCAACTTCACACACAACCTTTGAATTTCTTCGCAGGAGTGTGCAGGTTTCATCACGATGTTTTCCTTCACTGTAAGAGCGTCGAATAAATGTACATATGAATTCGAAATTCGAAAACACATTATTACGGGTTGGGATCGAACCCGCGTCTCCCGGACGGTAGGCAGCGGCCCTAGCTACTAGACCACCGACGCTCTCTAGGGCCCATGAAACTAAACAACTTTTGTTCCAAGGGTTGTTCACTTTTTCATAGGTTTTGCACTAAAAAGTTATATAACGTTTGATTAGAATTAATAATATTTTTTAATTCAGGCTGTGTTCTGATTTTAAATTATATAATTTACTAATTACTATAAATATCAAGTTGCTAAACACTATTAAAATTTACTCAAATTCAAAATAAATTCTACCATTTACTAAAATGATTGCTATTTAGTGCTACCAAACAAGCTAACTCCAGAAAATAGGGATCAAACTCTATTATTTCAACCGAAACACATTAAAGTTGATCGTGGAAATAGCAGCAGGGAGCCAAGTATTCAACTTAGCACAAAACTATACCGACTGACCGGAACGGAAAGTGCTATTCAAAAATTTCAATTGCAAATGGAAACCATTAATTTACAATTGAAATTATAAACGGGTTTTACCTTTTAATACAGCTATTATGAGTGGCTATAAATTTAGCGCAGTCAGCTTCAGTTGAAGATGTAGACGAACTGTCTGCTGGAAATGTCATAGAAATTTAAATTATGTAACAAATTTAAAATGAGAAAAGAGTGCCATCTAAGGTTGCTTTTCCACCAGAGATGTGCGAGGATTAACACTGCAAATATAACAAGTAGTAGTACAGCTAGCGGCAAGTATCTTAAGCTCTGAGCGAGCGGTACCTCTCTCTCAGTCACCCCACCCTTACCCTATGCGAGAAAGAGAGTCATCGCTCGCTCAGCCGCCGCGCCGACGACGTGCCGCTAGCTGTAGTAGTAGAGGTTATTTCCCTACCTGCCTTTTATGTAACTGTAATATTTTTGGCGAACTCTCTAGGAAGGCCAAAGTTTGATCTCCAAACAGTTAGGCTAAAAGTTTTTTATTCTGCCAATTTCAACTTCACGTTGAGAGGAGCTGCCTGGCTCGAAATATCGGCATTTAGGACGTATTCAGCCCAGCTCGATAATGCCATATAGTCAGTTTGGCCAGTGCATGATTGCCGAAACAGACCTTTGACTCAAGAAACAATGAGTTAAAATGCAGTACCCTTCCCTGGCAGAAAAGTCGCCTGCAGAGCTTTAAAGATCCATAAAGTAATTGTATCAAATCAAATAAAATCATTATTTACTAAATAGGTTTACAAACAAGGTCTCAATATTCAGGTACAGATATTTATTTCATAGCATGAAAATTATAACTTAAGATCAAAAACCCATTGTTTATATTATCTAGTAAACAATAGGTCTCCTAAAAATAATTTAATTTTAATTTCAGCCCATGATTCTGAATAATATTTTATCAGCATTTCTTTCCGAAAAATTGTTGCCAGATCAATTGTTATAATGAACACTGTTCTAACAATGTAAAGAGTGATGTTGTATAATCGAGTTGATAAGAAGACAAAAGAAATATACTGCTAAATTAATGTATTTTCCAAGAGTCGTTGCTCTGCTGGCGGCATTCATCTAGGTTGCTTGAAACAATTTTATAGACCTCACAAACCCTGGTATCAGTATTATAGAGCTGCCAAAGGCCACTGACTTGGCCAATTTTATGGTAAAATACCAAAATATTTTATGACAATATGTGATATTTTTGCTCTCGTAGATATATCTGTAAGGGAACCTTGAATATTTTACCACGTACGAGCAAATTTTTCCAATTTTGGACTGACGACATTACGTTTCCATAAATTTTTAAATTATTCAGAATATCGTTTCCATTTTTATCTGACTCTGCATTTCAGAAGCGCATCCGAAACCATTTGCATCGGCCACTCGGCATATTTCTGCAACAGTCGACTGCCGTTTATCACGCCACGCTCCACGTTAATGTTTCACGCAAAATTGTAAAATATTATGTGAAAATTTTAATCCTTTGGGCGCAATGGATTTCCAAGCTGTCACTGTACGGGCATGTAGGTATGCCGCAATATCATTCCCACTTGCATGTTTGATGCTGCTTTGTTTAAGTATAATATAATTAAACTTATTATTTATGTTGGATAAGAGGGGTTTTATATTAATGGCCAGTATTTTAACAATTCTTCAATAGCTACTAAATGTACGAGTATTTTATTTTTGCTTAATATTGGCTTCTTTTTAAATCACTGTTGTCCGATTGATTCTTGCGATTGTTGGCATCCAAACAACTTGTGTAGTAACCAGTAACAACTAGCTATCCTCTCACGTTGTATAAGATTCCTGTGGGAAATACATTTTTTTATAATAAAAAATATACGTTCTAAAATATTCGGGGTATAAACTAGCCATCAAAAACTTAACTTGTAAAAAAACCAAGTCTCGCACGCAACTTAGTCTACTGTAAAAAGTTGTGAGATCCATATAATACCAAGTCGGTTAATTTATTCAGTCCCTACTTAAAAGTCCTTCTGTCTTAAGTTATTACGTAATTAGCTCACATAACAACATCTTATAGTGACCAGATCAATATTAAAAATCTCTTATGTTTTAAATAAATACATAGATTGACTTGGCAATCGCACTAAACAATCAAATTTAATATAATTATGTATTACTTGTGAGATACATTGTGTTTTCATGCAATTGCCAGGTCAATCTATGTATTTATTTAAAACATAAGAGATTTTTAATATTGATCTGGTCACTATAAGATGTTGTTAGGTGAGTTTATTGCGTAATAACTTAAGACAGAAGGACTCGAATAAATTAACCGACTTGGTATTACATGGATCTCACAACTTTTTACGGTAAACTAAGTTGCGTGCGACACTTGGTTTTTTTACAAGTTAAGTTTTTGATGGCATCTCATTTCTTTTTGTAGATCGCATGAAATCACAATGTAAAAATGCACACCTACGCTCCACCTACCCTACACCTACCCTACACCTACCCTACACCTACCCTACACCTACCCTACACCTACCCTACACCTACCCTACACCTACCCTACACCTACCCTACACCTGCCCTACACCTGCCCTACACCTATCCAACACCTATCCAACACCTATCCAACACCTATCCAACACCTATCCAACACCTATCCAACACCTATCCAACACCTATCCAACACCTATCCAACACCTATCCAACACCTACCCCACACCTACCCTACACCTACCCTACACCTAACCTTCACCTACCCTACACCTACTCTACACCTACCCTACACCTACACTACACCTACCCTACACCTACACTACACCTACCCTACACCTACCCTACACCTACCCTACACCTACCCCACACCTACCTACACCTACTCTACACCTAACCTACACCTACCCTACACCTACCCTACACCTGCCCTACACCTACCCTACACCTGCCCTACACCTACCCTACACCTACCCTACACCTGCCCTACACCTATCCAACACCTATCCAACACCTATCCAACACCTATCCAACACCTATCCAACACCTATCCAACACCTATACACCTACCCTACACCTCTTATTCAATTATATTCCATTATACAGGTACACTGATTCATTTACTGCAAATGTAACTTTGTAATCCTATATAACGCCCCAAGATTTATATGGGGTTACAAAGTTATCTAGCAAATAATGTATCTAGAAAACTGGGCCGAAACTGCAAAATATTTTAGTTTTTCCTTGGTTTATAAACTAAACACTAATTCTGTTTTAAATTTAAAGCTTCTATGTCTGCTAGAAGTGCCTTAGAGTTTTGATGATCGGTCAGTCAGTGAGTGAGTGAGTGACAAAATTAAGAAACTTTGACTAGTCATAAATCTTAAACTACTGGTTCAAATTATATGAAATTTGAAACATACTGGGTTTATACAATGCCTGCTTTATTACTGAAAATTCAGGTTTCTAGTTTTATCCACAACGAAGTTATAGGGGGGTCGAAAATGGCCCGAACTGCTTCGAGAAAAGGATGGTACGTCCGTGCCTCCAGATCTCCTTTCTAAATTTCATCCAAATTCATTATGTACAATCATCATCATCGAACCGTTAAAGTATTTAAATTAATTAATCACATCATGTTTAGTATGAGTGTAAGGAGATGTTGTGATGTGTGAATTAATTTAATAAAATACTTCGACGATTGGATGTACCACGAGCAATATCATGTATTTTTAGAAATTGTCTTCTTCGATACTGCGACGCTCCTCGTCTTAGCAAAATATTGTCTTATACAATATTTGCTTTCCGTCGCTTATGCTTTCATAGTTTCTGAAGTGGTTGTTGTTACAAAAAAGAATAAACAAATACATAAAAATCCTTTCAATGATACAATTCATTTTCTATTATTGCGTAACAAATAAATATAATATTAAGTATATGTTTTTGGTCTGGGTATCATTTGTACGCGTGAGTTCATGGACAAACACATACATGCAACCAATAAATCCTCCTCACTTTCCATTTTATAAAATATAAGTCAAGGGTCTTCACATCCAATCAGACAGTTCCATTACACAAATATCAACACCTTTTTTTTCTTTAATGGAAAGTAAACGATTTTGAATTTATTTGTTTTGAAGGAATTAAAACGAATGATAAAAAAGCTTGAAAAAACAATTAAAAAAACCAGCATTTTAAAATTGTTTCAATCGGCCATAAATAATAGCGAAAACTTAAAACCTTATATTGTTCTCCGTATTGAAAAACACTTTATACTTTATATAAAGGCGCATATTACGCACAAATTCCTTCCACCTTGCCCATCAAGTAACTTAAGTTGCGTAAAGTTACCTCAAACTGAATCTAACAACTCACAAACTTCGTTGTGGTTTCCTAAGGGAACTTTTTAAAAGTAGTATATTGTGAAACAAAACAAAAATATTCAGTGGTTCAGAATCGGGCCGGCATAAGTTTTCTTAACGTTTCACAACAAAGGTTAACTGATAAAGTTTGTTTTCTTTGAAAAAGATCGCTGAAGTTGCAATCAATTTGTTGTGGCCTATGGTTGCGACTCATGGCCACAAACATTATGCACATTTCTACAACTGGAGTCTTCATAAAGGGTAATTGTATTTATCATTTAGAATTGCTGCATAACATACTTTTTCAGCCTCAATTAAATTATTATGACGACAAAGTGTGGTTATAATAATATTTCCAATTGTCCATTCATTTATGTTACTAATTTCATCGGGCTTTGTGTGTGTTCCGAGCCAAAAAGCAGAAAGTGTGAAACAACTAGAAAAGTTGCCATTACCGAGGATTGCCGCCGCGCCGTCCAAAATGAGCTTAGTTTTTTATTACCAACGCAACCTCAGCGGGGCCGTAAAACTGAGGGTAATTTAAAATAAAACTACCTATATTTTTTCTACTATACTCTTAGCAATATGCATTATTCTTACAAAAAAAAACTAAGTCACCCTTACATGCAACTATAAAAAAATATGTATACTACATAGATAGAACATACTTTAAATAGGTACTAATCTATCTTGCTAAAATGAAGAAGATCTTTACTACTTTGCTATATTATAATATATTTTAATGCTAACAGTCTTAACTTTTAAAATTTACTGTTTCGAAGAACAGAAACCAAATCAAGATCCATTTCAGTGGCTCATAAAAGTAAACAACATTCACCTGACCAATGGAAATTTGAGCGATGCTTTCTCGCTTTCGCTCGCTTCCATTACCATCTTTGTTGTTTTCCAATTTTAGTCTTTATAATATTTGTGTACATATCGCTTTTTCTCTAGCTCCATATTGAGTGCTAAACTGTCGCTACTGGTTTATTGTTTTTGAGCGGGAAGCTAAACTCGCCGGTAATCGCGCGCTGTTGGGCTCACGCGATCGGCGATTTGTGACCGCCGCCGCCGCACCGCTTCCACCTGATATTGGGAAACTTCAAAACTACACTAAATAATACCAGCAGCTATTTCGGGCTTGTTTTTGTATGAAAGAGGCTATTTACTGCCCAGCTAGCATGCTAATTTTAAAAGTCAAGACATTTTTGGCACACTCTCCAAATGTTTGTCAACAAAAAGTGTTTTCCCCAATTGGTCCCGTAAATTTCAGAGTTTGTTCGTTCTTTGAAAACACTGTAAGTAATTTCTTCAGTGACCACTCCTACTTCTAGATTTTCTCAACAAAAACTTCCCGACGCGCAGAATAACAAAAACATTGCTAGCATCTTTTTAAAATGCAACACCAGGATAAACTTTCAAAGGCGTTCATCTCAGAATAGCAATGAACTGAAAAGCAATTTTAATATGAGAGAAAATAAATAAACAATGCTTTCTTCACAGCCAGGAAGTCAAACGTAGCAGATGGAAAATAGAAAAAAACATATCTCATCTCCGCGGTAAGAAAAGTGGGAAAATGCATCCGCGCTTACACGAAGAAGGATGCATAGTTCCTGAAGATAAACAAGCAACAGTCTACGGTGGCTTCTACAAGCTTAAAATAAAACTACGTCTACGGTGTGTACGGCTAGCAACGTGAATTTTTCTCCGAATGGTCGCGAAGTAGTGTAATGGCTTTGTACCGGA
Organism: Carpatolechia fugitivella; assembly: GCA_951230895.1. NCBI lineage: Eukaryota > Metazoa > Arthropoda > Insecta > Lepidoptera > Gelechiidae > Carpatolechia > Carpatolechia fugitivella. The sequence goes on along the minus strand of OX579653.1, from coordinate 14,033,273 downwards.
ACATAAACAGAGGTACGATACAAATACACACACAGTCTTTTATAAATTTATTTGCACTCTTGTGTTTCATAGTAGTATGCAAAGAGTAATGCTTTTCTCCATATTTTTATTTCATGGTTAAATCAGATTGCCACCGGACACTTCCAGGTACCCACTTCAGAACTTTAAGTGTTGCTTTTTATCAAAAACTAAAGAGTATCACTTGAGGTTCTACTCACCCCGTAACAGGCAAGAGGTGGTGTGTATGAGTAGGATCTCGTTTTAGAGCAACACGGTTTTAGGTCTGTGCTTTTCATCCACAAAACATACTAATCAGCAATTTCGTGATCCGATTTATGAACTAAGTAGATTATTATATCCTTGTGTTGCTATTGTGTTAGATCTCAGTGAATTGTATTAATTAAACCTGTCATGATGAGTATCAGGCAAACAGCACAGATTATTGTAATGGAGTAGATATATGAAACAATAATTCCAGGCCTAGCATTGTATTAAGATAAGACTATGCCTATGTTCACTCGCGGTGATGATTCCATTCTTATTTTAACATCACTTCAACGTTGACTTGCATCGTTACACGATTTTAAAAGCAACTTTCATTCGTGATCTATATCACTATAGATATCCTCTTTGATAGCAAGTCAAATTTACTACAAAATAAATGTGGGACATTTTTTATACGGACTAATCGCTATTACTAACCCACACTGGGTAAGCGTGGTCGACTAATCGCCCTAATTCAGGGTAGGCTCGAGCCCCTCGGTGGGAACGTATATGAGCTATATGATAATCGTTATTTCTACCAGTAGTGGTAATATAGCGGGCGCGGACTTGTAAATACGGGACAATCTTTGGATCACCCTAATTCAGGGTAAGCTCGAGCCCCACGGCGGTGGAGACGTATATGAGCTGTAGATGAATCTTTGAATTACACAAAAAAGCTTTCTTATGGGAAAAAATGAGCAACTATTGTTTTTTTAACATCCGTTTTGTTAATATTCAGTACAAAGAACGTCTGAAAAACATATAACGGTTCTTTATATAAAAGTCAAATAAACAGAGATCAAAACAAAATACTTCTACGTAACGTTAGTATGTAACAAAAATATCACAATTTACTGTAATTTAAGTAGTACTTACCTGTCATCCTCCTGGTCCGGTGTTGGAGAGGCTGGCAATCTGTCATACAGGATATCCTAGTACAGATGCCAGTCTCTCACATAGATCATATTTAACTGTACGCCTTAGATTAATATTCATTTAATTTTTGTCTATGTGAGAGAAGAATAAAAATATTTTATTTGATTTGAACTCTATGTAATTCTAATGTAAAATAGCAAATAGACGACTACCTACCTGAGGTGGGTAATCATGGGAGACTTGGAAGAGTAAATCAAAAGGCTTCCTCTTGCTACTGTGTGCTCGGACTAGCGTTTCATTGTGATGTCAGCGGAAACTTAATATCCCGCAGAGGTCGAGCTCCATTGTGGGGACCTCATCACTGATATCTCGGCTCGGACCACAGATTATGCAAGTATTAGTCCTATCATTAGAGCTAGATACCCTATTATACTTTACTTAATATCCGGACACAAAGGCAAGTTTATTGACTCTCGCTCGGTATACGGTTATTTGATTTGAAGAATTTAAATTGTATTAGTTATTAAAATTCAAACGTTTTTGTGAAATGAACTTAACTATGTATTTAGTATTTAATTACCTATTTTTCTTGTGTATTCTTATTCTCATTTTAATTTTATATGGGATTGGTAAAGTCCCTGATACGATAATTACCATTCAGCCATTTTCGAAACCAGTTTTGAAAACCGAATTATATTTCTTCTTCCGAAACCCGGCTTCCAAAAAGGAAAAATGATTCGGTTTTCGAAACTGGTTTCGTAATAAGAATAATATTTCTCCTTTCGAAAATTGATGGGGATAATTATGATGATTTCCATGAAAACAAGTTATTTTTTGTCAAAGTAATACAGTGTAATTATTATAAAATAAGCTTAATAAGACACAAATTAATTTTAATTTGTTATGCCAAAATCACTATCTACAGAATATTACGAATTAATATTCTTCATATAGGTAAAAAGATCGGAAAACCTTAAATTAAGGAAATCGAAGACTACAAAATAAAATATATATATATATATATATAAAAAATATTTCAACAGGAAACCTTACCCACTTCTGATGCAAGAAACTATACCACCAGTGCCAGTGTAAGGGAAGCGTCCAGATCGCGGCGTGCCATTGTCTGCAGATGCACAGCTCTTGTGTTCCCTTGTCCTGACTCATTCAATGCTGGGAGGAATTCTCGAATGGGATGAAGGAGAAGCGGACGCGTTTGAAACGGGATGGGTAAGTTTTGAAAATTTACGTAACTAAAAAGTTTTGTTTTATTCTTACACAAGACAAAGAGTTCATCACACAAAGAGTTCTTTTATTATTATATGTTTTTATTTTGGCACACAATAGACTGCAGAAATGTACTCAATTGTCAATAAAGGTAAATTATTGTAGGTGTAACTCATTGACACGGGAGTACTCGTGGCTTTCTTGAACAAAGCTACTCGGACACTCATAATCACTGGGTTCTCGAAAGACATTTCAATAATTTGCAAGAAAAAAAAATCACATACAATTATTAATTACATCTTGTACACACAAAGAGTTCTAGTATGTAAAGATAAAGATAACAATGTAGAAATTGGACGCGCGAAGGAGCAAAGTGACCTTCTTTTGTTTTTCTGACGATAATAAAAAACGCATAAAAAAATATTATGCTTTATATCGTTAAAAATACTATACCTTATACATAGGTTATTATTACTAATATTGTTTTCTCATATTATTTTATTAATTCTATGAGCTTGTGCACTATCCCAACGAACTAGCCTAGAGATTTCATACGAGACGGGCTTATTTTGAATTACGATGTCTGAAGTGTGATAGCCGTTTGCACAAAATATGTCGGACAAACCCGACCACGATTGTGTTGACCAGTTAACACATCGGCTGGTTCTATTGTACTGTATGTCGGGTTCCCGTCAAACATAATTTTGATATTATTATGGCCAACGCTGGCATCAATTCTATTATAGATTTACTCTATTTGGTTTTATCAGTTTCTTAAGTTTAGTTAAGTTAGTTTCAAATCAAATCAAAGCAACTCCTCCACTTAAGTGGAGGGTTTTGCCATAATCTCCACGCTTGGCAGGCGGGTTGGAGATCGCAGATTAAAAGGTTACTGTATCAGAGAGCGCTGCTGCCCGTTCCCTGTTCAATGTGTCGTCCCTAAGTTGCCTCTAACGACACCCACGGGAAGAGTAGGGGTTGGTTTATAACCTTTAATCATTATCATCAACCCATTTCAGTTCAGCCATAGTACTCACGCTTCTGAAAACAATTCACAGCTTTTCTCATCTAGTTGCTATTGTTTCCAGTTACCTGAAAATATCATCACTACTCCTTTTAACTGTTTTCCGATCTGCGGTCACTAAATGAACTCAAATGATTATCAAATAAAATGCTGCATTTGATGATACTTACCAGCACATTAATCAACATAACCTTATTTTGAATCTATAAAAATTTATAAAATAATACGACTATCTGATCCCAAGCTAAGCCAAACCTGATATGGGTATCCAAATTGTATTGAGATAGGTGCATACAAAATTGTACCTGCTTATTTTTTTACACAGTCGAAACAATTCGATTCAAAGGCGTTGGTACCGTTAAAGTTAAATGACAAATTCCGTTGTACGGAAGGAACAGAACGGGATTTATCTTAACATTTTCTTGTATCCTATTTTGAAAGCGGGATCGGGGAATTCCGACACGTTGCAGCACTGTTCTGTAACAGATATTAGTGCGAAGAGTGTCGCCGGCCAGCATAGGGTGCAGCCGGGAAGATCTGGTCTTTTTTCAACAAATAATGTAGGTTCTTCTCGTAAATAATTTCTTCTCGCAATTTATTGCCAATTTAATTTGAGACCTAAAAGTTGTTAAATAACGGGTAGTAATTCAAATGTTTTTTGATAATGTACGTGTATACAATGTGTTTTCAAATTTCAAAGTCATTATGTACTTTTATTCGACACTCTTACGGTGAAGGAACACATCGCGATGAAACCTGCTCACTCCTGCGAAGAATTTTTTTTTTAATGTAATATAGGTTCGCGTTTGGCCACAGTCTCACCTGATGAAAAGTGATGACGAGGTCGAAGATGATACACGCTCACCCAAAAGATGCCTATTCACTCTTGCCTTGAATACACCAAAATTATAAGACTCCGGAAACACAAACACTGGAAGAACATTCCACTCTCGTGCTGTACGCACCAAAAATGACGACGCAAAACGTTTAGTGCAGACTACGGGAAATTCAAAGGTTGTGTGTTGGCTCATAGTCCAGCAGTGGACTGTAACGGGCCGTTGATGTTGTTGATGTTGTGTGAAGTCGACCAACCCGCACGGGGCCAGCAGCGTGGTCGACTAAGCCCTAATCGGCCTAATTCAGGGTAGGCTTGAGCCTCTCGGTGAGGACGTATATGAGCTGTCGATGATGACCAATTGCACGCCCCTTCCCAGCTGCAACGGCGACGTGAGAACTAGTGAAAAGTCGTTTTTTATTGCAGTTTGATGGGTGAACACGAACAGGGCAATTTTTAATCGTTGCACAATATGGTATTCAGATCGTTTTAAACAGTAGGTTTTCTTGAGGACCATGGATAGAATAACGACAAAAAAAAACATCTTCCATGATACAAAATGCATTTTCATCGCGCACAATTTGAAGGGAGGTTGAAAATTTTTATTTTTTTGCTTTTCGATCCTTGTTCCTTGAGAAAAGTTACTATACTATGACGACGGTCTGAATACGAGTACCATATCAAAATGCTTGCTTTATACGGATCAATTTTTAACTTGTCCTAGTATACCGAATTCGCTCGTCTGCTCCTTCCTAGTTATAAGTTCGGAGCACTGAGCACTGCGCCTTACCGTCACGTAGTGGCCCCACTCAGGGCCCACTGCTGCGATGCAACTGTTCAGATTTATGCCATTCGCAACTAAATACTGGACTAAAATGTTGTCATTGCACGCCCCTTCCCAGCTGCAACGGCGACGTGAGAACTAGTGAAAAGTCGTTTTTTATTGCAGTTTGATGGGTGAACACGAACAGGATGCAGAAAGTTAGCGTAGGAAAATTGTTTTATTACTGAATGTTTATACGTCATTTATTATTATTTTATTGCCTAAACATAAATATAATTTTACATGTCAAATATTAGTGTTAACGCACACACAGGAATTGTGGAAGTAAGAAAATTAAAAACTGTACTCCAGTGTTTCTGCCTCGTTTGACAAAGCATTAACTTTCTGTTTGTGTGAAAGATAAAAAAGTAAAAATAAACTTTATGCTAACTAACTAACGATAATTTTATATATTTATTTATTTATTATAGAAGCAAACAGTCGCTTACATGTTATACACAATAGAATGATAAGATATTAAAGCGTAGAGATAATAATCTACATCCTCATTCCCTTAGTAAGTAAGTTCTAGTAAATGTTCTAAATAACTACACGAATGGCGGGGAAAATACAACATAAATTAGTAAAAGCCTAACTCTAGGCTAAAATGTCTATTTCACGAATTGCAGATAATTATTTTAAAATAAAAGTAAATGTTATTAATAGAAAATGCGTGTATGACAACAATGCAAATCTTTTCGTAGCAATACGCACATATATTTACAGCTACGTCGTCGCCATCACCGCCGTAGCAACTCGTAGCAACCGTAAATAGCTCGTAGCAAAAACTCTCTACGTACTGTGTTATTAGATAAAAGAATTTTTAAATAATCCATCTATTGTGATTCCATCCATCGATCTGATAAAAAAAGCTTACTAAAACTCTCAAATCACTACTAAAACTGTTGTATTGTCACAAATATTACAATCCTTCAAGGGGCATGAGCGTCTCTGGATTATTTTGAGTAGGTTGGAGTACCTACTTACATTACCTAACTTACTTTAGCTTTTTGTGATATTGTAATTTCAGTAAAAGCAATATATTTCAAATCCTATTCTGTACATTTGGAAACACAATGTCAACTCGAATAATAATGATATAAATAATAATATTATTTTCAAAGAAGAAAATGGATAATGCCGTCTCTGTGAAGTTTACTAAAATATAAAAAAAAACGCTATTCTTGTCAAAATGAACTAATTAGTAAAATAGTAGCAAAATTTTAATTTATAAGCGAGTTTATTAGAAAAAAAAAACTGCTGTCTATAACTGTTTATCTCTCTTGCGCACCTTGGAATAGTGGCCGAGAGTTCTTTCAAAAGGTTTTCCAAGTTATATCCATTTAATATGATGTCGGTAGTAAAATTCTGAACAGGTACTTAGTTACTGAAAGTAAGTTCCTCACACAAAGAGGTTTGAAACAAACTACTTGCCAGACACCTTTGTTTCCGAACTCACAATCTTGGGATGGAGATTCTATGTCACGCGGGGTAACCGAGATGCTAAGGGTGTTTCATACTAGCAACTAGATTATTTCTTATCCATTTTTACAGGAATGTTAAGAACATAGTCCATTATAGACTTACGTTTCGTTTTACTTTTCAACATCAACATCAACGGCCCGTTACAGTCCACTGCTGGACTATATGAGCCTCCTCCACTTAAGTGGAGGGCTTTGCCATAATCTCCACGCTTGGCAGGCGGATTGGAGATCGCAGATTAAAAGGTTACTGTATCAGAGAGCGCTGTTGCCCGTTCCCTGTTCAATGTGTAGTCCCTAAGTCCTCCCTAAGTCGCCTCTTACGACACCCACGGGAAGAGTAGGGGTTGGTGACAAATGTATTCTACTCTGCCGTCACCACACGGCAAACACGGCACGGTTTTACTTTTAATTTTTATTTATATTTTAATAACTGTCTTTGTACACTTTTCTTAGCTACCTTTATTTTCATATTCAAGTCATTATCATTCGTTACATACTAGCCTTTGTTAACGCATTCATTACGACCTTTAAAACCTTTTGAGTTTCCCTTTGTCTTAATATAATTTTGTAAAATAGTCTACAGTTTTAATTTAATTTAAGATATGAAATCAAATATGTTTCCGTAACTGAAAGGCGTGTTGAATTTATGGTTATTAATTTATACAAAAATTAATCTTAGCTCATGTTTATTTTAAATGAGTTATAATTCAACTGTTGTAAATATGAAATCTGATTTGACTATAGCAGTTATTGTATAAATGAGTGAAGGTGAGTGAATGAGTGAATGAACCGCCAAATTATCTTTCGTTCTGTCTGGCAGTTCTGTCTGTTCACATTCGGATTTTCTACTGCGTTAGTAACGGTCGTGTAATATCTTCCCAGTGCTAAATATATTAGTATGTACGCTTCAATCGAATTTATAAAATGATAAATATGTTAGTGATCATTCAAATAAATAAATAGCGATGCGAACAAACTTTGAAATAAAACATCTAACAAGAATTGCAAACACGAGACCAGAACGTGTAAAAGGAAAGATTGAAAATACACCCACAAATTTTCTTTCCAAGCTTTTCCACATATCCTATATTAGTTAACGATGTGTGAACACCCGAGAGAAATCTGAATCCGATGCGAACGGAAAAAATCTGCTGAATCTATAGCACTTAAAATCGTATCAATCAATTCTGACTATGGCAGCGCCCGCATCATACATTATCAACGGAAGACTTGGAACGCTTCCACACACCAGAAAAGATTTCATGGAAATGTTCTTTTTTTTACTTTTTCATTTGTCATTTTGTAGAAGGCACAATTTCCATCTTCATCTATTGTAGTTTATTTGATAATTGATTACGTAATATTTTTTTTATTACATGAAACCGGGGCTAAAATTGATATTATTTCATTAGGTGGTTAAATTAGTATGTTACAGTGCTATTAAATAGGTAACCAAGTATAGGTATGATGAACTTTACATGTTTAAAGTTTTATTGGGTTGCCTCGTCCGAATTTAATTTAAATAAAAAAAACAAACGCTTTTAGGTAGGCTTTTTCTGATAAACAATTTTATTAATTTACATTATTATTTTTTTGTTTTTATTACTCACAAGTGCAGACATATCCAGTCGATCCAATCATCGTTTGAATTCGCTTACAACTTTACGCTTGCCGATGCCAAAATTCGCTCCACTCAGCTTCACATTATGATGTTACTGTAAATGATGCGTTCAAAAGGAAAATTTTACGTCCTCGTTATAGTTATCTAACAGTCGGAAAATACTGTTATTTTTTTACTGTTCCCGTCCAAATAAGAAAATGTACTCAACTATTTTATTTTATGCGATGCGCGTTCCAAAATATCTAGAGTTCGTCGGAATAGTTTTCTTTTAGAAGACAGAAATCTAATTTAAGTCTTAAATAGCAATCTTCAAAACGCGTTACAAAGCCATCTAGATTTCACGCTTCATTTACCTAACTTCATTTGAAGTTTTTTTATACAATGTCTAAAGATCTCAAAGAATATTCGAATCCACTAGAAAAATGTTTGAGCAAAATTTCGCGATATCATTATTACATTTTCTTTTTAGTTTTTTTGAGTAAAGTGCCTCTGTTTTGGCACATCCTTAATTTGATATTTCTGTCACCTCCCATGGATTTCACGTGCAATGGTGAAAAAAACAAGTGTCCATGCGAAAATCCTACATGGAACAAGAGTATATTTACGGAAACGATGCAGACCAAGTTTGGTATACTATGTGATAATAATTGGTTGATGCACTTTGCTAATAGTGTTGCTTATTTGGGAGCCTTGTTGGGATGCTTGTTTTTTGGATTTCTATCTGATAAGTAAGTTATTTCAAGAAATTCCTTATTACAGACACTATTAAGTAGAGATAAGAGTGTAACGAGGCATTCGTCCTGTTTTATGACTGACAACCTTTCTTGCTGGCAGTTTTATCTTTCATTTTAAATTCATTTTCAAATTAGAGTGGGCAGAAATCAAAGGGCCTCGGTCCAAAATTAACTCTACTGCCAATGACTTAATGCATCCTAATTATAATGTGTGTTAACTGTATTTGAAATCTAATCTGTTGTTAGTGTGATATAGCACAAATAAAAAATATTTTTTTTTCTCTATTTTAGGATTTTTGAAGAAAATGTAATTAAATAAAAAGCGAAGTTATGTGAATTTTTCATTTTAATCAATTAACATGGATATTTCACCCTATAAAAATTACAATATAAAAATCATTTTTGATAATTTCTGCGTAACATTTCATTATATGGGACTAAAAAAATCCCACCCTATGAAAATGAGATATTCAAGTTTTTAAAACTTTTTGTCAAATTCCACGTAAACAAGGCTGCCCCCACAATAGCCACATAGCACATTTGAAAGAATGTAATATGCGTAACATTTCAATATATGGGACCGAAAAAATCGCACCCTATAAAAATGAGATATTCAGGTTTATAAAACTTTTTGACAATTTCCGCGTAAATAAGGCCGCCCCCACAATAGTCACATAGCACATTTAAAAGAGTGTAACATGCGTAACATTTCATTTTATGGGACCGAAAAAATCGCACCCTATAAAAATGAGATATTCAGCTTTTTATAACTTTTAGTCCAATTCCGCTTAAATAAGGCCGCCGCCCCCACAATAGCCACATAGCACATTTGGAAGAGTGTAACATGCGTAACATTTCATTATATGGGACCGAAAAAATCGCACCCTATAAAAATGAGATATTCAGGTTTAAATAACTTTTAGTAAAATTCCGCTTTAATAAGGACGCCCCCACAATAGCCACATAGCACATTTGAAAGAATGTAATATGCGTAACATTTCATTATATGGGACCGAAAAAATCACACCCTATCAAAATGAGATATTCAGGTTTATAAAACTTTTTGACAATTTCTGCGTAAATAAGGCCGCCCCCACAATAGCCACATAGCACATTTAAAAGAGTGTAACATGCGTAACATTTCATTATATGGGACCGAAAAAATCGCACCCTATAAAAATGAGATATTCAGGTTTTTAAAACTTTTTGTCAAATTCCACGTAAACAAGGCTGCCCCCAAAATAGCGGCATAACACATTTGGAAGATTGTAACATGCGTAACATTTTATTATATGGGACCGAAAAAATCGCACCCTATAAAAATGATATATTCAAGTTTTAAAAACTTTTTGTCAAATTCCACGTAAACAAGGCCGCCCCCACAATAGCGTCATAGCACATTTGGAAAAGAGTAACATGCGTACCATTTCATTATAAAAGACCGAAAAAATCGCACCCTATTAAAATAAGATATTCAGCTTTGTATAACTTTTATTCAAATTCCGCTTAAATAAGGCCGCCCCCACAATAGCTACATAGCACATTTGGAAGAGTGTTACATGCGTAATATTTCATTATATGGGACCGAAAAAATCGCACCCTATGAAAATGAAATATTTTAGTTTTTAAAACTTTTTGTCCAATTCCACGTAAACAAGGCCGCCCCCAAAATAGCGACATATCTTATTTTTATAGGGTGCGATATTTTAGTCCCATATAATGAAATGTTACGCATATTACATTCTTTCAATCGTGCTATGTGGCTATTGTGGGGGCGACCTTATTTAAGCGGAATTTTACTACAAGTTATACAAACCTGAATATCTCATTTTTATAGGGTGCGATTTTTTCGATCCGGTATAATGAAATGTTACCCATGTTACACTCTTTCAAATATGCTATGTGGCTATTGTAGGGGCGGCCTTATTTAAGCGGAATTTGACTAAAAGTTATACAAAGCTGAATATCTCATTTTAATAGGGTGCGATTTTTTCGGTCCCATATAATGAAATGTTACGCATGTTACACTCTTTCAAATGTGCTATGTGGCTATTGTGGGGGTGGCCTTATTTACGCGAAAATCGTCAAATAGTTTCATAAACCTGAATATCTTATTTTTATAGGGTGCGATTTTTTCGGTCCCATATAATGAAATAGTACACATGTTACACTCTTCTAAATATGCTATATTGCTGTTGTAAGGGCGGCTTTATTTAAGCGAAATTTCACTTAAAGTTTTACAAACCTGAATATCTCTTTTTTATAGGGTGCGATTTTTTCGGTCCCATATAATGAAATGTTACCCATGTTACACTCTTTCAAATGTGATATGTGGCTATTGTGGGGGCGGCCTTAATTAAGCGGAATTTCACTTAAAGTTATACAAACCTGAATACCTCATTTTTATAGGGTGCGATTTTTTCGGTCCCATATAATGAAATATTACACATGTTACACTCTACCAAATGTGTTATGTGGCTATTGTGGGGGCGGCCTTATTTACGCGGAAATCGTCAAATAGTTTTATAAACCTGAATATCTCATTTTTATAGGGTGCGATTTTTTCGGTCCCATATAATGAAATGTTACGCATGTTACACTCTTCCAAATGTGCTATGTGGCTATTTTGGGGGCGGCCTTATTTACGCGAAAATCGTCAATTAATAAACCTGAATATCTCATTTTTATAGGGTGCGATTTTTTTGGTCCCATATAATGAAATGTTACGCATGTTACACTCTTTTTAATGTGCTATGTGGCTATTGTGGGGGCGGCCTTAATTGAGCGGAATTTGACTAAAAGTTATACAAACCTGAATATCTCATTTTTATAGGGTGCGATTTTTTCGATCCCGTTTAATGAAATGTTACCCATGTTACACTCTTTCAAATGTGTTATGTGTCTATTGTGGGGGCGGCTTTATTTAAGCGGAATTTTAATAAAAATTTACAAACCTGAATATCTCATTTTTATAGGGTGCGATTTTTTCGGTCCCGTATAATGAAATGTTACCCATGTTACACTCTTTCAAATGTGCTATGTGGCTATTGTGGGGGCGGCTTTATTTAAGCGGAATTTTACTAAAAGTTTTACAAACCTGAATATCTCATTTTCATAGGGTGTGATTTTTTCGGTCCCATATAATGAAATGTTACCCATGTTACACTCTTTCAAATGTGCTATGTGGCTATTGTGGGGGCGGCTTTATTTAAGCGGAATTTTAATAAAAATTTACAAACCTGAATATCTCATTTTTATAGGGTGCGATTTTTTCGGTCCCATATAATGAAATGTTACCCATGTTACACTCTTTCAAATGTGCTATGTGGCTATTGTGGGGGCGGCCTTAATTAAGCGGAATTTTACTAAAAGATAACTTATAAGATAACTTTTGTATAAACAAACCTGAATATCTCATTTTTCTAGGGTGCGATTTTTTCGGTCCAGTATAATGAAATGTTACCCATGTTACACTCTTTCAAATGTGCTATGTGGCTATTGTGGGGGCGGCTTTATTTAAGCAGAATTTTACTAAAAGTTAAATAAACCTGAATATCTCATTTTTATAGAGTGCGATTTTTTCGGTTCCATATAATGAAATGTTCCATTTTTAACGCTCTTTCAAACGTGCTATGTGTCTTCTCTGGGGGTGGACGTTTTTAATTTTTGGACCAATTTGCTCACTCTCTTTTAGATTTCTTACGTTTCGATTTTGTCTTTTTTCTGCTAAATTCCTTACTTCATGCCCTGGTCTCCGACAGTACATACCTTTTCTACTATTTTCTACTATCTGTGAGTTAATTTAACATATAAATACCTTTTTCGGACTGAACCCTGGTTTTTTGCCACACCCTTTATTTTTTTTCTCTACAACATTCTTCGTGTAGTGCTCAACAGTGCCGGCTGCTGGACCACAAGAGTAGTCATATTCTGCGGTATCTAGGCATTTTAATAGATCTTAATTAAATAAAAAATAAAAAAGTTACAATGAGTTTTTCATCAGCCAATATCATTTTACATTTCGCTTTTGCTTTCAAAGAAGTATCATTATAACTTGCAGTTGATCATTTATTTATTTATCTAATTTCAGGTTTGGCCGCCGCAATATTTCCTCGTTAGCATTTGCATTCGTAGCTATTGCGGGTAGCTTGATTAGCGTAATGCCAAACATTTACGCATTTATCATCATGCGATTATTTGAAGGGGTCGGCGTTGGAGGCGGCATCGTCACCACCTATGTACTTTGTATCGAATTTTGCAGCACCAAGCATAGGGAAATAATCACAGCACTTTTCCACATTCCAATAAACGTAGGACATTTGACGATCCCTGGAGTGTCTTACTTGCTACGACATATGGACCATTTTCAACTAGCATTGTCAATTCCCTTGTTCTTCTTCGCTGGCTTAAGATGGATGGTGATAGAATCTCCAAAATGGTTGATGGACAATGATCACGTGGATGAATTAATCGTCGGATTGAAGAAAATCTGTCCGTAAGTATCACATTTGATTATGAAATCAACATTGACCTCGATTCGGGATGTCATGCTCTAATTCTAATTTTAAAATCCAGCTATCCTTTTCGTTTTTATTACCAATGAAAGAGAGGTAATGAACGAATGATAATAACCTAAAATAAGGGCATAGCTGTCTGTTTAAGAGATTTTTAAGTCATATGTTTTAAGTGCTCTCTAAAATTGTACAATCGACACGGCCATAAGGTTCAAATTCGATGTTTAAGAGCTCTAATATTAGAATGGCCATCTCGTGTCCCTTTTCAATCTTTGAAAGGTAAAAAGGATAGACTAACTTAAATTAAGGATTAGAGCGTGACAGTGTGAATCGGGGCCAATAAATCAATGGTATTTTTCTCCATCAGACAACACTGTGAGACTATGAGAGAAGATATAACTGCTTTCATCGCACAACGAGACCAGGAAGGTGCTCACAAAGTGAAGTTTTGGCACATATTTAGACACAGAGGACTATCATTAAACTTTGGTTGTATGGCTGTCAACTACTTTGTGTGCGGCATGGGTTACTATGGAGTTTCACAATTTATAGGAGCAATGGCTGGAGACATCCACTTGAATGTTGCTCTTTCCGGGCTCATGGTGATACCAGGGACTGTAATGTGTGTTTTTTTATTGCCCTTGTTCAGTCGAAGGAACTTTCTGATGGTCACAAACTTTTTGGCTGGAATTTTTATATTAGCTGTCGTCTCGACCCCAGCACGTTTAAATTGGCTAAGAATAGCATTTGCTTGTCTAGCAAACTGTTTCTTTTTTATGTCTTTTATAATAGCCTTCTTATACGGAGTGGAATTGTTTCCAACATCTGTAAGAAATTCTGTGTTAGGGGTGCTGTCAGTGTTGGCAAGAGTAGGTCAAATTTTGGTCCCGCCTATTAATTCGCTAAGTCAAATTGCTGCGGGTTCAATATTCGGGGTGATGGCCATTATAGGGGCATTAATGTGCATACCGCTACCCGAAACGAAAAATACTGAACTTCCATCTTCGTTGGAAGACACAAAGATGATAAATAAGACGAGGTTGTCGCAACAGTCCAATGCGTCAAAAGCTGGCACCTCACAGAAACAATAGATTCAGTTTATTTTTTCAATGGGGGATTTTCTGACAGCTGTTTAAAGAATAACAATAATAGTTCTAATTAAGACGATAGGTGGCGCTAGGTGTACTTCGTGTTTTTTTTTTAAATGACCTTCTATGGATATATTCGGATCCACGAATCGTCAACGCCACGTCGAAGTTTTATGAACTATTTTTATTTTTTAAATGGCTGTCGGAAAATCCCCCATTCAGTCGTGTATGTACTACAAGAAATAAATTATACCTACTTTCGATGAATAATTGTTTCTTTATTAACAGACAGAAGTTAAGACCTCAAACGAATGGTAAATATACAAGTATGAAAATAAAGACTTGCTGGATGAGATCTTTATAAAATTGAAACGTTACACCAAGTAGACTAGCAACATGATGCTATGAATGTATAAGAACAACATAAAATTTTATGAGCTCACCTATCCATTCGACGCGGCACATAAAGTATTACTACGTCATACTAAAAACATGAAACATCCCCGCTGCCCGAACAAGTAATTTACAATAAAACAAGAGTCTCACGCCACGACATTGTTATTTTCAATAAACTCTTATATTCTGCGATAATGAAAAAAGTTTTTACTACCAACGATACCAGTGGTTCGAGCGAACTTAAAGCTATAAGTGGCAAGTAGGAGTTATGTCAAATTTAACTTGCACAATAGAGTTTCAGAGGACCGGCGGAGAGGCCGTTTCGGCTGGGACAATTATGAAATACGGTGGCGTTATTCAAAGTTTTAGTACCAGAGCAGCTGTAACCTGCTCTATCTTGTACAACGCTATTTCCTGATTTTCTTCTTCGAAACTTCTCTCAACAAGATTTTAGTATAGATAATTTAAGTATTTTTTTATTATTATTATTATGATCTGACGTTGTACACAACAGGCATGTTTGACTGCACTAAACATAAAATAGTAACTGCCAGAAAGAGAGTCCAAAACCCACCGCACCAAGAGTCACCACAGAGAAAAAGTGATGCAAAAAAAGAAACAATAATGCAAAGATTATGTAATCTGGAGTACATTGTTATCATCAATCCGAAGCACCTAGACAGATTCGCAGCTGGACATATTCTCAATTGGACTATCGAAAAAAAGCTGAGTCACATCTATTATTTATTATGTTGCCACATGAATCATATTATTATACTTACCATTAGTATGAATAAAGACAGTACTCAGTGTGACTGTACGAAAAGTCGTTTTGCTATACCATAAAAACATTGGTCCATTATGTATCTCTTCGTAATAAGCTAACCACAACCTAATGCCTTAAGACCCTAGTGCTAGGGGTGTGTCCACAGAGCGTCCGTTACGAGGTAGGGGCTCTCTAATTTACTGCTCACCCCCTAAGGGCAGGTCGTAATGCGCCGCGGACCTCGGGCCTCTGGACCATAATGACTGGAATTGATTTAGAGACCTGTAGTGACTGTAAGCTACCTACTATGTTGTTTTGGGTAACAAAGTAAGTAGTTTTTGATAAAGATTGGGTTGTTTACTGTCTATTGTTTCGTGTCCGAAAGTTTTCCAACAGGTGGCAAGCAAAGCTCGGTCGTCCGGGTACTAAATTTATTTAATGTAGATAAAGATAATAAATACCTGCTAAAACTACCTTTTAACCATTTTTCGCAGTGTGGTGACGGCAGAGTAGAAAACATTTGTCACCAACCCCTATTATTTTTTGGGCCCCACTATAATTGCCTGGTTTATAAAAGATACAGCTTCCTGACTTGAATATTAAGTTTTCTTGACAAAAAACTTTAATGCGAAGTGAAATCTATTTGCTATTTTATAACACTTCGTATGGTGACGGCAGAGTAGAATCATTGAAGTATAATGTACTACGTACTAGAAAAGACGCTGCCTACAAAATCTGTGCAACAAGCGCGGCAGTGCGGGGCGCGCGGGGGCCGGCTAATAAGTCATAGATGCGAGGTCACCGTCATAGACGCGACACTTTGTTTATATTCTGCCTATTCAATTGGGTGGGAACATTTAAAGATGTCTGACAAATAAATTTAATTATAATATTTATTTTAGTTATAAGTACTGAATTTACTCTGCGAAACAAACAATATTCGATGAACTTTATCAATTTTTCCCTATCTTTACGGCCCAGACGTGGAAACCTTGAAGTAATACAATGTTACAAAATATCTCGTAATAAATAAATAATATCTACTTGTACAAACAATCAATCAATGAAAACGATCAATAAAAAAAAACAATTGTTTTTCATCTTTCTTGATTTACTACTAATTTTATTACTAAATAACAGCTAGGTAGTTGTCATGAATCATCAATCATCAACGGCCCGTTACAGTCCACTGCTGGACTATGAGCCTCTTCCACTTAAGTGGAGAGTTTTGCCATAATCTCCACGCTTGGCAGGCGGGTTGGAGATCGCAGATTAAAAGGTTACTGCATCAGAGAGCGCTGCTGCTCGTTCCCTGTTCAATGTGTAGTCCCTAAGTCGCCTCTTACGACACCCACGGGAAAAGTAGGGGTTGGTGACAAATGTATTATACTCTGCCGTCACCACACGAACTGCAATAAAATAGCAAATAGATTTCACTTCGCATTAAGGTTTTTTGTCAATAAAACTTAATATTCAAGTCAGGAAGCTGTATCTTTTATAAACCAGGCAATTATAGTTAAGTGGGGCCCAAAAAATAAATAAATTTCATTGAAAAAACGTGACTTGGCTTAAAATTTTCACAGCGCCTACTAACCTTAAAATCGGATTTCTGAAATAAACAGGCTGTTTACTTTAGCTAGTTATTTATTAAGTTATTTACAAAAGAGTGGAAGCCTGTTCTAAGTGATGTTGTAGGTAATTTTTCGTAAATTTATTTTATAGGTAGAAGGTTGAAAAACTCCACAAGGCAGGGAGATGAGCCTTCGAGTGGTGTATGGTAGATTAATAAAATCAAAATTTGCGTTGCAATTGTAACAAGTTACACAGATTATTCATCATCATCATCATCGTGTTGTGGATTGTAAGGTCGACAACCGACCGCACAAACCCTGGTGTCAGTGTATAGAACCGCCAAAGGCCACTGAATTGGCTTGTGTAACGACTAGATAGTAGCCATGACCAACGGCTTAACGTGCCTTACGAAGCACGGAATCATCTTTCTTTTCGGACAATCAGGTTGATTTAGCCTGCAATGTCCTAACCAAACTGGGGAAAGTCTCACAAAGAGATTTTTGCTTGTCAGTGTCCCCACCGGGAATCGAACCCTGAACCTCTATTATGAGTATCAAAATTTCGACCACTCAGCCACGGAGGCTCTTACAGATTTTTAACTCATAATGACATCAGAGGAGGAATGGCGAGAGCGAGGGGAGGCCTTTGCCCAGCAGTGAGACACACAAGAGGCTACTTAAAAAAAAAAAAAATGACATCAACTTCAATACGTCTGACTACAACTTGACATCTGCAGCTAAGCACAGTTCTTTAATTGAAAAGTTTAAGATAGAGGTCTGAGCCTTCCGCTCCCCCGCAAGTCCAAGTCTACCACCACCACCACCACCACCATACCTCTCCACCACTCCCAGGTTAGGTAAGGTTTAAGTTATGTCAAGTTAGATCTGGTATGGTTAAGTAATTTTACATATTACTAGCGGCCCGCCCCGGCTTCGCACGGGTAGAATAATTCATACTTTAACACATTTTCAATCAACTTCAAAAAGGAGGAGGTTTTTAGTTCGCATTTCAGCAATCAGCCTGCAATTGCATTCTAGCGGTCCGCCCGCGGCTACGCTCGCGTTGTGTAAGACTTTATCTATCTCCATTCCAAATTTCATCCGAATCGAATCATTAGTTCAGGCGTGAAAGCGGAACAAATATCCAAACATCTAAAAATATAAAAATCCAACCATCTAAATATTCAAACATCTAAATATCCAAATATATTTTTACATTTATAAATTATTATTGTGTGATGTGATATGATAGTCGAAGCTAATAAAAAGTATCTTAAAATTCAATGGATATCGTACTGGCAATAGTTCATTTTGGTATATCAGTGGCCTTTGGTGTGGCTTTATATTATATAAAATTTACACTAGGGTTTGTGAAATCAGAACCCACACGATGAAGAAGACAAGTGAAAGGCTTTTATAATAATGTGAATGATTCCAGGCACTTCTTCCAGATTATACAAGAACTTGGACTAGATCTATTCCATCTATCTATCTGGTAAATTCCGTCCAGTTCTTCTGTAGTATGTTTTTTTTATTAACTAATTTACATTGACGCAGGTTTTGTAAATAAACGCCAACGCGGACTCAATCGTCCGCATTCTTATTTTTTTTAAACACAGCCTCGTCTGTACTTAGAAACGCGCTTTTTTACCACTACGACCTCCATTCTCTCAATTATTACCATCTTACAGCAACCTCAAAGTCGAGTAACCTAGAATGGGTAAGTATCTTGTAATTTATCTCAGGTACAGGTTTCGGAGAACCGCAACTCCTGCGCCGGGAATGTTGTTGGCAGACAGGGGGTAACCACAGGACGTAGCGCGCCTAGTTAAGCTGATGTATTATTATTGTTAAACTGTCTAGCGCGGTCTGGACATCTGTTCAAACAGTGCCTTATTAAACCTGACTAGATAATCATTAGATGCATAAACTTGAGGTGTCTCGTTTCCCCACTAGTGGCCGTAGAGTGCCGTGGATGTGGGAGGACATTGTCTCTGCCTACCCTCAGAAAAGAGGCGCGAGTTTATGTAGGTATATAGCTAGAGCCTGGATAGTGCCTGATATGTATACCTTTTATTTCCGAGTAAATTCCTGCAGCTTCTATAAATACACGATGGGGATTTCTTTTTATGGGGCTACCTGACTGCGCACTAGCGCCACTTCGAAAAAAAATCATAACTCCGAAAAAACTAAATATATTAAAAAAGTGGACGATCATTTTAAAGTGTATACCTACACTTTAGTATTTTAAGAAATACCGAATATTCTAAAACGGTCGTTATTAGCACTTTCGCTACAGATAGCACTAGCACTTTAGCACTTTTTTAGTAACAGATTACTACAATTAACAATAGATAACTGAATTTATCAATTCTTAAAATACAACAAGACTAATGAAACAATATGATCGTTCATATTTTTGATATTTTGTGTTTTCACTAAGTTATGATTTTTTATCCAAGTGGCGCTAGTGTTCACATAGGGTACCCCTTAATAAAAATTCCTTGGGCTTGGGCGGGTTACGAATGTAGGTAGGTAGGTCCTAGGTTATTAGAAGGTCCTAGGTTATTAAATCTCTTAGCTACTCTTCAATGTAGGACCACGGATAACAAGGGCAATCAAAAAAGGGTCAGTAGAAATATAGCAAATCTTAAATCCCTAATTCTCTCTCCTTTAAATAGTCCCAACTTTCATTGCTTAAAATAAAAGAGAAAAAACTAGCTTTAACAGAATTTTAATATCAAAGATCTTACTTTTACAGACTAAATATAAGAGATAGCTACGTATTACAGTCACCAATTTCATGTTAGTACGTTTTTGTTGTAATTAGGTTGTAATGAATTAATCCTTAAGATAAGATTATTTAAAATAAACTAAAAACTGACTGATTCAGAAACCAGTGGTTTTCACCAATTGTTTCTTTGAACTTAACAGGCCTAATATACATTTTGATAAATAACTTGTTTTATTAATCAATCTTAAGAGAAAAATGAATAATTTATCCTATAATGATAAAATCTGCCTACAACTCTTAAAAATCTAATGGAGTATCGTCGCAATAATTTACGTTTTATTATATACGTGTCTATTTACGTACCAGAACAATAAATATAAAAAAACACTGTCACCTTCGGATTCCAAAATATTTTTTGTTCAGATTCCAGTGAAAGTAAGAAGTATTTTCAATTTCAAAATCAAAAATACGGTTTCTTTACAGTTTTTGTGGATTTCAATTCTGACAAATTACAAAACTGTCAACTCCTTTTTCCTTTTTTTTGTTTAAATAATTAATATGGTTGTTGTATGTAATTATTTAATATATAATTATTTATTATTTCTTGTTAAAAAACTTGTCCCATAACTTTTGCATCCAATCAACATTTAGATGGACTTTCTGTGAGAAAGCGAGTTTGCGAACTCTTTCATTGTACTGGTAAGGCCTTCCATTGATTTCACAAGTTTTCTTTACATTCTCATCCTTGCCTAACCATCTAATGCTGATTCTATTGTCCAGAGCATGACAACTTTTACGTCCGAGAAGTTTATCTTCCAACACCATCTTTGGAGTATGTAGAATAGACTAACAATTTATTAGGAAACCAAATCAATGCAATACAGAATTGTCAAATGGAATAAACAGCTTTAGCTACAAATGCGAGATTATTTTTTGTGTCACATTTCTTTAAATTTTGAATCAAGACCGTAATAGTTTAGTTTTATGTTTCAGCCTTGGCTGTAGGGCAGATTAAAAACTGATATAGTTACGCTAAGATGCTAAATTGACACAACAGCTCAGTCCACGTTGATCAGCCCGCACTCTCGAACTACTTGCTCTGTTGAGACAGGATTCAGGAAAACTGAAAAAAGATAATAATATCATAATTTGGAACACCGGCGCGCCCCGGCGTTACACATTTTCAGCAAAGGGGATCGCTCTTTAGGTCGCTCAAAACCCTTAAAGTTTTCTCGTGTTAATTTACATGATTTTTACTTTGTCATGATATTTCCTATTATTTTGCTGGTTAGTAACAACGGATTATCTATAGTCAAGTAACGTAACTACGCTTCAAACTTGACCCCACCAAAGAAGCCGGGAAAAAAACCTATACCATACCACATTTGAATACGCGGTACAATGATGTTTTATATGACTCCGTTTGTAAGAACGTCGAAAGTAAGCTTCAATATACAGCAGCGACATCAGCTGTCTGTCTGTTGTCGTTGTCGTCTGTCAAAATTAATTGTGCGAGTTGGGTGCTATGATTTAGCGGGCTTTACTAGGCGGTTACTCTTCTTGACTATTATTGTAGTTCGTTGGTTATATGGTAAATTGTAAAATTTATGTAAAAAAACACCTAGTGTCCACCATTTGTTTTGAACAGCCTTAAGTTAGTTCAGACTTTCTAACGGTACAGAAAAGGAGAACGAAATTATGTGGTGAAGATTACATTCGCTCTTATAAAATGGAGTTGGAGAATTCAGCTTGGGTGATCAAAGCCTGTCACACTAATATAGGTTAGTTCTATAAATATGTAACGTGTTAGCAAAATAACTAAAACCTCTCGGGGTAGGTCAGCCTATGAAACTGAACAACTTTTGCTCCACAACGAGGAGTGGCTTCACACGAGTAACGTAAATACCTAGAAGTAATATGAAGATACGTAAGGCATGTTCTACTAATAAAATGGCAGAAGATATAGAAATAAGCTAATAATTTACATAAAAATACTTACTAGTACCTCCCGTGAAGAAGTCTTGGTCAGGAAGTATGCTCGCTGCAGCGATGGCTGCTTCATCGAGTACAATAACCTGTAATTAAAATTGAACTGAGAATAAAATATAATATCAAAAAAGAATATAACAATAAATTAAATCGATAAAAAAGAGAGTAAAATAAACGTTAAATCTGTAACAAACTTCGAAACAGTATAGTTTGAATAGAATAGAATATTACTCGTATGATATTATTTTATGTGCATATAAAACACAACAAATTGACGGAAAAAACAAGTTTGTTTACAAACAAAACATGCTTTCTAGCTGAAAATAAGCTTTGTAATCAAATAACATTACTCTAGGTTTGACAAATCATGTTATAACTAATATCATGGTGGTGGACGGTTCATACATTCCCATACATTTAAGCTCCCTTCTTTGTCGTGTCGTGACGGTAAGAACTGGGTTTGAAAGGCACAATTAAGAAGAAAACTATGTAAAAGACAATGAAAGGTATCGATCTATTTGAAATTCCTATTCCGATTCCAACTGGTAGCCATCTAGCTCCATAGTAGTCCTTAAACTCCATAGTTTAAATTTATTTTAGTCTGCCTGTCATGGTAATTTAAAAGTTTACATGGAAATTTCGAAGTTTTAATGCAGTTCTAGACAACTGTTAGCTGATACTGGCCCTAACAGTTGTCTATTTAAACTAAAAAATAAATTTCTTTCTTTTTTTCTTTCTTTCTTTAAAATATTCTTTCACTACATAAAAATTGTAGCTGTCATGCGTGCAGTACAATTTAAGCAAACAGTTTACAAAGAGTAAGGAGGCATAATAAACGGTAAATTATTTGGTTAAATATTTAGGTATATCGTTAGCATTTTACTGCTGCGGGCTATTATCAAATTATGTATAGTCATAAGCGTCAGGTTTATACCATAATACGATCTCTCGTCACCTACGATTTGACTACTAATTGGGGTCAAGCACAATGGTGAGTCAATTAGTGACTGGCTTTCTGCTTATCTCTGTTATGGTTGCTCCTAGATAATTTAAATCAAAATAGCTCTGTCCGTCCCTATCTAAAAAATCTGATGAAAATTTTACTCGAAATATTATATATACTTGGAGCTCAAACCAGGTCTTTCAAAGCAACCAAAACACCAAACTCAAGGTTTGTCAACTGAACATGGAACGCGGCATACTTGACAGACCGAGTACAGAACACAACGCTGTGTTCCCGAACTCAAATCTCAGATGTAGCTCAAAAGGCCGCATACCTTAAATGAGATTGGGCTGGTCACGTTTCCCGAATGTCGTCCGACCTCTGGGCAAAAATTACCAGCGACCGGTCGCAACCCTGCAAATGCTAGAAGACATCGAGGTCGTTCAAGGAGGAGACGGTGTGACGAATTAGATGTCTACAACAACGGATGGCGAGAGATGGCCCAAAACAGGAGGGAATGGAAGGTAGAGAGAGAGGCCTTTGCCCTGCAGTGGGACATTACGGGCTAAATCTAATCTAATCTAACCTATCGTAAGTTAGATAGAAAAAATATGTACCTTAGGGCAGTCAATGACGTGCGTTTCCTGAATAGTGTCTCCGGTCCTCTCATCAATGTACACTGGACTGTTCCTCAGTGGAAGCAGGTCTATAGCGTTGGCAGCTAAAGACCAGAGATGCCCTGCGCCTTGAGGGGCCCTGGCTCCTTTACGGAAATGAGGATTGATGGACAAGTTGTGCCGGACCGAGTTCTTCCAACGCTCGTCGCTTGCTTTGTAGAAAGGGAAGCGATCGCTGAAAAAATAAAAGATTATGTTAAGCCATTGCATTGTCAGTTAATCATTTTATGATACTACCTACATATAGTCCTGAAAGCTGCCCCCAAACATCCTGAGAGGCCGTAATTAATGAAGAAGTAAGTAAGTATAACACTTTATTGCATAACACATATGGGACATACAAAGAAAACATTATTATAAAATGTGTGCAAAGGCGGCCTTATCGCTAATAGCTATCTCTTCCAGACCACCTTTTTTTCGTAGAGAAACAGTGAACGGAAACGGAGTAGTGCGTGAAGAAAATATAAAGTTATTTAGTTAAAGGAAGATTAAAAGATGTTAAAAAAGTGTTAAAAAGATCTACCTACACTGACGAATTGCAATACTGAATAAGACAGAGTGCATATCACTTAACTGAATCGAAAGATGGACTCTGACTGAACTTTAACTGCACCTCTGATGCAGGGTCCGACTGCATCTAATTTTAAACTGGACTTGTAATGACCAGAATGCAATCACAGAGCTGTTACTAAAACTACGCTGTGTGTTAGTGCTAACTGCAAAGTGAAATAGCAGTTTTTGTGCATGCAGTCAAAATGCAGCCCGTCAGGGTAAACCTTTAATAAATTATCGTTTTAATTTTAATAAAACATTTGTAAATGACAGATAGCAAAACTCAAATCTTTTGAACTTCAACTCAAAGTGCATCCAAAAACCAAACTAATGCTCTATCTTCTTTCCATTGTCTGCTAAAATATATTATACGTTCATATAAAAATTAAAGCTACCCAATCGCCCGCAGTCACCCCTCTGACTATGGTAGCGATTCACACAGTCACGCTCTAATCTTTAATTTTAGTTCGTCAGTCCTTCTCACCTTTTAAAGATCAAAAAGGGACAGGAGATAGCCATCCTAATACTAAAGCTGTCAAACATCAAATTTGAACTTAAAAACGCGTCGATTGCACAATTTAGAGAGCACGTAAAACATCCGACTTAAAAGTATCTTAATCTGACAGCTTTGCCCTTAATAGTTCATTCAAAATCATTCGTTCATCTGAATTCATGACCTTTCATCACACTAATATTATAAATGTGAAAATATATTCGGATGTTTAGATGTTTGTTGCACTTTCACGCCTAAACTACTATATTTGGATGAAATTTTGAATAGAGATAGTTTGCACTCTGGTTTAACACGTAGGATACTTTTTACCGGGAAAATTCGTATTCCCACGGGTAAATCTTACTTAACGCGACTGTAGCCGCGGGCGGACCGCTCTATAGTTAGTCATAAAAACGAAAAGGATAGATGGATTTTAAAATTAGGATTAGAGCATGACTTCCCCAATCGGGTCCTATATCAGTATTTCCCTTATCGAGAACACGCTTAGCGAGTGTTTAGCGCCGGATGTCCCGATAATTGCGTAAAAGAGGGGGCTGCTACTGCAGGGTGACTAGATTTATTGTTACTCTATTATTGATAAAGAAAGCGTGATTAGCGAGCGGATTAGTGAAGATTATGTTGTTTTTAAACTAAGTTATATATAAGGTTTATAGACTGTTTTTATTTTGGTTTTTCTTAGTCCTTTATCCAATTTTGATTTTGTTGAGAAGAACAAAGGACCCTGTATAATAAACACAGCGGTTAAATATAAATTATATAAAATTATACACATAATATAATAAAATTGTACTTTTGACGGTTTGACATCGTAAGATTATGAACTAACGAGAAATAATGCGTAAAATTGAAAATAGTTGGTTTCAGTTCACAATTTTCCGTAAGTTTATAATATCGCGAGTAAGATTATAAACTAACGGCGTTCACAATCTTACGGTGACAACGGTAGATTCGTAAATATTTTATTTTATTATAGCAACGCAATGGCTAGAGTAATTATTTGATTAAACTTGTAACATTATAAGAATTACATGTTCGTTAAGCAGCATGAGCTTGAGCCAGCCCTGTTGTAGTAAGTATAAGTCAAAAAAACACTAACGTTAGCCAAGTTAAAAGGATGTCCCCAGATGGCTGGCTATCTTTCAACGCAAACTGAAAATAAAAGAGTTTCGAGATAGCATGGCCTATATTTGGCGCAGTATATAGTAAACATCAAGAGTGTAGGGATAGGGTAGTGAGCCCTACATTCGGCTTGGCGCGGCACCGGTCGAGCGCGCAATCGATCACGGTGTCAGGCGGTGCCAGACGGCGCGATTACCCTGTGTGACCCTGTACATCATCTTCCTTGTAAACATTATGGCCAGGTGGTTTTGCTTTTTGGTATATTAGGGTAATTTGTTTATTTTGGCTTCGTCCACGTGGGTTTCCCGGTTTTGCTAGGTAGGTGCGATTCAGCAAAAATATTTTAACTATAGTTAGTAAGATATAGCACGAATTGTGTGACTGATGTCATTTTTTTTTAATATATTTTACAAACTATAATATAATTTAGAAAAAGCTTATTATTTTTTATTAAACTTCCTGAATTTTAGACTTTGATATATGATATTGTTGGTAGTTCTATTCATCCCTAAAAATACAACGCATAATTTTAAATTAATGGGTATTAATAATAATTTAATTTTCCTATGTTGCGCGACTTATATTATTGATTTTGTGTGATGAAAATTATCCATCCATCCATCCATCCATCCATGTCAGCCTTTAATATGTTCGTCTTCGAACGTAGGCCTCCTCTCCATTCCTCCACTGGCACCTGTCCTGGGCCACTTGCATCCAATTGATACCGGCTTGTTGCCGGATGTCGTCTGTCCATCTCTTGGGCGGTCTTCCTCCGCAGGTGTTAGCGCGAGGTCTCCATTCCAGGATTCTCCTTGCCCATCTTCTGGGGTCCATCCTGGCGATGTGGCCAGCCCATCTCCACTTACGGGCCTCTATTTCCTGTACCACGTCCCTGACTTATGTCTTTTCCCTAATCCACTCATTTCTTTTGCGGTCCAATAAGGATATTCCGAGCATTGATCTCTCCATTGCTCGCTGCGCAACAAGAAGTTTTTGGGCAGACTTCTCTGTCAAGGTCGTGGTCTCGATCCCGTACGAGAAGGCTGGCAGAACACGTCACTGGTTAAACACCTTGGTCTTGAGGTGCTGAGCGATTTTCCTAGACCGCAGGATATGGCTGTTTGCTCCAAAGGATGCCCATGCCTGTGCAATGCGTCTGTCAATTTCCGCCACCTGATTTTCTAACGCGAGAGTGATTTTTGATGAAAATTATAAATAATCTAAAACTATTTCGTGGTAAAAATGGTGAACATGTTTGATTACCCAACCTACCATCCTTTTTGAGGTAAGCCGAGCATCTGCAAAAGCCTGAACAATTCCGATTATAAACACTTCTATGTAAAATAACTGGCCAAGCACGTGTCGGACCACGCAAAGTGTAGGGTTCCGTAGTTGCCTAATATGCAGAAGTTAGCACACGGAGCTAATAAGGAATGATAAAAAAATTCCTTATTTATATTATAAACCCGAAATTTTGTAAGTAGGGATGTATGGATGGTTGTTTTTTACTCTTTCGTGCATGAACTTGACTCTAACAAAAATAAGCACTTAAAATATTTCTGAAACGTAAACTAGCACCTAAAAATGGTTTTAGCAAACCCCCATTATTTTTTTAAACCCTATCCAACGATACCTCACACCATAAAGGTAATCGTGAATTTAAAAAATAAGCCCCACTTCACGTGTACCAGAGGAACCCAAGAAAAAGATTTTATTTTTAATTTTTTAAGATTTTATTCTTTAGCTTTGACGGCATAATTAATATGTATGTCCATGCCAAATTACAGCCTTCTAACATTCATCAAAATATTTTTCTATGATATTTGTAGTACCAAATTTCTTACTTGTACTAATACTTTTTATAAATTGGTCTTTTATTCGATAACCTGTAAAGCCCACTTAATGTTGATAGTTTTCCTTTTAAATTCATTATATACACTACTACCATGATTTTTTTCACGTTTCCATATACAACGGTTTCGCTGGTAGAGGGGGAGGAAACTTGACTCTAACAAAAATAAGCACTTTAAAACGGAATATTTCTAAAACTTACACTAGCATCGAAAAATGGTCTTACCAAACCCCCATTGTTTTTAAAAGACCTATCCAACGATACCTCACACTATAAGGTAATCGTAAAAAAAAATAACCCCCTCTTGACGTGTACCAGAGGAACGCAAAAAAAATTTTTTTTTTAATTCTTCGGCTTTTTCGGCATGATTCATATGTATATCCATGCCAAATTACAGCCTTCTGGTACTAAGAGTCTCTGAGCTAAGCCGCGGACAGACAGACAGACAGACGGACAGACCGAAACTATAAGGGTTCCTTTTTTACTACGGAACCCTAAAAATGGCTAAAATGTAAAGTAAAGTAATAAAAATGAAAATCTATTGATCCGTTTATTTGATTAGAATATGGTATAATAATCATCACCA
Organism: Carpatolechia fugitivella; assembly: GCA_951230895.1. Taxonomy (NCBI): domain Eukaryota; kingdom Metazoa; phylum Arthropoda; class Insecta; order Lepidoptera; family Gelechiidae; genus Carpatolechia; species Carpatolechia fugitivella. The sequence goes on along the minus strand of OX579653.1, from coordinate 14,005,084 downwards.
CTATTTTTTTTATACTTTATATTATTATATGCTCTGAATAATAAATGGTATATAAAATATTATAGATAATGTTTTTCACTAGCTTCACCTGCAGCTACGCTTATGTATATTTTTTCCCGTGGGAATAAGACTTTCTCTCGTATCATTTGTGTTAATATATGGTACAAACTATCTCCATTCCAAATTTCATCCAAATCTATTCAGTAGCCTGAACAGGCGTGAAAATAGAACAAAACATTCAGGCTAATATTAGTGTGATTTCGAGCTACATACATAATAACTCATAAATCCTTTCCAAACGCGGGCTGGTAGCAAAATCCAATAAAACAAATTAAAACAGCAGCAGCACGAGGTGATAATGATAACGAATTAATGAAATAACGCGCCCCTTTCCATGGTTGAGCGAGCGTCAAATCCCGGTGTTAAACTGTTGGCTCTACTAGTGTCAGGCGACATTAACGCACTTTTGTACATTGCTCGCCACATCTTCAACATTTCAAATAACATACAATGAAACTGAAACTTACAGGTCCCACAAGCGACTCTACCTAAATGGGACAAAACCTTTGACATTTTGTTTTTACCAATAAATGCCTTAATTAAGTACAGTAGTTTTTAACGGTGCTTAGCCAAATTTTACTCTCCCATTTCATTGTTGTGTTTACAGAATAAAATTAACAATGATAATTAAAGGCGATTGATGAATATTAATAATTTTAAGACTACAATCTTTATGTAACAGTACTAGAATACTTACTAAATGTTTACCCTCTAACGAATAACGCCCTTACTTTACTCGATTTAATTACTATTACTACCAGCCAAGCTTAACGGAAATTAAGATCTGTTTGTACGCTCTAGCATAAAATGTGTCTGTAAATCTTTTTTGAAACGAAATAAATAAAACAGTGTGGTGACGCGGCGGAGTAAATGTTGTGATATAGTACTTGAACGGGCAATGTACGTAAAACATCATATAAAAAGTGTCCACTGCACTACGCAATAGATGTGGAATATTTGATAAACGGTCTTATCGGTTAGTGATTATGATTACAAAGTGCAATGTTATAGTTTCCCATAACATGTGTAATTAAGGTAGATATGACGTAAAGGGGAAGGCGGAACAATGCATAATTTAAAGAAACACTTTTCTTTCTCACTGTGGTGCGGTACTTTTAGAAGATGGGCAGCGGTTTATATTACCTATATTCTTGGGTTTTTTTTTAACATTTCTTGAAGTTTTTAAGACACGAGGAATTTAATATTTAATTTTGAAACTTTAATTTGTTTCTCATAAATATTATCGTTATGATTGATCCTTTCAGAAATAGCATTCGGTTAAAATGTTTATTGAACTTTCTTTGTTTAACATAAAGAATTAACATACTTAACCCGTTTACAAGAATGACAAACAAAATTAACTACCTAAAAGACATTTATTTATTTATTTATTTATTTGGAGAATAAACAGGTATAACAAAATAATTACTTACAGTTATATAATTACTACTAGTTAAAGGTTACAACACCCTTGAACATTCTCACTAAGACATACATTGTTATAAAATGTCATTAAACATATTTCTGATTACAAAGCAACTAAAATTGTATTGTAGTCTAATTTCGGTAGCCTGTGTCGCGACAAAGAACAGCGTCAACTTACAATTTACAATGAATTAATTCCTATTAGATGACTCGTAGCTATAAGTCGTGGATTTTGTAGGTTATTATTTTTATTTAGTCTTTCATTTATCATTTGACTTTCTATTTTTTATTAGCATTCTCGGTTATTAGAGCCGCCTGCGGCCAAACATTGATTGAAAATAAAATTGTATTTACGCACATGATCAATTTGCTTATTGGGACAGTAGGTTGTTCTTAGAACTTAGGCAAACACTAAGAAAGGATTTTTGGAAATGAATTTGTATGAAACTCTTATCATTTTAAATGAAAACATCGCAAACGAAGTCATAGCCGGAATGCTAGTGTATAGCTGAAAGTTTATACATGAGGTGAACGGCGTGTTTATACTTACTTCACGTGTCAAGACGTGATCCGCTTCACATACTTTGAAGCTTAAAGCTCTCTGCTGCTTTACACATACAAAAAGGAAACAGAGGAGTATAAACTCTACGCTCCATTTATTATTAAATAACTAAACAGTACCATATCCCGGTTATTCACAGCAGATTTAATCCTGGCACGCATTCAAAATAGATAAACTTTACATTGAACAATGGGCTAGTGGCTAAGCCAACTGGATTGAAAATAACAATGTAGCAACTTACGATATCCACTGGTAAAGCGCCGATACGGTCAGCTCGCCTTTTTCCCTCAGGGCCCGTTCTATCAGCTCAGGATATGTGTACGGAGGCTTTCTTGGTGCCGGCGGTGTATCAGGGATCGGGTCGTGTTTTGGTTCCTTGTTTAGTGGCTCGTCATCTGGTACTTTAACATTGACGATTTCGTCTAAGCGGAAATTTAGTAACCACGCAAGGCTAGCGCAGTCATTGTCTTCGTCCGGGGATTTGGAAGTTTTTCGACGCCTCCACTTGGATCTGTCTTTCGGTGCGGACATTTTGACAGCTGACAATGTTGACAGGGCGATGCCGCGGCTGCACTGAACCAAGTTTGAATATGGAACCACCGCGACTGTTTTGTGCCAGTCCGCGCTATCGCCGAAGCTCGCGTACTCTACTTTAGAGGGTGCAGAAAGGAGATTTTATTCGTTATTATTTAGATCGGTGCCGCAAGTTGCAGCGAGCTTTTATATTTTACAACGAAAAATACGTATAAGGTGGAAAAGAATAAATGCTAACAACAAACACTTGATAATTTTTTGTTGCAGTTTATGAAACAGAGTATTGATAAAAAAAATAATCAGGAGAGAATGACGTAGAGTTTATTTTTTTATTAAAATGTGCTGAACTCTTTATTGGCTGAACAAGAATCTCTAAGAAGAATGTAGTGTATTCGTTTACAAAATAAATGGACTAGATTATAAATATCACTTAGAAACATTATGATTAAGGTATTTTTAGGCAATGCTAATAAAGACTAGGTACAAAACGAATTGGGTAGAAGATTTTTCAAGAGAGTAACGAGTCATATCTCTATCAAATTACCGGGTATCGTAGTGTGAGTGCGCATTTTAAATTCGATTACTTTTTCCAATACGCAAACGACGCCGCCGCTGTCTGACGGCCCCAGGTCTGCGATTTTTAAAACGTTCTCAAAACAGCTTTACCTAAGGATTCTTAAATTTATGATTTTTACAGAATACGGAAAATAATTGCAATCAATCATTATCTTTTTATTTTATCATCTGACTCAGGTATAAAAAACATATTTTTATTGCATTAGCTTTTTTATTATATATTACTCAACTCCGACTTCTAAAACCATTCATACTATTAACTTTTATCAAATTCAATGATAAGTAAATACTTTATCATGTAAAAATAAGAATTAAGAACCTCCATGTTGCTTTTTACCTTTTTTTTAAGCCAGTATAGAGCATTTAACCACATAGCTAACTTAAATCGCTACGATACTTATAAAATTTTAATTTAGAACTTTGAAGTGTACACAATATTATCATTACTGTAAAAAAACAGTACGCGAGATGACTCATTTTTGGACGAAACTTTGCCCCATTCAAAACAGCGGCCAGCAATGTGCTCTCAAATGGCCTGGGCCAGCAGAGTTACTTTCGTCTAGAAATTTCAATGTTGTTGTTGTTGATGTGTTTCTTTGTTTTGTTTTTGTATTGTTGTTTGTTTGTTGGCCTAGGGGCCATTTGAAGGCACGTTTTGTGTAAAGCTGTGTTTCATCCAAATAGAAGTCACTTTGCGTAATGTTTTTCTACAGTAAGAAACACATTTTTGTGCATGTTGGAGAAAAATTCAAAACCATAAGTCAATCCATAATGAACAAGGAAACTTTTTTGGTAGGTTCCATTTGTAAACTCGAATATTTGTCGTAGAAAAGGTTGCAGGCTGGGGCGTCTGTTTTGCACAATCTTCGACAAGCTAAAAAATTTACATGCAAAAATTATTAAGTTTTTATTTTACATTTCTGTATTAAATTTTGTACGCATAAGATATTCGTAATATCTATTTTTTTTTTTCAAAATTAAGTCCTTCATGAGATATTTGAGCCATGTTAGAAGCCACAGGAGCTTTGAAGTCGATCGTCGAACTTCCCACACGATGAAGAAAAAGAATGTGATATATATATATATAATAATATATGTGAAATACATAAAAATCAAGATTCACGCCATACTAGTATTGTCGTCACTCAGCGATTATATATCGAAGGTTCAAAAGTCGCTTCCTTTGCTGGAATATAGCAGATTTTTGCAATAAACGCCCAGGATTGATTTGTTACACCCAAACCGGGTAATCTGATTTCATATAGCCCCGACGTGCGACGAACAACCGGCTCGTATAGCTATAATAGGTTGTCGATATTTGAACACTGAAAATTGGCACAAGCCTTCGAAAAAGATTTAAATTGTTATAGTGCCTGCCTATCTAAATTTGTTTTATAAGTCAATCAATCAACGGCCCGTTACAGCCCACTGCTGGACTACAAGTATGAGCCTCCTCCACTTAAGTGTTTGGTTTTGCCATAATCTCCACGCTTGGCAGGCGGGTTGGAGATCGCAGATTAAAAGGTTACTGTATCAGAGAGCGCTGCTGCCCGTTCCCTGTTCAATGTGTAGTCCCTAAGTCGCCTCTTACGACACCCACGGGAAGAGTAGGGGTTGGTGACAAATGTATTCTACTCTGCCGTTACCACACGACCAATATATAACGGCGGTTTTATAAGTACTGGATGTAAATGACAGATCTCCTCAAACTGATTTACAGTGCATTTAGTATAATAATATCATCCTAAATTAATCGGCTCTTGAAAAAAGTTCAGCTAGGCAATAAGTTGCCTAGCTTTAGGTTAAAACCTTAACTAAGGAAATCGCAATATA
>OX579653.1:13801570-13999894 GCA_951230895.1 Carpatolechia fugitivella | reverse complement strand
GCTCATGCTTGGCAATTTCTAGGCGCTTTTAAATTTATATTATACCGTTCGGACAAATTTAACTAACTCTTTCTCTGTTCTCCTAAATTTCACGTTTCGCCTGTGGTCGTCGACCACAGGTTAGCTAGCTTTCTTTTTTAACGCTACAAATGGCGCCCGTAACATAAATTTATCTGTAAATTTCGTTTATTTTCCGGTCTTCCCCTAATTTTTTTTCCCCTTTATACTCGTTTTTCCTTGTCTAGTTTTTTTACCCACCTGCAAAACTCGTGGGGCTATTTACGAGCCTCTTGTATGCAAAGAAGTGTACACTGGGTGCTGTCCACGAGTAGCCAAGACTGTATGCCGTGGGTTGGCCGACAGTTGCGGTAATCGTGTGACGTATCTTTGGTGCCTTCAATTTGTCCATACTAAGACGCGGTCGTTGAAATAGTCCCCGAATATCTTTTCGTGTTTATCCAGTTTCCCCGCACGAGGGTTCATAAATTTTGAAATAGACCCTCTTTTCCGTTCCCCTGGAACATTATTTTTCTAAATTCTAAAAGCCTTCAGGCAAACGTGTACCAACTTTTCTTCTCATCATTTGGCTTAAATTCACCTTTTGGCATCTTTTTTCTTTTGAATGTCACTAAGTTTACTACTTCATACGCCTTTGTTGTTTTTGTGTGTGTGTGTATGTCTGGCCAGATTGATGTTATATCTTAGTATTAGTTTGTAGGTATTTAGGTTGTTCGGAATTGACGCAACCAACATGTGGTCAGGTTTTCGAGCTGCCATAGGCCTCTGACCTGGCCCATGTTGCGTCATTCCGCTGGGATTGAGCCGGGGCAAAATTTTTGTCCCGAAGCGCGCTTTTTTTGTCGCGGCAGGACGGTGACCGCTGCTTTGCGCAGTCAGCCTGTTAAGGCTATCGTCAGGTCCTTTTTAATTTTTTTGTCAGGGTCGAGTTCGAACCCCGACCTCGTCTTTGACGGCGTTGGTTGCCTACCAACTGCGCCGTTGAGCCCTTTTTCCGAGCCAATCCGAGTGTTTCCGATGTTCGTCGGCGTCTGACGTGTTTCGGGATGAACACGATGACGTGGGCGAGCGTCGGCCCTCGTTTGATAGCTCTTTGTTTACAAGTCATCTGTCAGTTTTCGCGCACGATCGATTTGAAGTTTTTCTTCTCTTGCCGCCGATTACGGGCGTAACTGACAGTTTCGACTTGTAAACTTTTTACCAGTAGTTCAAAAACTACTTGTATATATTTTGTATAGTTTTTAGTTTTAGCATTTAGGTGTGTAAATAATATCGTTTGTAGGCGCGCTTATGTTTTAAAACTTAGTGACATTCCAACATTCCGATATTCCAACATATCCTAATTTCCAAATTTCCTTTTCTATCCTTTACGTATCATACATTTTCCTCCTGGTTCAGGGATACCGCTTCATCGGTGTTTCCTTCGGTTGTCTCCACCTTTTTCTGTTGTGGTTGACAACTTTCCTTTTTCTTTCTCCAAGCCATTTCCGTCCTCCTCTTTTTTCCTGGTGGATTGACTTGGCTTCTTTTGGGACACCGGTGGTTTCTTATCCTGGGGCCAGTGAGTCGTTTATGAGCCGTTCGTGCTGGGAACATGACGTGTTCGTTGGTTTATAGTGATGGGGTAGAGTGTCGATAAATTTTTATCGATAATTTTTGTCCTTTGATAGTTGACTTTGAACAATTCGGCTATTGTTCTAGGAAGGTCAATTTCCTTCGAGGGTTGCCATCTCGAAGAGTTTTTTTCCTTTTCGAGTTGGAGGATTTTTTTGTGGTGAAGGGATGTCTGGCAGCATTACTGCAGGTTTTTTTAATAACCTTTTTGGTATGATTCTTTTTTCTTTTGGCCGGTTTTTATGTCACATTTTCAGATTTCAAATTTTCTTGGTTTGACCTTTTTCTAAATTGTTTATTGTTTTCTCAGTTGTCGTCTGTCATCAGATGGAAACGATTTGAACTTGGTTGAATATTAGTGAGAAAATATGAGTAAATGTTGTAAGTGGCTTGGAATGCAATAATTATTGGGACAGGCTCCTACTTTGGTCTAGCCGGGGAAGTCTTGTGTTGTCTTCCTACTGGTTTTTATCGACGCACTTTTCTCTTTCCCTGTCTTGGTCGGATGGCGATTATTTCTTTGTCAATCTTTACAGTGTATTTCCGGCCTCTCCGACGCACGCACACCCTTGTGCGTCCCTCCGTGCCTCTCACGATCTCTTGCGGTGGTTCCGGACACCTGAGGCCACCAGGCATTGAACGTGCCTGGATCCCTGCGTTGTGTGCGTCCGCGCCCGTGCCAGCCGAGTGCCGCAGACCCGCGCACCGGCGTCCCCCCAGGGATACTGCACATCACGCGGATTTTTTTAGCCTGTTTTTTGTATCAGTGTATTTTTGTATGCGGATTTTGCCAAATTGTCTAAATTCTTTTTCCAAATTCTAAAAAGGCCCTTTAGGTTGGCAATTTCTAGGCGCTTTTAAATTTATATTATACCGTTCGGACAAATTTAACTAACTCTTTCTCTGTTCTCCTAAATTCCACAATTTACTCTTCTTGACTATTATTGTAGTTCGTTGGTTATATGGTAAATTGTAAAATTTATGTAAAAAAACACCTAGTGTCCACCATTTGTTTTGAACAGCCTTAAGTTAGTTCAGACTTTCTAACGGTACAGAAAAGGAGAACGAGTTGGAGAATTCAGCTTGGGTGATCAAAGCCTGTCACACTGATATAGGTTACTTCTATAAATATGTAACGTGTTAGCAAAATAACTAAAACCTCTCGGGGTAGGTCAGCCTATGAAACTGAACAACGTTTGCTCCACAACGAGGAGTGGCTTCACACGAGTAACGTAAATACCTAGAGGACTAATATGAAAATACGTAAGGCATGTTCTACTAATAAAATGGCAGAAGATATAGAAATAAGCTAATAATTTACATAAAAATACTTACTAGTACCTCCCGTGAAGAAGTCTTGGTCAGGAAGTATGCTCGCTGCAGCGATGGCTGCTTCATCGAGTACAATAACCTGTAATTAAAATTGAACTGAGAATAAAATATAATATCAAAAAAGAATATAACAAGAAATTAAATCGATAAAAAAAGAGAGTAAAATAAACGTTAAATCTGTAACAAACTTCGAAACAGTATAGTTTGAATTATTTACAGATAAAACGTTTTAATTGAATAAAATAGAATAGAATATGTTATTCGTATGATATTATTTTATGTGCATATAAAACACAACAAATTGACGGAAAAAACAAGTTTGTTTACAAACAAAACATGCTTTCTAGCTGAAAATAAGCTTTGTAATCAAATAACATTGCTCTAGGTTTGACAAAATCATGGTGGTGGACGGTTCATACATTCCCATACATTTAAGCTCCCTTTTTTGTCGTGTCGTGACGGTAAGAACTGGGTTTGAAAGGCACAAATAAGTAGAAAACTATGTAAAAGACAATGAAAGGTATCGATCAATTTGAAATTCCTATTCCGATTCCAACTGGTAGCCATCTAGCTCCATAGTAGTCCTTAAACTCCATAGTTTAAATTTATTTTAGTCTGCCTGTCATGGTTATTAGTTTACATGGAAATTTCGAAGTTTTAATGCAGTTCTAGACAACTGTTAGCTGACACTGGCCCTAACAGTTGTCTATTTAAACTAAAAAATAAATTTCTTTCTTTTTTTCTTTCTTTCTTTAAAATATTCTTTCACTACATAAAAATTGTAGCTGTCATGCGTGCAGTACAATTTAAGCAAACAGTTTACAAAGAGTAAGGAGGCATAATAAACGGTAAATTATTTGGTTAAATATTTAGGTATATCGTTAGCATTTTACTGCTGCGGGCTATTATCAAATTATGTATAGTCATAAGCGTCAGGTTTATACCATAATACGATCTCTCGTCACCTACGATTTGACTACTAATTGGGGTCAAGCACAATGGTGAGTCAATTAGTGACTGGCTTTCTGCTTATCTCTGTTATGGTTGCTCCTAGATAATTTAAATCAAAATAGCTCTGTCCGTCCCTATCTAAAAAATCTGATGAAAATTTTACTCGAAATATTATATATACTTGGAGCTCAAACCAGGTCTTTCAAAGCAACCAAAACACCAAACTCAAGGTTTGTCAACTGAACATGGAACGCGGCATACTTGACAGACCGAGTACAGAACACAACGCTGTGTTCCCGAACTCAAATCTCAGATGTAGCTCAAAAGGCCGCATACCTTAAATGAGATTGGGCTGGTCACGTTTCCCGAATGTCGTCCGACCTCTGGGCAAAAATTACCAGCGACCGGTCGCAACCCTGCAAATGCTAGAAGACATCGAGGTTGTTCAAGGAGGAGACGGTGTGACGAATTAGATGTCTACAACAACGGATGGCGAGAGATGGCCCAAAACAGGAGGGAATAGAAGGTAGAGAGAGAGGCCTTTGCCCTGCAGTGGGACATTACGGGCTAAATCTAATCTAATCTAACCTATCGTAAGTTAGATAGAAAAAATATGTACCTTAGGGCAGTCAATGACGTGCGTTTCCTGAATAGTGTCTCCGGTCCTCTCATCAATGTACACTGGACTGTTCCTCAGTGGAAGCAGGTCTATAGCGTTGGCAGCTAAAGACCAGAGATGCCCTGCGCCTTGAGGGGCCCTGGCTCCTTTACGGAAATGAGGGTTGATGGACAAGTTGTGCCGGACCGAGTTCTTCCAACGCTCGTCGCTTGCTTTGTAGAAAGGGAAGCGATCGCTGAAAAAATAAAAGATTATGTTAAGCCATTGCATTGTCAGTTAATCATTTTATGATACTACCTACATATAGTCCTGAAAGCTGCCCCCAAACATCCTGAGAGGCCGTAATTAATGAAGAAGTAAGTAAGTATAACACTTTATTGCATAACACATATGGGACATACAAAGAAAACATTATTATAAAATGTGTGCAAAGGCGGCCTTATCGCTAATAGCTATCTCTTCCAGACCACCTTTTATTCGTAGAGAAACAGTGAACGGAAACGGAGTAGTGCGTGAAGAAAATATAAAGTTATTTAGTTAAAGGAAGGTTAAAAGATGTTAAAAAAGTGTTAAAAAGATCTACCTACACTGACGAATTGCAATACTGAATAAGACAGAGTGCATATCACTTAACTGAATCGAAAGATGGACTCTGACTGAACTTTAACTGCACCTCTCATGCAGGGTCCGACTGCATCTAATTTTAAACTGGACTTGTAATGACCAGAATGCAATCAGAGAGCTGTTACTAAAACTACGCTGTGTGTTAGTGCTAACTGCAAAGTGAAATAGCAGTTTTTGTGCATGCAGCCAAAATGCAGCCCGTCAGGGTAAACCTTTAATAAATTATCGTTTTAATTTTAATAAAACATTTGTAAATGACAGATAGCAAAACTCAAATCTTTTGAACTTCAACTCAAAGTGCATCCAAAAACCAAACTAATGCTCTATCTTCTTTCCATTGTCTGCTAAAATGTATTATACGTTCATATAAAAATTAAAGCTACCCAATCGCCCGCAGTCACCCCTCTGACTATGGTAGCGATTCACACAGTCACGCTCTAATCTTTAATTTTAGTTCGTCAGTCCTTTTCACCTTTTAAAGGTCAAAAAGGGACAGGAGATAGCCATCCTAATACTAAAGCTGTCAAACATCAAATTTGAACTTAAAAACGCGTCGATTGCACAATTTAGAGAGCACGTAAAACATCCGACTTAAAAGTATCTTAATCTGACAGCTTTGCCCTTAATAGTTCATTCAAAATCATTCGTTCATCTGAATTCATGACCTTTCATCACACTAATATTATAAATGTGAAAATATATTCGGATGTTTAGATGTTTGGATGTTTGTTGCACTTTCACGCCTAAACTACTATATTTGGATGAAATTTTGAATAGAGATAGTATTCCCACGGGTAAATCTTACTTAACGCGACTGTAGCCGCGGGCGGACCGCTCTATAGTTAGTCATAAAAACGAAAAGGATAGATGGGTTTTAAAATTAGGATTAGAGCATGACTTCCCCAATCGGGTCCTATATCAGTATTTCCCTTATCGAGAACACGCTTAGCGAGTGTTTAGCGCCGGATGTCCCGATAATTGCGTAAAAGAGGGGGCTGCTACTGCAGGGTGACTAGATTTATTGTTACTCTATTATTGATAAAGAAAGCGTGATTAGCGAGCGGATTAGTGAAGATTATGTTGTTTTTAAACTAAGTTATATATAAGGTTTATAGACTGTTTTTATTTTGGTTTTTCTTAGTCCTTTATCCAATTTTGATTTTGTTGAGAAGAACAAAGGACCCTGTATAATAAACACAGCGGTTAAATATAAATTATATAAAATTATACACATAATATAATAAAATTGTACTTTTGACGGTTTGACATCGTAAGATTATGAACTAACGAGAAATAATGCGTAAAATTGAAAATAGTTGGTTTCAGTTCACAATTTTCCGTAAGTTTATAATATCGCGAGTAAGATTATAAAAAACGGCGTTCACAATCTTACGGTGACAACGTTACATTCGTAAATATTTTATTTATTATAGCAACGCAATGGCTAGAGTAATTATTTGATTAAACTTGTAACGTTATAAGAATTACATGTTCGTTAAGCAGCATGAGTTTGAGCCAGCCCTGTTGTAGTAAGTATAAGTCAAAAAAACACTAACGTTAGCCAAGTTAAAAGGATGTCCCCAGATGGCTGGCTATCTTTCAACGCAAACTGAAAATCACCTAAAAGAGTTTCGAGATAGCATGGCCTATATTTGGCGCAGTATACACCGTGAAATTTACATCGTTTTGTTCCCGCCGTGTACTGATAGTACCCGTCAAACTGAACAACTTTTCACGAAAAAGAAATTTTCTGCAACAAAAAAATTTTTGGTCTCTCCATACAAAGAGACTCCCGACCGACCCATTTAGTATGGAGAGACCAAAAATATTTTTGTCACAGGATTTTTTTTTTTGTGATAAGTTGTTCAGTTTGACGGGTACTATCACTACACGGCGGGAACAAAACGATGTAAATTTCATACTGTATAGTAAACATCAAGAGTGTAGAGATAGGGTAGTGAGCCCTACATTCGGCTTGGCGCGGCACCGGTCGAGCGCGCAATCGATCACGGTGTCAGGCGGTGCCAGACGGCGCGATTACCCTGTGTGACCCTGTACATCATCTTCCTTGTAAACATTATGGCCAGGTGGATTTGCTTTTTGGTATATTAGGGTAATTTGTTTATTTTGGCTTCGTCCACGTGGGTTTCCCGGTTTTGCTAGGTAGGTGCGATTCAGCAAAAATATTTTAACTATAGTTAGTAAGATATAGCATGAATTGTGTGACTGATGTTATTTTTTTTAAATATATTTTACAATGAATGCCTAACGAACTGTGGGCTAAAAAGACCAACAGTTGGGTGCCCCAGAACGCAGCAAGATGTCGTGGTCGGCCCCGCAAGAGGTGGCAAGACGAACTCGCTGCCTACTGTGGCGAGTGGGAAAGTTTGGCCCAGGATCGGGATAAGTGGAAGGAAGCGAGGGAGGCCTTTGCCCTACAGTGGGACACTTCAGGCTAATAATAATAATAATATTTTACAAACTATAATATAATTTAGAACAAGCTTATTATTTTTTATTAAACTTCCTGAATTTTAGACTTTGATATATGATATTGTTGGTAGTTCTATTCATCCCTAAAAATACAACGCATAATTTTAAATTAATGGCTATTAATAATAATTTAATTTTCCTATGTTGCGCGACTTATATTATTGAGCTTGTGTGATGAAAATTATAAATAATCTAAAATTATTTCGTGGTAGAAATGGTGAACATGTTTGATTACCTAACCTACCATCCTTTTTGAGGTAAGCCGAGCATCTGGAAAAGCCTGAACAATTCCGATTATAAACACTTCTATGTAAAATAACTGGCCAAGCACGTGTCGGACCACGCAAAGTGTAGGGTTCCGTAGTTGCCTAATATGCAGAAATTAGCACACGGAGCTAATAAGTAATGATAAAAAAATTCCTTATTTATATTATAAACCCGAAATTTTGTAAGTAGGGATGTATGGATGGTTGTTTTTTACTCTTTCGTGGATGAACTTGACTAACAAAAATAAGCACTTAAAATATTTCTGAAACGTAAACTAGCACCTAAAAACCCCCATTATTTTTTTAAACCCTATCCAACGATACCTCACACCATAAGGTAATCGTGAATTTAAAAAATAACCCCCACTTCACGTGTACCAGAGGAACCCAAGAAAAAAGATTTTATTTATAATTTTTTAAGATTTTATTCTTTAGCTTTGACGGTATAATTAATATGTATGTCCATGCCTTCTAACATTCATCAAAATATTTTTCTATGATATTTGTAGTACCAAATTTCTTAAAAATTTTAAGATTTTATTCTTTAGCTTTGACGGCATAATTAATATGTATGTCCATGCCTTCTAACATTCATCAAAATATTTTTCTATGATATTTGTAGTACCAAATTGCTTACTTGTACCAGTACTTTTTATAAGTTGGTCTATTATTCGATAACCTGTAAAGCCTACTTGATGTTGATAGTTTTCCTTTTAAATTCATCATATACACTACTACCATGATCTTTTTCACGTTTCCATATACAACGGTTTCGCTGGTAGAGGGGGAGGAAACTTGACTCTAACAAAAACAAGCACTTTAAAACGGAATATTTCTAAAACTTACACTAGCATCGAAAAATGGTCTTACCAAACCCCCATTGTTTTTAAAAGACCTATCCAACGATACCTCACACTATAAGGTAATCGTAAAAAAAAATAACCCCCTCTTGACGTGTACCAGAGGAAAGCTAAAAAAAATTTTTTTTTTTTAATTTTTCAGCTTTGTTGGCACATGATTCATATGTATATCCATGCCAAATTACAGCCTTCTGGTACTAAGAGTCTCTGAGCTAAGCTGCGGACAGACAGACAGACAGACAGACGGACAGACCGAAACTATAAGGGTTCCTTTTTTACTACGGAACCCTAAAAATGGCTAAAATGTAAAGTAAAGTAATAAAAATGAAAATCTATTGATCCGTTTATTTGATTAGAATATGGTATATAATCATCACCACAATTTTTTTTATACTTTATATTATCTATATAAATGCTCTGAATTATTAATGGTATATAAAATATTATAGATAATGTTTTTCACTAGCTTCACCTGCGGCTACGCTTATGTATATTTTTTCCCGTGGGAATAAGACTTTCTCTCGTATCATTTGTGTTAATCTAGGGTACAAACTATCTCCATTCCAAACATCCAAATCTATTCAGTAACCTGAACAGGCGTGAAAATAGAACAAAACATTCCGACTAATATTAGTGTGATTTCGCGCTACAAACATAATAACTCATAAAAGTAAAATCCTTTCCAAACGCGGGCTGGTAGCAAAATCCAATAAAACAAATTAAAACAGCAGCACGAGGTGATAATGATAACGAATTAATGAAATAACGCGCCCCTTTCCATGGTTGAGCGAGCGTCAAATCCCGGTGTTAAACTGTTGGCTCTACTAGTGTCAGGCGACATTAACGCACTTTTGTACATTGCTCGCCACATCTTCAACATTTCAAATAACATACGTCCCGTCGGACAAAGGCTTTGAGAAATGAAACTGAAACTTACAGGTCCCACAAGCGACTCTACCTATAAATGGGACAAAACCTTTGACATTTTGTTTTACCAATAAATGCCTTAATTGAGTACAGTAGTTTGTAACGGTGCTTAGCCAAATTTTACTCTCCCATCTCATTGTTGTGTTTACAGAATAAAATTAACATTGATAATTAAAGGTGATTGATGAATATTAATAATTTTAAGACTACAATATTTATGTAACAGTACTAAAATACTTACTAAATGTTTACCCTCTAACGAATAACGCCCTTACTTTACTTGATTTAATTACTATTACTACCAGCCAAGCTTAACGGAAATTAAGATGTGTTCGTACGCTCTAGCATAAAATGTGTCTGTAAATCTTTTTTGAAACGAAATAAATAAAACAGTGTGGTGACGCGGCGGAGTAAATGTTGTGATATACTACTTGAACGGGCAATGTACGTACATCATATAAAAAAGTGTCCACTGCACTACGCAATAGATGTGGAATATTTGATAAACGGTCTTATCGGTTAGTGATTATGATTACAAAGTGCAATGTTATAGTTTCCCATAACATGTGTAATTAAGGTAGATATGACGTAAAGGGGAAGGCGCAATGCATAATTTAAAGAAACACTTTTATTTCTCACTGTGGTGTGGTACTTTTAGAAAATGGGCAGCGGTTTATATTACCTATATTCTTGGGTTTTTTTTTAACATTTCTTGAAGTTTTTAAGACACGAGGAATTTAATATTTAATTTTGAAACTTTAATTTGTTTCTCATAAATATTATCGTTATGATTGATCCTTTCAGAAATAGCATTCGGTTAAAATGTTTATTGAACTTTCTTTGTTTAACATAAAGAATTAACATACTTAACCCGTTTACAAGAATGACAAACAAAATTAACTACCTAAAAGACATATATATATATATTTATTTATTTGGAGAATAAATTACAAAATAATTACTTACAGTTATATAATTACTACTAGTTAAAGGTTACACCCTTAAACATTCTCACTAAGACATACATTGTTATAAAATGTCATAAAATACATATTTCTGATTACAAAGCAACTAAAATTGTATTGTAGTCCAATTTTGGTAGCCTGTGTCGCGACAAAGAACAACGTCAACTTACAAATTGTCAATGAATTAATTTCTATTAGATGACTCGTAGATAGAAGTCGTGGATTTTGTAGGTTATTATTTTTATTTACTCTTTCATTTATCATTTGACTTTCTATTTTTTATTAGCATTCTCGGTTATTAGAGCCGCCTGCGGCCAAACATTGATTGAAAATAAAATTGTATTTACGCACATGATCAATTTGCTTATTGGGACAGTAGGTTGTTCTTAGAACTTAGACAAACACTAAGAGAGGATTTTTGGAAATGAATTTGTATGAAACTCTTATCATTTTAAATGAAAACATCGCAAACGAAGTCATAGCCGGAATGCTAGTGTATAGCTGAAAGTTTATACATGAGGTGAACGGCGTGTTTATACTTACTTCACGTGTCAAGACGTGATCCGCTTCACATACTTTGAAGCTTAAAGCTCTCTGCTGCCTTACACATAGAAAAAGGAAACAGAGGAGTATAAACTCTACGCTCCATTTATTATTAAATAACTAAACAGTACCATATCCCGGTTATTCACAGCAGATTTAATCCTGGCACGCATTCAAAATAGATAAACTTTACATTGAACAATGGGCTAGTGGCTAAGCCAACTGGATTGAAAATAACAATGTAGCAACTTACGATATCCACTGGTAAAGCGCAGATACGGTCAGCTCGCCTTTTTCCCTCAGGGCCCGTTCTATCAGCTCAGGATATGTGTACGGAGGCTTTCTTGGTGCCGGCGGCGTATCAGGGATCGGGTCGTGTTTTGGTTCCTTGTTTAGTGGCTCGTCATCTGGTACTTTAACATTGACGATTTCGTCTAAGCGGAAATTTAGTAACCACGCAAGGCTAGCGCAGTCATTGTCTTCGTCCGGGGATTTGGAAGTTTTTCGACGCCTCCACTTGGATCTGTCTTTCGGTGCGGACATTTTGACAGCTGACAATGTTGACAGGGCGATGCCGCGGCTGCACTGAACCAAGTTTGAATATGGAACCACCGCGACTGTTTTGTGCCAGTCCGCGCTATCGCCGAAGCTCGCGTACTCTACTTTAGAGGGTGCAGAAAGGAGATTTTATTCGTTATTATTTAGATCGGTGCCGCAAGTTGCAGCGAGCTTTTATATTTTACAACGAAAAATACGTATAAGGTGGAAAAGAATAAATGCTAACAACAAACACTTGATAATTTTTTGTTGCAGTTTATGAAACAGAGTATTGATAAAAAAAATAATCAGGAGAGAATGACGTAGAGTTTATTTTTTTATTAAAATGTGCTGAACTCTTTATTGGCTGAACAAGAATCTCTAAGAAGAATGTAGTGTATTCGTTTACAAAATAAATGGACTAGATTATAAATATCACTTAGAAACATTATGATTAAGGTATTTTTAGGCAATGCTAATAAAGACTAGGTACAAAACGAATTGGGTAGAAGATTTTTCAAGAGAGTAACGAGTCATATCTCTATCAAATTACCGGGTATCGTAGTGTGAGTGCGCATTTTAAATTCGATTACTTTTTCCAATACGCAAACGACGCCGCCGCTGTCTGACGGCCCCAGGTCTGCGATTTTTAAAACGTTCTCAAAACAGCTTTACCTAAGGATTCTTAAATTTATGATTTTTACAGAATACGGAAAATAATTGCAATCAATCATTATCTTTTTATTTTATCATCTGACTCAGGTATAAAAAACATATTTTTATTGCATTAGCTTTTTTATTATATATTACTCAACTCCGACTTCTAAAACCATTCATACTATTAACTTTTATCAAATTCAATGATAAGTAAATACTTTATCATGTAAAAATAAGAATTAAGAACCTCCATGTTGCTTTTTACCTTTTTTTTAAGCCAGTATAGAGCATTTAACCACATAGCTAACTTAAATCGCTACGATACTTATAAAATTTTAATTTAGAACTTTGAAGTGTACACAATATTATCATTACTGTAAAAAAACAGTACGCGAGATGACTCATTTTTGGACGAAACTTTGCCCCATTCAAAACAGCGGCCAGCAATGTGCTCTCAAATGGCCTGGGCCAGCAGAGTTACTTTCGTCTAGAAATTTCAATGTTGTTGTTGTTGATGTGTTTCTTTGTTTTGTTTTTGTATTGTTGTTTGTTTGTTGGCCTAGGGGCCATTTGAAGGCACGTTTTGTGTAAAGCTGTGTTTCATCCAAATAGAAGTCACTTTGCGTAATGTTTTTCTACAGTAAGAAACACATTTTTGTGCATGTTGGAGAAAAATTCAAAACCATAAGTCAATCCATAATGAACAAGGAAACTTTTTTGGTAGGTTCCATTTGTAAACTCGAATATTTGTCGTAGAAAAGGTTGCAGGCTGGGGCGTCTGTTTTGCACAATCTTCGACAAGCTAAAAAATTTACATGCAAAAATTATTAAGTTTTTATTTTACATTTCTGTATTAAATTTTGTACGCATAAGATATTCGTAATATCTATTTTTTTTTTCAAAATTAAGTCCTTCATGAGATATTTGAGCCATGTCAGAAGCCACAGGAGCTTTGAAGTCGATCGTCGAACTTCCCACACGATGAAGAAAAAGAATGTGATATATATATATAATAATATATGTGAAATACATAAAAATCAAGATTCACGTCATACTAGTATTGTCGTCACTCAGCGATTATAAATCGAAGGTTCAAAAGTCGCTTCCTTTGCTGGAATATAGCAGATTTTTGCAATAAACGCCCAGGATTGATTTGTTACACCCAAACCGGGTAATCTGATTTCATATAGCCCCGACGTGCGACGAACAACCGGCTCGTATAGCTATAATAGGTTGTCGATATTTGAACACTGAAAATTGGCACAAGCCTTCGAAAAAGATTTAAATTGTTATAGTGCCTGCCTATCTAAATTTGTTTTATAAGTCAATCAATCAACGGCCCGTTACAGTCCACTGCTGGACTACAAGTATGAGCCTCCTCCACTTAAGTGTTTGGTTTTGCCATAATCTCCACGCTTGGCAGGCGGGTTGGAGATCGCAGATTAAAAGGTTACTATATCAGAGAGCGCTGCTGCCCGTTCCCTGTTCAATGTGTAGTCCTTAAGTCGCCTCTTACGACACCCACGGGAAGAGTAGGGGTTGGTGACAAATGTATTCTACTCTGCCGTTACCACACGGCTAATACATAACGGCGGTTTTATAAGTACTGGATGTAAATGACAGATCTCCTCAAACTGATATACAGTGCATTTAGTATAATAATATCATCCTAAATTAATCGGCTCTTGAAAAAAGTTCAGCTAGGCAATAAGTTGCCTAGCTTTAGGTTAAAACCTTAACTAAGGAAATCGCAATATAAAACTACGGGGCCTAGGAACAGTAATTAGGACATAGGCAAGTAATAAGTAAGGATTTTTTTGGAAATTCCATCCCTAGAGGGAGATATAAAATTGTGTAAAACTCCGTCTTTCTTGTAGTTAAGTTACTTAGATATTTCTTTATAACAACCTAATATTTTGTCATTACTTTTCTTCATTCGGGATGTTTTTTAACTTTTATAGTAAACGCGAAATAAACCATTATTTTCCTCTTAGAGATAAAACCAATACAGGAAATGAAGTCCTAATAAACAAATTATCTTAATATTTAGGGAAGGTGGTTTTCTGTTTATTTAATCTTTAGTCTATCTTTTTGACGGATTCGGACAGCTTTGTAGCAAAAGTTTAGTTTTTGGGTTACTAAGACCTTTAGATTATTATTTTTTTGTGTACATAACTTTAACACAGTCATTTTAATATATTTATACAAAGGTTTATAACGCTCTTTCACTTTTATAATATAAACGCCAGTGTTTTTAACAAAACAAATAACAATAACAAATAACACGTATAATTATCAGCACACCAAAAAAGGTGATGACTGAAAAACAGCATAGCTGACGTTATTACCTTTTCATTGTCTTACTTATTTTCGTGTCTGTCCTACTACTTATTGATACATAAGGATACCATATTGTTATATAATGTAATGATAATGAATAAATGTCTTTTTATTCTTTATTCTTATTCACACGAAATATAAAATTTTCATTTTTCATTCCGCACTATATTATTTTGTTTGGGAGGTTGACAATTCTTTTTCGCTTTTCAACCCATTTTCTTTGGAAAATATATTCGTTGTAAATTATATTTTAGTACTATATTAAATTAATCGCACTAATTTTAATTAACCCTGTATTTTTACCATATTCTAATATGGTGAGGCAACGAAAAAGGTAAGCTTGATTGGCAGCCAACTGTACAAGAAAAGAGATCATTGAAAAAAATATATAACGCTGAACAGAATAGCCCGGTCGCAACAGAATCCAATTTTAATTCGATCACGAGCATCGACTGAATCGGTGCAATTGAATCGATGTCTAAAAGTGTTTCAATTTAATTGAAGTCTCGATTCCGAGCAAATGCAATTATTTACCATTTGCTCGGCAATATTCTCCGTAGATCTGCAACAGATGTTTTATTCGCTGTTGTGATACAAACGGCTGTTTTCTCTTAAATGTCGTTATTGTTTTTAACCGACGAGCGTGCATAAAGAGATTGATGATTGTATATGAAGCGAAAGATGTGTCTGTTTGGATCGTAGCAAGTGGAAGGACGTGGTCTCTGCCTACCCCTCCGGGAAAGAGGCGTGACTTTATGCATGTATGATGTTGTTTTTAGCCTCCTTGGCTGAAAAGTAGAACGTTCGGCTCATTACGGAGGTTCTGATAAAATCCAGGTGGGGACAGTGGGAATGACTAAAGCTTGGTTAGGACATTCCGGACTGAATCACCTGATCAAATCAAAATCAACGGCCCGTTACAGTCCACTGCTGGACTATGAGCCTCCTCCACTTAAGTGGAGGGCTTTGCCATAATCTCCACGCTTGGCAGGCGGGTTGGAGATCGCAGATTAAAAGGTTACTGTATCAGAGAGCGCTGCTGCCCGTTCCCTGTTCAATGTGTAGTCCCTAAGTCGCCTCTTACGACACCCACTGGAAGAGAAGGGGTTGGTGACAAAATATGTATTCTACTCTCCCATCACCACACGGCAAATCACCTGATCACCTGATTATACGTAAAATTAGATGATCCAGTGGGCTGCACTTCTTCTTCTTCTTCCACATCGTGTGGGTTGTAAGGTCGACAACCAACCTCACATACCTTAGTGCCAGTGTTATAGAGCCGCCAAAGGCCACTGATATGGCTAGTGTAACGACTACGCCTTCCGAAGCACGGAATCATCTTTATTTTCGGACAATCAGGTGATTCAGCCTGCAATGTCCTAGCCAAACTGGGGAAAGTTTTTTTTTCACAAAGAGATTTTTGCTTGACAGTGTCCCCACCGGGAATTGAACCCGGAACCTCCGCAATGAGCTGCGAAATCTCGACCACTCGGCCACGTAGGCTGTTATTGCTGGGCTGCACTTTGTAGTCGTTACATGAACCACGTGAGAAGCCGGGGGCTCCGTAGCTCTGATATCTGGGTTTTTGAGGTTAGTATTCAATCTTACGAACCACACGACAAAAGAAGAAAATATATTTTTTCTCCGACACGCTCGAAAATGTGATCATTAATGCCAAAAAACAGTACGCGAAGTGACTCATTTTTGGACGAAACATTATCGCCCCATACAAAACAGCGGCCAGCAATTTGACATCAAACAGCCTAGGCCAGCAAAGTAACTTTCGTTCAGAAATTTCAATGTTCTTGAGTCTTTTTATAGCATACTCTTATGTTCTAAATTCAAATTGTATTATGAATCGTACACGAATCGTAGTGATTGGATTTGGCTGTATGCTCTGTATGACACTGGCACAGAACAAAAAAAGAAAAGCGCGCAATATGGCGGTTTCTAATTTTCATCTCTTAATTTTAACGTACTATTTTGTTACTTATTTTTCATGATGGAGTTAACTTATCATTGAACAATGGAAAATATTACATTAATGAATGGTTCAAGTAGTCGAAGTAGAGGTTAAAGTGATAAAGGTTAGAACTTATAAGTTTAGTACGATACGATTAGACATCCAAATCCAAGGTTCTATAAGGTATTTTTTTTGTATTTTATAATTTCAGAGAAAAGCACTATAGAGGCCTCGGCCGCAATAACTCTTGTTGGACTCATACACAATAAAAGTGCCCTCGTCCAACAATAACCAATTTTGCGGCCGCGGCAGTAATGTACTAACGTCTATCAAATTATGTTCTACATAAATGTCGCACTAATATATACCCCCTCGTCTAAAATGTCTGGCTAAGTCAAACACGGTAAAGGCGGTACCTGTAATGGCTTAGTTCAGCGTTAAGTTCTAAGGAACTGTGTGCATTCCCTCTTTAGCACCAATTACTGGGTTTGAACATCGTAGGATACTCCAGGTAAATGTTAGGAGATCGTTTTACAAGACATGCCGGATTTCTGCTACTCACATCAAAGTTACATATTAGGACATGTTCACTTAGCAGCTTATGATCAAATATTTATTTTAGTTAAAAACCCCCTCCGAAAATGGAAGGAAGTACCTAGTTAATTCAGTTTAAAAAGAGAAAAACAAAAATAATTATTTTAAATTAATTCAAATTTTCTTCAATTCATTCAGTATCATCCTAGTATTTAAATCTACTATCACCGGCCTGCAAAAGAATTGAAAGTCTTATAGGTAAAAAAAACAGTACATGATGGTAGTTCATTAATGGTATGTTTTTAATACACTTTGTGATTTATTAAAGAAGTTAATAATGAGCGCTAAACCACATTAATACATACAGATCATTAAAAAAGGAATTCAATGTACAGATATTTATTCTTAGATTACGTTCTAACTTTAGAAAATTTTTGTTAGATATTTTTTTCATATTTTCATTACATATATTTTTTTGCCAGCCGTGTGTGTGGTGACGGCAGAGTAGAATACATTTGTCACCAACCCCTACTCTTCCCGTGAGTGTCGTAGGAGGCGACTTAGGGACTACACATTGAACAGGGAACGGGCAGCAGCGCTCTCTGATACAGTAACCTTTTAATCTGCGATCTCCAACCCGCCTGCCAAGCGTGGAGATTATGGCAAAACCCTCCACTTAAGTGGAGGAGGCTCATAGTCCAGCAGTGGACTGTAACGGGCCGTTGATGATGATGTTGATGATATTTTTTTGAAAGACTAAATTGTTTAATTTTGTTACTAAACCTAAAGCCACATAAAAAAAGAGTGCCTAAGCCAATTTATTATAATAATACCTCTTAATATCAATACGTTTTTTTATTGGGCACTTACCTACATTATGAGCCTGCTTTCAGTAAGAATATATTTCAGTGCAAACAACGGGAGAACTTGAAATAGCAGAGACTGAAAAGCAGACAGCGGTGGTTGGTTCAATTAATATTAGCAGTTGACATTCATTAATTTACTTTTTGTCGAGTCATATTTTATCTTACAGCATTCGCACTTGACGTGGCAAAAACTAAACGTGGTGGGTAGTACGAAAAAAACAACTGACAATCAATCCATCTTGAACTCTCTCAGCTGTACGGCTTCAGATAAGGGCGTAGCTTACTCTCGAAGACCGACACAATGCCAACATTTTTTTCAATGCGTACAGATGTATCTTTTTTCTGAACAGTGAATTCTAAGAAGGAAAATGATCTCCAAAGCTATATTTTTTATATAGCCTCATTAGCTACGAGGAAAACATTTTCCAAGCCCAAAGCCTGTTATTGACTGGCAATGACATGACGTGACGTTTCTGGATTGACGTGAGAAGAGCTTTCAAAAACTCTCTCAAGTTGTATCAAAGAGTTGTGACGTGCGTCGCCTCGCGCTAGCGATCGTCCTTTATTTCTCTGAGTTGTATAGATACCTCAGAGGAACAAGGCGACGCGCGTCAGAAATCTTTGATAGATACAGTTGACTGCTCCAGTTCAGGGCGCCTTTATTTAAGAGAGATTCCTTTCTGTTGTGCGACCTTTCACAGCACCAATCCTCTGAAATCGTGTAAGTAACTTCACAAAACTTGCCACATGACAGGCTTTTACACTTTTACGTTAACTTTGACTTAACGTACGTCATGTCACCGGCAAAGTACGAAGTTAGCAGATACATAAAAACTTTGTCGCGGCGAGAAGTAGACAGACAGGTATAAAATATTGAATTAAAAAGTTGTCACTTGTCAACGCGACGAGACTGGCTACTACAATTCCAAATTTAAAACGACGAAGCCTAAAACTGTCTTTGTTAAAGTTTATTCGAAAAATGTTCAGTCCTCAGAGGAAATAAAAGACGATCGCTAATGCGCGAGGCGACGCGCGTCAAAAATCTTTGGTTCAGTCGCTCAAGTTTTACTTGAAAATTTTACGTTGTATTTTAAAAATTTACCTACGTAAATGATTTTGATTTTGGAACATCCAGCGTATTTGTTTAGAAAAAACACATTGGGTATGAGTGAGGATTGAACTGTTGTCTCCCAAACAGGAAGTATTCTCTCTCCCTAGCCTCTACACTACCAACGAATGAATAAAATACTTCGACAAGAACATAATCAATCAATCAGCCTATTGCAGTCCACTGCAGTCCGTAGGCCTCCCCAAGGGCACGTCAAAGCGCACGATCACCCGCTTTCCTCATCCAGTCACCACCAGCGACCTTCCTCAGGTCATCAGTCCACCTGGCAGGGGGGCGTCCTACACTACGTTTCCCGAGACGTGGTCTCCATTCGAGAAGCCGTCTGCTCCAACATCATGATCACTGATCATTGATCACTCATTCACCCTAGAGCGTCGGTGGTCTACCGCTGTCGGGTTCGATCCCCATCTCGTACCAATTTGTTTTCGAATTTCGAATTTATATATAAATACATATACATATATGCACGTTTATTCGACGCTCTTACGGTGAAGTAACACATCGTGATGAAACACACACACATATTCCTGCGAATAAATTCAAAGGTTGTGTGTGAAGTCGAGCAACCCGCACTAGGCCAGCATGTTCAACTAAGGCCTAATCGCCTTCAGGGTAGGCTTGAGCTCCTTGGTGGGGACGTATATGAGCTGTTGATAATGATCACTCATTCGATATACCTACAGCAATTAGAAATATATCTCCGGACAATCTAGCTACAGCTTTAAGTCCAAGTTTCCACTTAGTTAGAGAGATAACCTAGTAAAGCTAGATAGGCACTACCTTCCATCGCACACACTTGAGTGACTGTAGATGGCTGGAACCCATTAGCCACAGACACCAGACGTAATTATTCCTCACCACTCGTCCCTTCGATCTCTTCAACTGCACTGAAGCTGCAATAATGCATTTAATGCAAATGGGTTTCATACTAAGGAAAGTGATTAAAATTCTAGCTCCGTTCAAAAACTATAGTTAATGCAAAAATACTAGAAGTTGACAGTATTTTGTATAAAAGGAACCCTTATAGTTTCGCTATGTCCATCTGTCTGTCTATCTGTCCGTCCACGGCTTAGCTCAGAGACTCTTTGTACTAGAAGGCTAGCTAGCCCTAGGCTAGGCTAGGATGGCTAGGCTAGGCTATTATTTGGCATGGATATACATAATAGTTATGCCGACAAAGCTAAAGAAAAAAAAAAAACTTTAAAAAAAATTTTTTAGGGATTTCTCTGGTACACGTGAATGAATGAATGAATGAAATATACTTTATTGCACACAGACAGAAACATACAGTAATTACAGAATTAAAAATTTTAAAATTGGCGGCCTTATTGCTCAGGTAGCAATTTCTTCCAGGCAACCGGTTAACATGGAGACATTGTTTAATAATGACATTGGTGACGTGATGTGACGGTTTTTTTTTTATTCACGACTAACTTATAGTATAAGGTATCGTTGGATAGGTGTTTTTAAAAATTAATGGGGGTTTGTTAAAACCATTTTTCGATGCTAGTGTACGTTTCAGTCGTTTTAAAGTACCTATTTTTGTCAGAATCAAGTGTCCCTCCCCCCCTACCAACGAAACCGTTATATTTGGAAATGAGAAAAAAAACACAGTAATGTGTATATTATGATGAATTTAAAAGCAAAACTATCAACATCAAGTAGGCTTTACAGGTTATCGAATAATAGACCAACTTATAAAAAAAATGAACTTTTACAAGAAGTTTGTTACTAGAAAAAATACTTATCATAGAAAAATATTTTGATGAATGTTAACTGTCTTAAACCTAAGTAGTCCTATACTTTGCGTGGCCCGAGACGTGCTTAGCCGGTTATTTGTATAAAAATTGTCTTATGGAGAGAAGCTATTTTATGGAGAACTATGTATGAGCTACTTTTCACTAGACTCTAATGAATGAAATATACTAGATGTGCTGCGGGCGAACGGCTTGTAATGTTGTGTAGGCATTTCTTTTTTGTGATCATCCTAATTCTCAAGTAAAACTCCGTGAGTTTTGACGCCTTGCATATTGTTTCGAAATTGGCTTACTTACTAGCCATACTGACAGGATGCACTTGTCCATTTCACCCGGGCTTGAGTGGGTCCTCTCTAGATCGCAGGAGAACCCATTACACGCAGACGCAGACTCAATTAGCTCCTCAACTATTGAAGCATTTCTCCGGCTTATGTATCTACAGGATTTTTTTTTATCAGTGCAAACTGCAAAAATGTTTTATACAACTGGCAAGTTGAAATTTTTATTCTGCGGTTGATCAATTTTTTTTTTTAAAAGGTGATAGTATTTAAAAAGCGCTGATAAAAATAACCTTAGCATTTATGAATAACTAGAGCAAAAGAGACGCAAAAAAAAGAATATTAGAATGTTACCTTAGTTATATTTTTTACCCTATTATTTATTTCTTGAAAGAACGGTACTAACCAATGGTATAAAATATGCGTTTTTTTTTTCAATTTCATTTGATTTAAAAATAATCGCAATTCATTTTCACATAATAATATCGACGTTTTAAGATTTTTTTTCTTAAAAATCTATGAACTAAAAGAGCGGCGTCTCACATTTGATTCACGTACCAATAATGTAAAGCTTAAATATTTTTAAAGTTTTATTACTATTATTTTTAATGTAAAGTTTGACCATTTTATAATACAAGAAAAATACCCATCTATTAACTGTGCTAAAACAAGTTAGGATAAAGATATATGTTAAAACCATGAAAATAAAAGTCGACTCATTGTTTTCCATAGCAACTTCCTGGAAGCTTTCGAAAACTTTGTATGAAAGAAAACAGAAAAATGGAAGTGAAGTTACATCATAATACAACAATAGTAAAGTTGTCACGTTTATAAATTAAAAGTGATAATAACGTAAAAATCAATACTAGATAAAAGCTATAGGTAGATACAGAGAAATTAATACATGTACTTGTTGAATTCCATAACTACCAATACTAATTTAAATCAGCTTCTTAAAATCCACTTCAGGACGCTTCCTATTTTTCATGCCAACCTTTGCGGACCTGTGAAAACCTCAGCTGAGTCTATCTAGTCAATAATGGTCGATCAATAATCCGTTGTAAATGACCTGTTCTGGCCACCTTTATCTAAGTCTGGCTATTGCCTAAGTGGCTAAACCAATGTTGATGAAAAGCATGCAGATGCAAAACCACGGTCGGACAGCTACAATTTTAAAATGATGTCTTTAAAAAAAGCTGGCAACTCTCGCCCAACATACAGAAATACCTTTTCGTTATTGATTTCATTTAAAACTCAAGAAATTGTGCAATTTAACTAGCGGAAACACAATATCCGTGACCTAATTTATAATACAGGTATTTGCCGAGTAAAGCCAAAATTCATTTTTGTTTAAAACATAGCAATGTAAACCAAAATAGACACACTCACTTTGTATTTATAGCTAAATCTAAAGGCGCTCTTTCCTGTTTTCGGTGCTTCTCTCACTCCTACGCAGCTCGTTTACTTGATTAAAATAATAACTTAAATTGGTTTACATCTGGGCACAGAGGATGTGCATATATTTAGTTTGATGTAGTTCAGAACGTAGTCAAAGGCTGCAGACTGTAAAGTACAGTCACCAGCCGATTGCTTGCTCCAATCTAATTATATATAAGTAATATTTCTGCAGATACAAAGTTGATAGATGTTACATAGTTACCTGCCACAATAATGCCTGTCCAAATCTAATGCCGGGAGCCACACGGCGGCTCTTCCCTTAGTCACCGCGTACGACACCCATATGCCACACTTATCGATACTTGCTTGAAACCTAGAACTTAGTAAAAAACTGCCATAGATTGGGCTATTTGTTTGGTTTGCTTGTTAATGAACAAGGCACATAATGCCCCTTTTAAGCATTATTACTATAATATATTCTGTGGCATAATGAGAGACTTAAATCCCGCTGAAGAATTGGTTTTCAGACAGGTTTTCTTACACTGAATAAATAAATACGATGTCAACTCACGTGTTTGCGTTTGTGTTTTTCAGGTTTTCTTAGCTGAGGTTGGTACCTAACAATCAATCAATCAGCCTATTGGTTGGAAAATAGACAAAAAATATGTGCAGTAAAAAGGTTATTCGTGATTCAGAAACGTATCCTACGAAAGATTTTCCCAATATCATCTGAAATATAGTATAATTTGCGAATTTCTAAATATAATTTTAATGACCTGAGAACCTTATAAGGTTTGGCGTTATAGGTGTTATGCATCGGGTTTTGTAGAAATAAATAGTCCGACTTAAAGTTAATACCACCTTGGGTGTCTTATTTGGTAAACAAACATGGCGATAAGGTGATCATAGACACAAAATAGTGCTTCCAAATAATAGATTTCATTGATTTAATTGAATGTAATTGAATTGGTGATTAATTGTAATTGGTGATTACAAGCATTTCGGAATATCCTACTTCGTATATGTCTTACTTTTATTTGTCATTGGCGTATTTATTGTGCATCAAAAGCATGATAACAAAGGCCATGCGTATTAAAACTACCCAATAAATAAAAGAAAATACTATCACAGAAACGCAATATACGACATCCAAACCGAAGCGAAAAAAACGAATGACCATTTGACCATTGAACACAATGTTGCCAGCGACAATTTTTTTACTGCCGTGTTTGGTGGGGAAAATTGCTGCCATGGCAAATAAAATAAATAAATCAAGCTATTTATTGCCGTAGGCCGTAGGTTTCCCTTAAATTATGTCTGATTTCCGTAAAACACGTCAATTGCTGTAGAAATGGCAACACAGATTGAACGATTGATTGATTGACCTATGAATGACCTGAAAATAAATATGAGTGAGTATGAATGAATATCAACATCAATATCAACGGCCCGTTACATTCCACTGCTGGACTATGAGCCTCCTCCACTTGAGTGTTTTGACATAATCTCTACGCTTGGCAGGCGGGTTGGAGATCGCAGATTAAAAGGTTACTGTATTAGAGAGCGCTGCTGCCCGTTCCCTGCTCAATGTGTAGTCCCTAAGTTGCCTCTTACGATACCCACGGGAAGAGTAGGGGTTGGTGATAAATGTATTCTACTCTGCCGTCACCACACGGCTAATGAATGAATATAAACTAGGTAAATTAATAAAAATATAAATTGGTAATAAAAAGACGATTATATTATTTAAAATTTCTTTTCACCTGGGCCCCGTTTCACGAAGCAAAAATTTACAAGTTACAATTTGATACTCATTGCGTAGCCAATTCGCCTAAACTGTAAGCCCTTATCGTTTTATATCGCTGTCTACACAATGTATATCAAATTGTAACTTGTTACTAGTAACTTGTTGCTTCGTGAAACGGGGTCTTGGCAGCCCTGATGTAAGGGGTCACGCAAATAAAGGAATCGATGTGCCTTACGTTTCGAGACGCGCTGAAATCGATTTTAGCGCACTCAACGTGCGTACCGAATTACTGTCAGCAGGCGAAACCCATACAATCTGATCGCTGACGGCGCTGACAGTTTGAGTCGAAAGTGATTTAAGCGCGTATCGGAACGCGGCCGTGATTCATTCATTATAACATACATTTTTAATGGCAATGGATAGACGTCTAACCACTTATTTGTCTTATCTATTTCTAAAGATTCAACTAGTCTATCCCGACTAAATAATTGAATTATGTATGAGTGCGTGATATACCTCATCTCTAAAATCCAAAGACAATGTAGAGATACCCGATCGAAATATGGTTTGAGGTTAGAGCGATTTATTGATAATTATGCGAAAAACTTAGGTTTTCGATGATTAGTTCTAATAGAATTGTGAGTGAATGTTTGATAAGTATTTGTTTCAGGTGTATTTTGTATTTTGAACTAGTTCTATAGTGTGATTAGCACGTAAACTTGAGATTTTGTCGAGGTGAGTGGTTTGTTTACCAAATAAGACAGTCAAGTTGGTATCAGGTTTTTTTACGGTTGTAGTGTATATTCCAACACAATAGAAAAGTTCATCCACAGTAAACGATTAGGTAGGTATCAGTGTAACAGAAGGAGAAATAAGAATTTACAAGGCACAGCACAAGCGTTAAACTTAAGCAAGAAGAAAGTATATAAAAATAAGCAAATTGATACCCGAAAGCTCAAACGTGCGAGAACAATGGCGATCGAAGCACGACGTCAATCAAGATTTGTGACTCGCGAAAGGAATGCAGGCTCGAGTGCGCCTGCGCATCGAACCGTGAGTGCGCGTTTCCATTAGACTTAGTGGTGACGCGCATTCGCATTGTACGATATACGACTGGTATTTAAATTATAATGTTTGTGTACGTGGATAAATTGTGGAAAAAATGTAATATGTATATAATATAATAATTATTATGTTATGTAATACATATGAAAATACATAGATATTATGTATACATGTAAATACTAAATAAGTGACCATTAATATTAGGTACATAAACTAAATATATAAAACATACTCTGTAAATAATGTAAAATATATTAATGTATATTTCATTATATATTTGTATACTTGATGTAGACGTAGGGTAGCCTACTGCGTTATTTAACTATCGCGTTATAAAACTTGAAAATTAATGTTATTGTCTATTCCAGTCTTTCATATTCCTGAATGTATCTACAAGACGTCTTGTGCAGACTTCGTTTATGTAAGGTGCACTTTACAGTCACTGGCTGGATGCACTAATTTGTTGCAGAAGACCCTTACCTGCCAAAGACACTATCTTACCTATTGAACAACATTGAATAAATGAATCTGATTGATTACTAAATCAATCTCTAATGAATTTATAGTTGCTACAAGTGAAAAATATATTTAAATTGGGCGTTTCAGAAATACCATTCAATAGGATTTTATGACAAGGGCGCAAAGGAATATTATACTACGAGTGCTATTTATGTATCCGGAATAACAAAAAATAACAAACATCTATAACCAAATATACTTTTATTGCTTTTCAAAATATTCCCCGTGATGATCGATGCATTTTTTCATACGTTGAAACCAACTTCCGTAGCATTTTTTCCATTCTGTATCGGGTATCTCCAAAACGTGCATTTTGAAAGCATCAACGACTTCTTCCCGGGTCGAAAATCGGTATCCACGTAATTTGTTCTTCACGCTTGGGAATAAATAAAAGTCGTTGGGTGCCAAGTCGGGACTGTACGGCGGATGACCCGTCAATTCGATCATTTGACTATTTAAATACTCCGTTGTTGCGGCCGAGGTGTGACAGCTGGCGTTATCGTGGTGAAGGATTATTCTTTGTTGTCGATTGTTCTTGCGTATTTCTCCAAAGACTTCTGGCAAGCAAATGGTGGTGCACCATTCAGAATTAACCGTTTTATGATTCTCTAGTGGTACTGTAGCCACATGTCCACTAATACCAAAAAAGCAGGCAACCATTTGCTTCAAAGTGCTTTTTGCACGGACAACTTTAGTTGGGTTTGGCTCATTTTGGAACACCCAAACCGTTGACTGCTGTTTAGTTTCGGGATCATACGCATATATCCAAGATTCGTCTTCTGTGTAGATATTATGAACAGCTTTTCATGTACCACATTTGTGAAAAATACAAATATCATTTTTTTGCACCAATCAACACGAGCCTGTTTTTGTTCAACTGTTAAGTTGTGCGGGATCCAACGAGAACAATTTTTTTTACTGCCAAATGTTCGTGTAATATTTTATAAATACTCGTCATACTAATGCCCAGAAATGCCTCTATCTCGCGATATGTAACATGGCGGTCTTGCATTATTAGTTCTCGCACAGCATCAATATTTTGTGGTACAACAGCCGATTTAGGGCGACCTTCTTTAAAATCGTCCGCAAGCATACGACGACCACGATTAAACTCACTGAACCAGTGATACACAGTAGTTTTCGATGGGGCTTCCTTCCCAAAAGTCGACAAAAGTTGATCCATGCACTGTTTTTGAGTTAATCCACGCCGAAAGTCGTAATAAATCATAGCACGAAAATTTTCACGAGTCAAATCCATGGTGATGATAGACAATGAATTTTAAAAATGGCGCCACAATGTAAAAACAATTGACAGATGAATGAAACAAACTTTATTTTACAGCCAAAGAGTTCTATTTTTAAATGTTATAATTTCTTTTTAAATATTGTTTATGTAAGTGGCCAGTTCCGGATACATAAATAGCAGCCCTTGTAAGAGGGCGCTATTTTGAACCCAGAGCGGAGTGAAGAATTCTAGAGTAGAATCCTGCCTGAGTGCAGTGAGGGATTCAAAGTACATTACCCGAGGAAAAAATATTTGCGACCAAGATACATTCTACTTTCATCCCCCTCTATGAAAAAGAAATGCTTTTAGCTAATGAGTATATTAATAATTGTGCCTGCTTTAACATATTCAAGTATTAAATTGTAAACAATACGAAACACGATTTCAGTTTTTTAAACAATTTACGAGTACTTACCTATTTGCTGACGATCCGCCATAGAGTTGAAGACTGACCGTAGTTCGAGAATTTTTCATTTGTTTTCCTTTTTTTTATTTGGCTGAAGGCCACCCGTCATACCGGCCAGTAATTTTTTTCATACAATACTTTGTATTCCATATCCGTAGCCGCAGAATTATAAGCAAATATTCATGTTCCAAATTGCCCTGCCCGTAGGCTTCCTTCTTTAGGCGCGTTTATATGCAAACCAATCGTTACTTTTTGAATAGATAGGATGAAAAGAATTAATCATAACTCTCTTTAATGATATAAAGTTTACAAGGGCGTTTAGTTTCTAAACATTTTATAAAAAGTCCATACTCTTACTGTCTTTTTTCTGCATACTCAAAACTAGTATTTCTGCTGACGTGGTTGTTTCGTAGCAAAATTGCTCAGCAAATATTGGAATTTCTTAAAAAACTAGACCTTAAATACCTTCGCCGACCCTCTCCTGCCCACAAGACCCTAAACAGAGGAGCGTGCTGCATCTCAAACAGGCTGGAGTTAATATTTGTTCTCACTAGCCACCATATTGAGCGGTGGTCGGAGTGACAAGGGTCTAACACCTCAACCGCAGGACGCGTGTGAATACGTCCCTATTTCAGTTATCACAAAATCTTACTCCAGAAATCTTGCTCCCAACGGTTTATGAGCGTCCTGCGAAAGTGGTAGGGATATTCGCC
The DNA here is from genome assembly GCA_951230895.1 of Carpatolechia fugitivella. NCBI lineage: Eukaryota > Metazoa > Arthropoda > Insecta > Lepidoptera > Gelechiidae > Carpatolechia > Carpatolechia fugitivella. The sequence continues at coordinate 13,971,485 of OX579653.1, read as the reverse complement.
TCGTATTTACTGCGTGAATAAGAAAGATAAAGATACTGCCTGTCACATTTTAAGATCAGATCTCGTAACTCACGTTTGATCCACCTTTTGCTGGTTTGATCCACTTCTTGCTGGTTTGATCCGCTTTTCTCTACTCATCCTTGCCATCCTTGCAGGTTGGACACCTTTGCTTCTTCAGAACTAAGCGGTGCCTGTTGTGTCCTTTTTTTGTAATATTGTATCACTAAATAATAAAATTATATATGCGATTTGCATCTTTAGGTATACCGTGTCATTTTACATGAAAAAACACTTGATTTTAAATAAAGAATAAATGGAGTGTGGAGCAAAAGTTTAGACAAAAGCAGGACATCATTCAAATTAAAGTGTGTTGGATTTCATTTATTGTTGTGGACTCTTTTATAATAAAATAATATCATTTCCAACATTTTTGTGGACTCTTTAATAAGGAAGTATAGTAAAATAATATAATTTCTCTTCCTTGTTTCATAGTTGTCAAAAAATTAACGTCATATTATCAGAATAACACTGTGAGGGTTTGGTGTGTATTTAAAATAAACATACTCGTGCAAGCTATATACCTAGAGGCAATGTTGGTTTTACCTCTAAACCTACAGGAGGAAAATAAATGAAATAAACTGTGTGTATGAGATATATCACTTCATCATCATGTCAGAAAACTTAAAAAATAGACACAGATGCGAACAAAGCAGACTAAAACACACATTAAAATAAAAACTATTGAATCTGCCCAGTCAAGAAACAAGACCTTGGTACAAAAGTCCCCTACATATTATTAAGCACTTATGACGTGCAATGCGTCAAAATATAATTTACTTGACTGGGATTGGAACTACCAGACCTAAGACCGATTTGATTAAAGTCTCTAGTGCTTTTCTTCATGATAAAGACTACGTACGTGATCTTTTTTCTTCTATTTTTTCTTAATGGCTTCACGTCTAGTTTGGATGTATTTTGTTTTATTAAGCCAAGTCTTAGAGATCTCAACCCGCTGCAGTTGTTTTTATTGAGGAGTCAAATTCGCCAAAAATGATCGTTTATTAAGATTCAAATCTAGTGAATGATTTGTATTTTAGTTAGTAGTATTAATCCTTGGCCTGATTATCATACACTATGTTTGTCCACGATAGTCTCAACGCGAAGGATGAACAAATGAGGAGCTATGAATTTTCCACTATGTCAGGTTTTTTTGTCTATGCCTGTAAGCCAACCGAAAATTCCATCATAGTCTATTGTCATGAATAAACTGAATTAATACCCGTTACATTCAACATAATGTTAGCTAATAAAAGAATTTAAATAATGAAACGCACCATGATTCAGTGGAACACTAATGGGATAGGCAATTACAGGTTCTTTATCAAGAAAATTATACTTGACTAGGACGCCATTATTTTCACCCTATTCAGGAAGAAGCACAACAAAGACAACAAGTAATATACCCACAAAATGGCTTCAAAATGGAGTTTTTATTTTTTTATACTTCATGTAATCTGTGAAAGAATGGAGGTAACGGGAAGAGGAAGGCTCCCCGTAGGGCGATAAAAAAACTTCAATAATAAAAACAATAAGCTTGTTGTATTCAGGGTTGGCTCCTGGTGCATGTTGTTTGTTTTTTGTTGTTTAGTTTAGGCTGAAACGGTGGCGAGTAGCGACTGACTGAGCGTAGGCGGCCTGCCTCCCATTAGCACAGCCGCGAGGTTGTGAGAGTCACGAACACTGCAAAATACAAACAAAAAAATACGCAAAAAAATAACAATTAAATCTTATGGAATGCGTGGAAACGTAAAAAATATGTAAGTACTTACTTCAGTCTTTCATAATAATGTAGTCAAGTCACAAGAACTCCGCCGCCGCGCCACCGCACCGCCGCGCCACCGCACCGCCGCCGACACACGGAGCGACTTAAACCTTCGTCAGCCGAAAAATATTGAATTTTAAAGAGTGAAAATAATAAAAAGCAGACGTCGTCGCCGACACAGGACAATCATCGATTTTTTATTCTTAAGATCACAACTAAGTAATTTTATAAAAATATTATACAAAAGAGTGTTTTCAGCCACCCCTGAGATATTCCAAGTTCAGACGGCGCGTTACACAAAGCAATGCCAATTTACAACACTGTGATCCGGCCCATAACAGTAAATTGTAATTTTATCGCCTGCGCCGGCCCTGAGTACACATCTCATGAAAAAAATATTACATCGCAATACAAAAGATGTTCGATTTGTGGACGCATGTTCTTGGGGCACGTGAATAGTGGACAACTTGTAGAATAAAGAAATGAACGATAGAAAAAATATTAGATTCATATTTTATCTGGACTACACTCTAGGCAGAGAATTTACATTATGTGCGCCGTGTGGTGACGGCAGAGTAGAATACATTTGTCACCAACCCCTACTCTTCCCGTGGGTGTCGTAAGAGGCGACTTAGGGACTACACATTGAACAGGGAACGGGCAGCAGCGCTCTCTGATACAGTAACCTTTTAATCTGCGATCTCCAACCCGCCAGCAAAGCGTGGAGATTATGGCAAAACCCTCCACTTAAGTGGAGGAGGCTCATAGTCCAGCAGTGGACTGTAACGGGCCGTTGATGTGATGATGTTGATTAGCTGTGCGCCGCCTGTAGCTGCGCTTGCGTCGTGTAAGATTTTTCTCGTGGGAATATACATTTTTCTCGTAAAATAATTCCTATGTGTTTATCCAAGTTATAAAATATTTAATAAAGATGTGTGCCAAAATACATCAAAATTCGTTTTGCCGTTTTCTTGTCATCTAGTAACAAACATTTATACATGTAAACGTACAAACTTTCATATTTATAATTTTAGTAGGTGAGGATTGGCATACTGTAGGTAATGTATAGGTAAAACAGGCCAGTGGATAGAATTTTTCAAGCCTTTCAAATGGCATTTGATCATATTAGACTTAATGCTGAAAATAGAGTGGAATTATTTATACTTTTTTAAAGTATTCGATCACACAATACTTATTGACCTATTCGTCTTTGACAATGAGCGTGTTTTCATAGATAAGTACATAATAATTATCATCATGAAATCATATTTATATAAATCATGCGGCCCAATTATTCATAAAAGTAAAAAAGTCCTTTCCGGAGTATTTAATTAGTTATTGTACCTTTTGTTTTTATCTTGTTCTTTATATTATAAAATAATATAAGTTAAGTCAAGCAAAGTAGTCAAAGCGAGCTATCCGAAATGTAAGCTAATTTCTGTTTAGAGGCGCTTGGTGGCTGACACGGCTAAACAATCGCTAGATCAGGGATTTTGGCTAAGCGTTTGCGCCGGGGCCTGGGGCATAGTGAACGGCCCTCGTAATACTGTCTCCTAGGAGTAATAGTGTTTGACTGTGAATTTGGGAAGCTCTACCCTTTCGTGCTTATGCCAGTCCCGGACTTAGCTAGCGTAGGATCTATTGTAAATAATAAAGAGGCCCCTAGATTGTTGACGCCGTTCTCTTTGGAGATTACTATTTTATTTTAGTCTATTTCATAATGTTTTTATATAATTCCTTCTTATTTCTATTTTACTTTCAAGCGTATTTTATTTACTCGATAGTTTAATTCGGCTCGAAGGACCAAATAAAATACTCGTAGAAATAAAATATACACATATATAATTCAAAAAATTCGCTCGATGATACAAAAAAGAAACTAACACTGACAAACATAATATAGTATTTATAACACGGCCCCAATACTGACATTGTCATGACATAAACTAAGAAGCTACTGATTTCATAATTTGAAAAGCATTTTTAAAACTTTTTTTGACATGACAATTTTAATATAAGTTTTAAAACAAAAAAAAAATACAAACAAAATAAAACAATTTTCTTTAAATTGCGTGCTCTATGTTTTGCAGTTATTATCAAATTAAATTCATAAGAAAAAATATAATTAATTTATTTGCGAAACTGAGTACATGTGAAGGTGTACCTTGTAAGTTGATGTTTTGTAAATAAAAAAAAAAACTTTTAAATCAGGAACTTAATTTGTTATTATCTATTCGAACCTCTTTAAATGCAGGGGCCCTTAGTTACGTGCCTAATCCGACACTGGCTCACACTCACTTTAGCTGTTATGTAAACGCTTCGTAGACAAATTTTTATTTGTAAAATGAAAATACTTGTAATGTAGAAGGGAAATTTTTGCATCACATTTTCATGGTTCATTGTAAAAGGAAATTATATCAAAGTTTTGGCCAATCGATTTTTACTTGCTAAATAGTTCTGTCAATTTCATGACCTAATTTTTCTCTTTTAAATAAAGCAGTCATTCACATTTAAAACTTTTCTTGTATCAATGGTTCTTAAAAGGGAGGTATCAGAATTTCTCATAATAAAATTTGTAGGATTATAAAGTTTCGGGTTCGGCTCATTTAAAGCTGACATCAGGGTCCCAAAAATGTTCCGGTTTTAATGGAAAATGCTCTGCTTCGAGTTTTTCTGCGTCCTTTTACAACGAAACAAAGTTTTAATCTCGAAGAATAATAAATCAAACCGCTAAGGGACCATGCAGACTGTCGACCGGTCGCTGTGACGTCACTGTAATAAAAACAAGAAGCATTGTATTGAAAATTGTAAAATACATTGTTTAAAAACAGAAGAGAACCTAACAAAGATTGTCATTTTAGAACATGTATGTCTAGGTACTTATCTACCAGGTACACAGCATATTGACCTTTGACTGGATTTCAAAATTTGAAAAAAAAAATGCGCTAAACCCAAACCAATAATCCTTACTGATAAACGCGAAAGTTTGTAAAGTTACTCTTTCACGCAAAAACTACTGAACAGATTGGAGTGAAATTTGGTTCAGAGATAGTTTGCACCCTGGATTACCACATAGGATACTTTTTACGGGAAAACGACTTATTCCCACGGGAAAATCTTACACAACGCGGGCGTATACCGTTGTACATTATAAATCCCATACAATACTTTTGCATGTTTTTAGCGCAACTGTTGGCCTACTCGTACATATTTTGTAAGAAAGAAACTACTTAAATGAAATCTTATTTATCCGGATACCTACCAGCAAGTGGTTAAAAAAAGTGCAACTTATTTACATGCAAACATTGCAAGTTAAAGAAAACAGCCTCCGTGGTCGAGTGGTCGAGATTTCGCCGCTCATTACGAAGGTTTCTGGTTCGATTCCCGGTGGGGATACTGTCAAGCAAAAATCTCTTTGTGAGACTTCCCCAGTTTGGTTAGGACTTTGCAGGCTGAATCACCTGATTGTCCGAAAAAAAGGTGATTCCGGTGATTCCGTGCTTCGGAAGACATGTTAAGCCGTTGGTCCCGGCTACTATCTAACCGTTACACAAGCCATGTCAATGGCCTTTGGCGGCTCTATAGCACTGACACAAGGGTTTGTGAGGTCACGATGAAGATGAATATTGCAAGTTAAATAGAAGCTTGTTAAAAGTTAATTATTTCCTGTAAAAAATGAGTTAAATCCGCTTTTATTAAGCGTCCATGTAGACGCCTATCGCCTATCGCCTATTAGCCGTATTGTGTATAAAATCTGTTCAGGTGCACCCACAGTGTACATAAACCATTATTCAACGAACAACATCATTAAACGACTAAGTCCTTTACCTTCATAAATTATAATTTCCTTTAACAATAAATCCGAAATATAAATCTGAATTTTAGAGCTAATAAGGAGCAAACAAAAAGTAGGAGTCCGTTATTAATTTATAGGAAAATGAGCCTAAGCCCAACGTAATTGATGTCTGTTAGGAACTCGAGGCAGTTGAACACCTGATCCTGTTTAAGCAGCGAATACGTAACGCGAAGTTATTATCATTAACTCAGCGTGTATGTTGCAATATGGTAAGTTTTGTTGTATAATTTTATTATTCCTAGAGATATACGTGGTAAGCTGGAACGATAATACAGCATGAAACTTACATAGTTTTGTTCCCGCCGTGTAGTGATAGTACCCGTCAAACTGAACAACTTTTTATGAAACAGAAAATAAACTTAATCTATCCTTACTTCCTTACTAATATTATAAACGTGAAAGTTTGTTTGTATGGATGTTTGTTACTCTTTCACGCAAAACTACAGTTTTTTTCTTGTAACTATGTATTTTCTTGGTAGCTTTAACAATTAATTATCCTATTCATCAATAAAGATATTTTCTGTTTTCTACTCGCTTCCATGTCGAATTATTTTATGCCGGTTTTTATTTCTTCAGAGGTATAATCAAACTTGCTATGCAACCTTGATTACGAAGTAACCATGTTCTGTTATATTTTTGGTCTCATAGGTATATTACTTACTAGCGGTCCGCCCGCGGCTACGCTCGCGTTGTGTAAGATTTTCCCGTGGGAATAAGACTTTTTCCCGTAAAAAGTATCCTATGTGTAAATCCAGGGTACAAACTAGCTCTATTTTAAATTTCATTGTAATCCATTCAGTAGTTTTTGCGTTCAGTAGTCTGTAACTATTACTGTTATTTATTTTATTAAGGTACGATGAATTAACAGCTTATAATATAGACGCCAACGACGAACTCGACCCTACCCAGAATTAGTGCGTTGTATAATATTTACAAATACCTACACAGTTTTTGGATTTTTTCCTATATGTGAGACTTTGCTAATGGTTTTCTGTGTCAGGCCACGCAATGTATAGGGTTCCGTAGTTGTCCAATACTATTTAGATAAAATAAAAAATAAAATATATGTGGGGACATCTTCACACACGGCCACCTGATCCCAAACTAAGCAGAGCTTGTACACCCAGTACAGATAGCTGATATACATTACATAAATAGATAAATACATACTTATAAAGATGACAGACACAAGGCAAACACGAGACCCCTGAAGATACCTGTTTACGACAGTTAACATTCATCAAAATATTTGTCTATGATATTTGTACCGAATTTCTTCATTTTATAAGTTGGTCTATTATTCAATAACCTGTAAAGCCTACTTCATGTTGAAATTCACGGTATAGTCGTAATCATATTCATTCATTTCTGTGTCAAGTAAATTAACATCGCTATATTACGAATCTCACAAATTACTATAAATAGACTGTCATTTATATCTGCCCTAGCAAACCGAGATGAATGCTTTTTGTAAGCGAATTCGCTTCTATATAAAATAATTAAATAAACGACTGCGGGAAATATAATGAACAGTAATTAATTTGAACTGTTCAAGGCATCAATAATAGGCGAAAATTAATGGAAAACCATAGACTAGATACCACGAATGGACCCCTCTTAATTTGCGAGAACTTTAACTGCGCCAGCAGCGCAGCGACAGATATCCTGGTTTATTTTGTGAAGTAGAATAGAATACACATTTATTCACTGTAAGACACAACACACAGAAAAAACATATAACTAGGTATGACCACAGTAAATTATTATTGAAACCACAACAAGTGTTCAAAATACATGCTGTGTACAGTGCTGTGTAAGACAGTGAAAAGGCGCTGGCTCAGCATCCAGCTCAGCATATTACCACAGCGAGCTGCGACGTTGATGATTCTGCCAGAAACCTACAAGTCTACAAGTCTATCTTTATAGGTATAGGTGAATTATACTCGTACAAACCGTTAGCTTAGGTTAGGCAGGTATAGTTGTGCTTTTTCAAAAAATACATCCGAAATCACACAAAATAACTATTATATATTGTGATTTATTTCATTATTTCGTAACTGTTTTAAATAACAGCTTAAATAGTGCTTGAGTTACTTAAAAATTGAGGCTTTTTTTTGAGGGTACATAAATAGAATTACGTACCTATTATTAATGAAGGAAACATACCTAAGTATTATTTTTTTATTGTTGGAAATAATTTCTGATCAAAAAACTTCCTGTCTGAACAAAATTATATGAATAGACTACTATTTTCAACCGCAAGTCCTCAGCTGGTTTTGTTATCTTAATTTTTGAGAAAACTGTTTATTTAATCTAAATTATTTTAATCTAATTGGTATTTACCGCGTTGGAAATAGAAATATTAGGTCCTTACATATGAAATTGACGTTTTGTCGTACTGGCCACTTTGATCACAAATTTCTCCTATTTGGTTAGGAATTCGAAATTCAAATTTATACAGCTATTTCCACATGTAGTTGTGTTTCGTAAACCGTCATTCATTTGTTTTTTTACTTATCTTTTTTCTGTTTGCATCGCTCGATTTACAAAATGGAAAATTTGAAATATCGCGTTATTTACGAGTACGAGTTCCACCGTGGCACCAGTGCTGCGGAAACGGCTCGAAGGGTTAATGATGTGTATGGCGGTTGTGTCGCAAAAGAAAACACAGTGCGTTTTTGGTTCCAACGTTTTCGTTCTGAAAATTTCGACCTGCAAAACAAGCCCCGTGGACGGCCGGAGACCCAAGTTGATAATGAAGCATTGAAGGCTATTGTGGAAGCGGATCCATCGCAAACCACGTCCGAGTTAGCTGCAGGCTTCGGTGTTAGTGATAAAACTGTTTTAATCCACTTGAAGCAAATTGGGAAGATTAAAAAACTTGAAAGGTGGGTTCCTCACGAATTGAGTGAAGCAAACCGGCAAACGCGCGTCAACTGCTGCGTTACATTACTTGACCGGCACAATAACGAAGGGATTTTAAATCGAATCATTACCTGTGATGAAAAGTGGATTCTCTACGATAATCGGAAGCGCTCATCGCAATGGCTGGACCCTGGCAAGCCAGCCAAAGCCTGCTCCAAGCGAAAATTGACCAATAAAAAGTTACTTGTAAGCGTTTGGTGGACTAGCGCCGGTGTCGTTCATTACAGTTTTCTCAAATCTGGCCAGACGATTACGGCAGATGACTATTGTCAGCAATTGCAAACCATGATGGAAAAGCTAGCTGGTAAACAACCGAGGCTGGACAATCGCTCTACGCCACTGCTGCTTCACGACAACGCTAGACCACACACTGCACAACAGACGGCTAGCAAATTAGAAGAGCTTCAATTGGAATGTCTAAGGCATCCACCGTACTCCCCGGACCTTGCTCCAACAGATTACCATTTTTTTCGAAATTTGGATAACTTCTTGCAAGGGAAAAAATTCAACTCAGATGGGGCAGTCCAAATCGCCTTCAAAGATTTTATTGATTCCCGTCCGAATGGTTTTTTTAGTAAAGGGATCAATGAACTACCTATGAGATGGCAAAAGTGCATAGATTACAATTGCTCATACTTTGATTAAATAAATATACTATATAAAAATTTTTCGACTTTTTGTTCCTCCCATACAAAACGCCAATTTCATATGTAAGGACCTAATATTATGAGGAAACTTCTTCAGTTATTATTATTATTATTTTCAAAGGGAGATTGATTGTTAATCTAGTTTTAGCACGGCCACGTTCATGTTACCTATTTTGATCATTCTTCAACCCAACAGCTATTTTTCTAACGTCATAAAATATTTCCTGAATAAAAATTGAAAAATTCCTTGAAACTTCCCAGCTGGTATATTAAAAACGAATACAATCTTGTTCAGACTATAAATTAGCGGCAGTTAAAAGCCCGTTGCTAATTAGCATGTAACGTAATGTTGCTCGCAACAACTCCACCACCACACGACGCGTTGGAACACTCATAAAACTTGTTCCTGAATGTTTTGTGCACACACTTGGTTGAAAAAACTCTGTGGTTTTTTTTTACTAAGCGCACAATAAATACATACATAAATTTCGTTCGCACGCAAACCTATTGGGCCTATCTGTGCTAAAGGGTCGTCTTAAATAGGTTTTTCATTACTCATACTCTGAAAGTAGTTCGGAAGTTGCCTGAGGAGCGGATTGAAGGTAATACTTTTCAGCCTGGAGGGAGAATCACTTTCAACTGACAGCTGTCATTCATTCATTCATTTTCATTCATTCTGGCAAATTATAAAAAAAAAACATGTTCCATCTTTCTATACAGCCACTAACTGGTCGCTTACAGCGCAAATTGAAATATCATAAAGTTAAGTATTGATTAAAGAATATATATTTTTTAAATGACTTTACTATAATTATCTTTCAAGTATTTCTTTAAAATAAAATAGATTTGGGCAAAATATTTAACATTTTTCAATGATGGACATTAAAAATAATGGCTCAAAAGCACGGCCACAGCAAAAAATTAAAAATAGGCGGGAAAGCAACAATCCGATTATCATTTGTTTCTCAAGTTGTAGGGTTTTGTTTACAATGAGTTCATCTGATTCAGATATGGAAATCACTCATTTTTTCTTTAGCTAATTCATGTTTTTATTTTTACTTTCCTTGTATTCGTAATGAAAAACACAGTGTTTACCTCTGTTTAAAGACTTATTTAGTGCCTCGAACTATTAGGGCCCTCGCTACGCTCAGGCCCCAAACCCCGTCTCGGCGCTAAATAAGCTACTTTCACCCCTCGTATAACAACTAAATCAAATCAAAATCAAAATTGTTTATTTGCAAGAACACGACACTATTACTATTATTTTTTATACATAAACAAGGTTCATCTCACTCAACTGTTTGCTACTATTCTTTTCCACAGAGTCCGCACATTGTGTAGTAAACTTACCTTAATAATGTTATGACAAAAGTGAAAGGTATACATCTTTACTAAAGTAAATAAATCATATTCAGTCACGTAAATAGTTTCTTATTTAGTGTTTTTATTTAAAAATGTAAATGTGTAACAAACTACCAAAATTTAATGTTGTCTTTTAACTTTTGTTAGACAATGATTTCGGAATGTTTAGAGTCTACTTAGATTGAAATTGCAACGGTGTAGTAACAAACCATTTTCTTTTTTTTTCTTTTATTTGGGTTTCTTTCATTTATGGAAAACACTTAATATTTTCTATATATTACGTATTTGTACGGAATTCTATGGCGGCGGAAAAAACTCTGCATTCACTTTGAAAAGTAAAAATAATGAAGATTAGATAGAAACATTTTAGTGGTATTTAGTAATTTAACAATTTTATAAACGCGTATTTCAATAAGTCATAGATTTTAACAGTACCTGCATATTTTATTTAATGAAGTAAATATTTTTTTTAAGATGACAATAACATCGCTACGAACACAAAATAAATGTAGTGTACTAGAAGTTAAAACATCAACAGCAAATCAAAAAGATCGTTAAGGCTGGCCATAATAACGATCAATAAAACGCCGCGTTTTTTACAACAAATGTGTAAAAATTTCCACGCAGCAGCAAGAAACGTGACCGCCAAAGACACTACTGGAGCTGATTATCCAGATTAACACCGTATAACAGCTGGGTTAATGATAACACCCTCTTTTGTATTCTGTGTCGGGTAAGGCTATAACTTAATGAACATCTCTCTGTCTCACATGTAGAGCATACACTTAATTGCTTAGTATACTTTTTTTATATGAAAATTCTTGTTGTGTATTTAAAATGGAATCTTAGTTCTCTAACCAATTCGGAATAGTGAGTAATGTTAAAATTATAGTCATTAATGCCTTTGAGCATATATCATCAACATTATTATAATTCTGGTCGATTTTAGGTACAACGATTGCGTTATTTTCGTTATTACTATTATTTGCGCAGAGTTTGATTCTGTGATCATTTGGTAATGATTAATAGGTAACTTACGATATTTTATTATTCGCCATAATATTTTTTTACCTCTTTTGCATGGTACATCATCAATGTAATTACACTTTTTTCCAAAATTTACTCCAATGGGTTGGTGGATGAGCATGTCTTTAAATATAAAGACATGCTTACTTTAAATCTCTCTGCTGTATTTTGTCATTGTTGGCTGTGTGGTCACTGGTCACTGTCGTATCATCTCATCATCAATCATCAACGGCCCGTTACAGTCCACTGCTGGACTATGAGCATCCTCCACTTAAGTGGAGGGTTTTGCCATAATCTCCACCTTGGCAGGCGGGTTGGAGATCGCAGATTAAAAGGTTACTGTATCAGAGAGCGCTGCTGCCAGTTCCCTGTTCAATGTGTAGTCCCTAAGTCGCCTCTTACGACACCCACGGGAAGAGAAGGGGTTGGTGACAAATGTATTCTACTCTTCCGTCACCACACAGCATAGTATCATCTACAAAGAGTTGATTCAACAACGACGTAAGTACTTACGTACACTTTTATGCAAAAATTATGGTTTACGTTTGCATGAATGTTAAAAACATTTAAAATTTCATGTAATTAGCATTAGTATTATTACAGATTACGTCTGTTTGTATGCGAATATTTTAAATTATATTATACATATATCTATCAAATACACCATTTATGATGTCAAATCAATCAATCAATCAGCCTATTACAGTCCACTGCTGGACGTAGGCCTCCCCAAGGGCATGCCAAAGCGCACGATCATCCGCTTTCCTCATCAAGCTACCACCAGCTACCTTCCTCAGGTCATCAGTCCACCTGGCAGGGGGGCATCCCACACTACGTTTCCCGAGACGTTTACCATTATGATGTAAAGTGAATACTTATAATAGTATTAGTAGATATCATCGTTTTTTGTCACAAGTTTATATTATATTTAAATGCATTCTAAATTCAATACTTCGTTGTTAGTTTGATACTGCCTTAATGCAGCAAGCTGTCATCATTTGTCAGATGCACTGCTCCGACCGGCCCTCTATAGAATTAATACCGGATATTAAAGTGACCTAGCCGGACAATTTACGGTCTTAATATAACCGGATATTACCGGGTGTAATTGCATTTGATGTATTTAATAAACGTCAAGGAGATTTAGGTGCCCTGAATGCCATCTTAGAGAGCAATAACATCATATCAACCTTTGACTATGTTTAAGTGTTATTAAGCGAATTAAGCAAAAGTAGGTAGGTCTAGGAATAAAAGTATCTATCTCATCACTTGATTTTTGTTGTGTCACACTAATCCGTTGCACTAATCACACTAATATTGTTCATGTGAAAATATGTTTGGATGTTTGCTCTGCCTTCACAGCTCACGCTGTACTCAATGGATTTGGATGAAATTTGTAAAGGAGATAGTTTGTAACCTGGATTAGCACATAGAATACTTTTTATGGGCAAAATTCTTATTTCCACGCGAAAATTTAACACATCGCGAGCGTAGCCGCGGGCGGACCGCTATTCAATAAAATACTCCATTCAAAGTTTTACTCCACCATTTTGGAACACCATTTACATCATAATAATATGATTTTGCTGTAACCAGGCTTAATGCAAATTAACCAATTGGAAAGCTTTGTTTCATCAAGTACCAATTAATTTATAGATATCAGCAATGAAATCGATTCGGAATTATTGTGTTGTGTAGCGCTGTTGCTACAGTACTTTAATGGAACTTCGCACTGCTGAAAGCTTAAGATCTTCAGACAATATTCGAAATTGCTCTCCACTTTGACTGTACTCGAGCATGAAAATATTATCTCAGATAAGCAATTTTTACTCAGGTTTATTTATTATTTGGACATAGATAAGCTTTGCTTCTGAACTCACATTAAGCTTTAGTATAAAAATGATGTAGTGTTGGACGGCCTCCCACAAGGTGAACAGATGACGTAATGAAAGTTACTGGGCGCCGGTGGATGCAAGTAGCGCAGGACTGCTCCCGTTGGAAACCTATGGGAGAGGTCTATGTTCAGCAGTGGACGTCTTTCAGCTTAGATGATGATGATGATAAATGATGTGTGTCTTTATCCTTGGCGGAAATAAGAACAGAGCAGCAAACTCCACTTGCACAGAAATATAAATCTTTAGGAAATTTATGGAATAACATTATTTACTTTATAATCGTAACTTAGACTTTGTTTAACTTATTGTTTGGGTGTATCTTGCATCTTTCCTTCTGAAGTGTAGCTGCGTTTCTATGCAGCATCGGATCGATTATCAGTTACCGAGCAATTTTCAGCACATGATTTATTTTTTATGTGCACGGGAAAAATAAAATACAAAACAGAATTCTTAAGAATAATCATGCTTTTTATTCACTGCTGTTAATAAACAGCAGAAAAAAAAAAAAATATATCATCTACGAACTTCAGCCTGCGATCGCGCTCAGATTTTAATTTTTCAAAGTAATAGCTCTGAAAGGCTGAGAACAAGAGAACATAAACTGGGCTGTTACTATGAAAAGTAATTAGGTAGCCCCTCGCAATAATATTGGTAGTGATGAGCAAAAATATAATTTTATTAGTTAAATATAGTATTTTTGCTTCTGTTTATACGGAACCTTCCAATGTCGTTTTTGGTGATTTTTCAGCAACTACTCAGCGCGCGAGAATTTCAGACTGCTGCAAATCTGGATTAATACTATCCAGGTGGACCCAAACAACATACCAAAAGAGCAAGTTTACCGCAATTATGTCTATTTCAAATGTAACATATAACTGGCCTAACAATTCTATGCTATTTTAAAATTTCAAATATGCCAAGTTGATTTACTTGACGTTCTACGATATAGGTAAAAACTACAAGGAACCATGTATGCTATGGCAAAAAAGAGTTTCGGTTTGAACTTTATGTAAAAAATCAACCCGTTTTGAACGGAGTTTGTCAATTAGGTATGATTTGCTGATTTTATATTTAAAAGAAAAGTACAAAAGATACAATTCCTGTGGAGTCTCTTCTGGCCGTTCTTCTCCACAGAGGGCGTACACTGGTAGTGAACGTGCCATCCATGATAGCTTTGACGTCAAAAAATGATTTGTAAAAATCTTAATTCGAATAAAAAAGTTTGACTTTTGAATAATGCTCGTACAAAAATAAATATAACCTCCATCTTTAATTCTTATGGCAGACTCAATTGCTTCCCTTTCTTTAACGAGCCTCTCAGGAACCTGAGACACCTATTTACCGTCTTCAAAATTTGAAACGATTGGCAAAAATTAATTACTACCCGAAGCCAATCTGTGTGATACAAGTTACAAAAATACATTACAAATAATAAGTGTAACCCTCCAGCACATCCCTAACATAACTGCTCCCATTGTGTCGAGAGACAATATTGTTGAAGATCATTTCTAAGAGAGTCGTTTATCGCTCGGGAAAAATAAGAAGATGCCCGCCAGCAATTTATATTCATAATGTTGGCGGAAATAATTAGTTTTCATTATTCACAAGGATGTACTGGCCGTGGACGAATAAATCTTCTCTCAGAGACAACATCGCGAAAATGAAATTGTTCTACCACTGGTTTCATCGTCGAGGCTTGACATTTGCCAAAATCTTATAGCTATACTCTCCAAAATTATGTATTTTATTCAGCCCTTGAACAGCCTCCGTGGCCGAGTGGTCGAAATTTCGACGCCTATTACGGAGATTCCGGGTTCGATTCCCGTTGGGGACACTGTTAAGCAAAAAACTATTTGTGATACTTTCCCCAGTTTGATTAGGACATTGCAAGCTGAATCACCTGATTGTCCGTAAAGAAAGATGATTCCGGTGCCGGGACCAACACGTGCCTTCCGAAGCAAATTATCAAGACAATTTGACAAAAAATAAACGTAAATATTAATTTGTATTTTCTAAATTCGAAGACACATTGTTGCGTAGTGGAATATAAATATAGGCAAGTAGCAATAGTTTACTGTTTTTGAAAATTACAGACTTTTATAGAAAAACAGGACTAATTAAGTACACTGAGACAGAGAGATTATATTACAACAACTTATACGCAAAACCTAAAAAAAGTACTACAGCCACAAATTTTCATCAACAGTATGCAGACATTCGGGTAATTGTAATATCATTATAATTTCATCCTATTAACAAGTTACCTTGTCTTTACAATAAGCCATGTATAATGTTTTATGTCAAAAAGTTAATAGGCATGTAATTTTTTTGTTGTAAAAAGTTTGTTTGACGCATAGTTTCACTGTTTTATTATCCAATACCTCTAGTAGCAACTGTACGTGCAGACTGCTAATTATTTTTTGGAAATATCCGAAGCCTCAACCAATATTGAATATTAAAATGGAGAAGTTAGTAACATTGCCGTCGATGTTTTTACTATTCCACCTTATTGCCGTGGTGGCTGCAAGGACTGATCCAGTGGTACATACGAAAGTTGGGATAATTCGAGGCCGGCAAGCTACTGGCGGGAATTATTCTATGTACTTGGGTATACCTTACGCGAAAGTGGATGAAGCAAATCCTTTTGGAGTAAGTGAAAGAACAAAATACTTTATGTAGCTTACTGCTAAACACCTAAACAAATATTCAGTATTTAGTACATAACATCATAGTACTTACCTATATAGGTATATACGAGTAAGTAGAGCAGCGCTAGACGGGCCGTTTAGTGAAAAAAAGTGAGAGGCCTTTGTTCAGAAATGGTCGCAGAAAGAGCTACTGATATTACAATGATGAAATAGATTTTAAAATAAAAAACATGAAAAAAAGGATATGCAGATTTTTTAATAATAATATTTTATTTCCAGCCTTCTATACCACACCCAACATTTGAAACAGATTTTGAAGCTTATAATTATACTCCACCGTGCCCACAGATTAATCATTATTATACTAACTTTACCGGTTCACTTGATTGTTTAAGTGTCGATGTGTACGTTCCTCATTCTGCAACATCTACCAACAAATTACCAATATTAGTCTTTATTGAAGGAGGAAATTTTCAAAGCACTCGACTTTTCGGAATTCGTGATCCTAAATATTTAGTCAGACATGACGTAATTTTTATAACTATTAATTTTCGCGTTGGTATCTATGGCTTTATGTGTCTTCATACACCGAGAGTTCCAGGTAACCAAGCGCTTAAAGATCAAACTGCAGCATTAAGATGGATAAAAGATAACATAGAGTATTTCAATGGTGATGTTAGTAAAATAACATTGATGGGCCATAGTTCAGGAGGACGGTCAGTAGATTTTCATTTTGTCTCTTCACAAGAACAACTTTTTCACAATATTATCATGCAAAGCGGCACATCATTAACCCCACACACGATATATGATGCTGACACTGAAGCGCCATTAAAATTAGCAGATAATTTTGGGTTTAAAACTAAAAAAATGAATGAAGCATTGGCATTTCTTGCTGTTATGGAACCTAGACTAATTGTTGAAGCAGCCAAAGATCTGAATCTAGTATTTGCGCCTTGTATAGAAAAAGATTTTAATAATATAGAGAAAAATATTGAAGATCATACCTTTAAGTTAAAAATTCCTCAAGCAAAAAACATAAACGTCTTAATAGGTCATACTAACAGGGAGCAAGAGATAAGATATGTGAACAAGGAAGCAATGTTTTTTGATGATTATTTAAATATTATTTACAACAGGTTGCGAGATAATTTTGATTTTGAAGAAGCAAAACTGAATAAGACGGTAAAACTAGTTAACAAGTTTTATTTGGGTGATAAGAAAATCGGCCCCAATACTATGTCGGAAATTATTGACTTCGATTCTATGTTTTTCTATGTTCATCCTACACAAAGATCTATTAATATGTATATAGAAAATGGAGCAAGGAATATATATTATTATGTATTTTCCTACCATGGAAAGCTAAACGTTTTAAAACTACTAGAAAATGTAACTAACGCAGGACATGGAGACGATATGCGTTATTTGTTTGATTATCCATCTCTGCGAAATAAAGATCTATCAACCAAAGACCAGTTGACCATTAATCGAATGACCACGTTGTGGACAAATTTTGCTAAATATGGGTAAGAATTTGTTTTTTTTTTTATTTCTATGCATGTTCGTCCGTTTATCTACCAACGCGGCTGCTTCGGTGGCAGCTGCTTATCCTAACAACTACCAATAAGGTTATTTGCATGAAAGCAAAATTAAGTTAATGTCACACACACGTCACGTTATACTTAAAATAGCAGTGAAAAAATTGCACAAAAGACAAATGGTAAAATTAAATGAATACTCATTTGCAAGGCAAGGCAAAATGTGAATAATGAGTAGAATTTCATAAAAGAACTTTGTTTTTATCCCATCAAAAAAATACACGCGTATGAGTATCAAGCGGGCTTAGCCAATAATAAAAAGTGAGATCTCGGCCCCTTGGGGCTACTTCCGTGGGGGCCACTCTTAAAAAACACGTCGACACCCAGTTGTCGTTGTTAGTTTGGCATCGATGACGCCTGGCTGTTTTGCTAATTAAGCTATGAGGTTTTGCCATAATCTCCACGCTTGGCAGGCGGGTTGGAGATCGCAGATTAAAAGGTTACTGTATCAGAGAGCGCTGCTGCCCGTTCCCTGTTCAATGTGTAGTCCCTAAGTCGCCTCTTACGACACCCACGGGAAGAGTAGGGGTTGGTGACAAATGTATTCTACTCTGTCGTCACCACACGGCACACCACAGGTGGTACTACTATAGTGAAGTTTAATTGACCCCTTCACTTACAAAAGCAGGTGAAGCGGCATCAACCTAACCTAAGCTGCCTAAGCCTTACCCAGCTTCAGTACAGCATTTTTTTCTCTGTTCCAGAAACCCAACTCCTGGAGTGAATGAGTTGCTACCAGTAAAATGGCTGCCAGTTACTAAAGATACCCAGTATTATTACAACATTGATACTGAAATTTATCTCGGAAAGAGCCCGTACCACAATGAATCTGCGTTTTGGGACCTCTTTTACGAGAAAAATTGGAAGTTGCAGAAGGATTACAGAGAAAAATATAACGCCTGACTTTAATCATCTTCATCCACAGAATCTCTCTTACATGATTATTAATTTACTAGTGTTATTGTTATTTTGTATGAAATAAATACTAACTGTCATTTTTATAAATCATCAACAACTCATTGCAGTCCCCACCGAGGGGACTTAATAAACGACCAAAATATGTTACATCTCAATAAGTTAAGCAATCATCATCATCATGTGGGTTGTAAGGTGGACAACCCACCTCACAAATCCTGGTGTCAATGTTATAGAGCCGTCAAAGGCTACTAACTTGGCTCATGTAATGACTAGCCGGGACCCAACGGCTTAACGTGCCTTCCGAAGCACGGAATCATCTTTCTTTTCGGACAATCAGGTGATTCAACCTTCAATGTCCTAACCAAACGGGCAAAAGTCTCACAAAGAGATTTTTCCTTGAATGTTAAGCAATACCACGACGACCAAGACGACATTTGGAAAGACCCCATTTTTTTAACGGACCTAATCGCCATTTCTATTAAATTGGTAATAATAGACTTGGGGCCAAGGTTTGCAAAGACATTACTCGTACTAATTAAGAGGACTGCAAGAAATAATATCGAATGGGGAGAACGCCCACTTGAACGGACTGAGTACCTAATGGTGTGTAAAATTAATGCCCCACAGTTTTTGACAGTTTTCTATTAACAATGGAAATTAATAATCCCCGCCTCGGTGGATCGAAAACGACGTGAAAATTGTTACTTTTCTTGCTGATCCATAGATTTCATCATATTTATTATTATAACCATATACATTAGAGTATACATACCTAGATAAATAATGATGGTATTCAAATTGTTTCATTTTTTTGTTCATTAAATAATATAAACTCCCATGCCGGTTTCGGCTATGGCGACTGCTTTTCTAAATGTGACTTTTACTAGTTTGTCCTTTCATGTGCTCTCAAGTGGCTACAGTAGCCAATCTTATTGGAAAAAGTGCGCATGCATTGGCGACATGTTAGGACACCGTCAATGTAATGATATGATATGGCCGCCGGTGGTCTGGCCTTAAGAGCGTCACGCTTCTGATCTAAGTCGTACCTTCTTTGCTCCTCAAAATCATACACTTGTCCTTGCACCAGGCACCTCTATTCAGGGCGGTCACTGGCCAGCTCTTCCCATCGCGAGGGGTCAATTGCGCATCCTATCATGTGTCTCTTCTAAACATCTTTATAACGCAGGAACTGGCCGCCTTGTTTCCGCTTGCCGTTCTGAAGTTCAGAAAAAAAGATGCGCTTAGGCAGCCTCTCATCTGACATGCGCGAGACGTGACCACACCATTGAAGTTGTCGCCGCATCAGGTAGGATTCAATGCCGCAGACATTTGCCCGTCGAAGAACATCGGTGTTTCTTACCCAATCAGACCATTTAATATTTAAAATGTCTCTCAAGCATTTAGAATGAAACCTATCTAGCGTACGAATATGTTTCCGGTACAAAACCCAAGTCTCCGATGAATAGAGCAAGTTAGGAAGCACAATGGCGTTATACACAGAGATCTTAGTGGACAGTTTCAGGTTATGTGAGCGTAATACCTTTGTTCTAAGTTTACCAAATGCTGCCGCGGCTGCTGCAATGCGATGGTTCACCTCGACATCAAGGTCGCACTTAGCTGATATCGTGCTGCCTAAGTATTTAAACTTATCGACTTGCCTCAGCTCACTCTCACCGAGATAAATCCTCAAGGGTTCACTGACACCCCTAGAGTCCATTGCCATAATTTCAGTCTTTGAAACACTTATCTTGAGACCGAACCGGCAACAGGCCTCATTTAGGTTCGAAATCATACCCTGTAGATCCGCAGGAGAGTCAGCCACAAAACATAGATCATCCGCATACAAAATCTCTGTTACTAAAGCGAGTGACACTTTAGTACGAGCCAAATTAAAAACACCTCCGTCGGTCCGAAAACGAATTTGAATGCCAGCAGAACTACCGTCCAGGGCTTCTCCAACTGCAACTGCGAAGTATAAAGCGAATAGTGTTGGGGCAAGGACACATCCTTGCTTAACGCCACAGCTAACAGGGAAATACTCTGACTGATCACCGTTTACGGTCACACAGCAGGTCATCTCGTCGTGCAGGAGTCGGATCATTCGGACAAATTTCTCAGGGCAACCCAATTTCATCAGCAGAGTCCAGAGCGCCTCGCGAGGTACACAGTCAAAGGCCTTTTCTACGTCTACAAAGCACAAGTACAATGGTTGACCTTGTTCACGACTTTTTTCCTGAAGTTGACGTATGGAAAATATAGCATCACTGTTTCCACGACGAAATCCAAACTGACTTTCCGGTAACAATGATTCCGAAACTGTAAAAAGCCGGTTGAGAAGGACTCTGGCAAATACCTTCCCTGGTACGGAGAGCAGCGATATGCCCCGATAGGAGTTACAATCGGAGCGATCGCCTTTGTTTTTATATAATGCCTGTATGAGAGATATTTTAAATTCCAACGGAACTTTTTCTTCACTCCACATACGCTCGAACATTTGCCAGATTATCGTGTGCAGCTGCTCTTCGCCGTTTTTCAGCAATTCGCCAGCGATGCTATCAGCACCAACTGCTTTCTTATTTTTCAGCTCTTTAATGGCTCGAACAACTTCGTCCAATGTCGGTGGCTCATCCAAAAGGGTGTTTCTAGGTAGAGGTGTAATAGACGAGATATGCTGTAGATCTGCTAGTCGATCAACATTAAGCAGCTCGTTAAAATGTTTTGACCACCGATTTAAGACATCTTGCTTAGCAGTCAGTTTTTGAGTACCATCCTGTGATTTTATAGGTACACTTTTCCTACCTGAAACACCAATTAACCTATGCATTTCCTCATAAAACGCTCCTAACTGGCATGTATCAGCGAGCCACTGCATTTGTTCTGCCTTCTCGAGCCACCACTTATCCTTCATCTCCCTAGTGAGTTTCCTTAATTCAGCACTACTTTTCTTGATTTCCTCAGACAGATTGAATTGCAAGTTATTGTCGCTCTGCCTAAGCAGAGCACGATGCTTCTCAAGGGCTGTGACTAGTGTGCTATCGTTTTGGTCAAACCAATCTTCATGAACACGCTTCTTCTGCCTAGCACTTCGTTGGCCACTTTCAGTACAGAAGACGACAGTGACTGCCAGTTTGCTTCAAGATCACCATCCTTGGCGTTTAGAGATACCAACGAAGCATCTAGTGCCTGCACGTAAGCTTCCCGAACTTCCTTGCAATTCAATCTATCAAAGTCTACAGTTGTTGGTTTCTGCCTACTCTGCCTGCGAGGCAATCGTAGGCGAAGTTTGAGCTTTGATATAAAGAGTCTGTGATCCGTCCAGCAGTTTGCACCGCGCATAACGCGAGTGATGTGCACTTGGGAGATGTCTCTTCGCCGGGTTATGGCATAATCAATAAGATGCCAGTGCTTAGAGCGGGGATGCATCCAGGTAGTCTTGTATTTATCTTGCAACCTAAAGAGTGTATTTGGTTATGATCAGATCATATTGAGCAAAAAGAGTCAGCAACATTTGACCGTTGCTATTCATTTTGCCAACACCATGTCTACCAAGCACTCCAGGCCACGCTTTATAGTCTTGGCCAACTCTAGCATTGAAGTCGCCTAGCAACAAAACTTGCTCTCTCGGGCGGATTTTGCCGAGACATTGACCAAGTTCTTCATAAAATCGGTCCTTGACGCTATCCTCGTTGGTCATCGTTGGTGCATATACGCTAACAATATTCAGATGGTTGTCATTATCAAGATTGATTCGCAAAGTAATTATCCGGTCCGAGATATATTGCGGATACTCAGTTAATTTCTTAACAATGGAGTTCTTAATTGCAAATCCCACGCCCGCACGTCTGGGTTCTGCAGAAGGACTACCCTTCCAGTAGAACTTAAAACCGCCACCGACCTCGACAAGCTCTCCCTCGTATTAAATAATATTAAGTCAACAACTTAATTTCCAAAAGTTGTTGATATCTGTAGAGAAAAATTCACCAAAAAACTACACAGTCCTCGCATCGTTTGCGTTTCTTTTTTAAAAGATGAGTCTAGGTACGTCAAAGTAGTTATATATTGGAACTTTCATAATTTAAATCCTAAGTAATATAACAGCTTAGCCCTTAACCCTTTCTAAAATAATCCGCCTTCCTACTTATACGAAGTTCACTGAAATTTCATCTTCTCCTGACGCGACATTTACATGATTAATGACACAGTAGCCCTTCACTTTGTAGTTTAACTATTAATCAATATTAATATTTCAATTAAGGACAAAACAAAACAATCCCTCAAAGTGGACGAGCCGAGTTACAAAATGGACAGCGGTACGGTACAAGTTTTCGAAGAGGCCAGCCAAGAGTCCCACAGGACATCAATCTTAAGTCCACTGACCACTACTGTCATAAGCCTTTGATTAATTTCGTCAAGTTGTAAAATCTCTTTAGCTTAACAATGCGAAATATTTATTAATTTAGAGACCAAGCAAGTGATTTAACAGAAGGGCCCCTTTGTCCGCCATGGCAACCAAGTTTCGCAACATGTTGTGAATGGCTCCTACTTACACACTATTTCGGCGGCATGGCCAACATAAGTTATTATACAATATTAGAATAATCTGTCATTTATTATTAGTGTATCATCTATGGCCAGCGGCAGCTAGCTAGCTAAAGCTTGATTTTTTAGCTGCCGCAGCCAATGTAGCAGCCAAGTGAGATTTTTTTTTCTTCTTTCTTGGCAACTACATATTTGCGGAGGAAGAATGTGCTTCCCTGAAAAAATATCTTATCACTTACAAGCAAGGAACTTAAAAGATATAGTATATTTACTAATTATTATTATATTAAGAAAATATCTTTATTTTTATTATTTTGTCTTTTGTAAAGGAACCTCTCATCAGAAGAGTTTATTGTGGCATTTCGTTCTCTTCTTTATCTCAGCTCATCAAGGATTTAATAATGAATTATTAAAATATTTTTACCAAGTTTACATAGGATACATTACATACATACAAGCGGAATTAACTGGAAACAAAAAAAGTATTATTACCAGTAGCATCGAAATCCAAACTATAGTCTTTATTTTGACAAAATGAAGTGAAAATGAACCGTTGCAATTAAGTAAATGGCTGCAAGCCACAAAGTGCGATCATGAAAATGAGTTTCAAGTGCGTAAGCACTTTAAAAGTATTATGGTTCCGTACTCAAATTTACTACGTTGCACAAAAGAACAGGTCAAGTGGACCTCTGTTTTATCGCCTTATCTACCTATAAATTCACCAAGGCAGTTAACCCATTATAGACTAGGGGCAATGGATTTTTTTATGTTCATAGGCTAAAAAGTTTAAAAAATAAGCAGTGCAATGAAATAGTCCAAAAAGATGATTTTATTTGTCTTCACCGAAGGATTTGGTCTTATCCCAAATAAGGACCATCAAGCCTTAGACGGTCAACTTTACATAATTAATATTTTCTTCACAATAAATATTAATTATGTATATTTATTAATGGTGTTAATTATTAATGGTGTTCTCAATATTCGTTCAGGATCGTCAAATAAATATACAGTCAAACGCAGATATTATTGGTACCCTGGTAAACCGCGCGAGCTTTGGGTTTCATTTATCTGCATTTGGGTGAAACTTAAGATTTTGAAACTGTATTTCTGCATATTATAACATGACATGATCTCTTCTCCTTCTCCAGTATTTATTTCAGAGAAGGCTAAGTACGACTTTACTGACGCTCTTTTTAAATTAGCGGTACCCTAAAAAGAGCTCAAAAAGTGCTCTTCAGTTCATTTCGGGGGGTACAATTTATGGGAATTGCGAGTGAAAATAGAATCACCCGACAAGGTCCCTATATTTCAGACAGCCAATTGGGAGTTCAACTTTAGCTTTAAACTAAAACTTTTACCCGAAAAAACTGGAGTTAAAAAGCGAACATACTCATAGGTACGTATTGTTCATAGGAAACATAAAGTTTCTTATATTTATTTTAGGAACATTGAGTTCAATGGATATTCGTCTCACATCATTCATACTTATATACCTAAAAATAGTTTGGTTTAAGGCAACCAGTGGTAATCCGACAGGTTTCATTAAATGCTGTATCCAAACTGGATATATATGAATGATGTGACATGAATATCCATTTCCTGGTACAAATAATTATGTATCCACTAGCTAGAATAGTGCCGCCACGCCTGTGGATCTTGCACAGGCAGGCTCTTCCGAAAAGAGCAAAATGCTAAACAACACCAAACACCCACTTTCCGATTATGACCATGTGCTACAAAGCCAGAAAAGCCTTAAAAACTTTATAGTTTGTTTTAGTGCTTCACAACGAAAATCGGTCAAAGGCGAGATTGAGGTTGTGGTCACGTCGATGTTAGTCAAAGTCAAAGTCAAAGTCAAAATTTTTTATTCGAATTAAGATTTTTACAAATCATTTTTCGACGTCAAAGCTATCATGGATGGCACGTTCACTACCAGTGTACGCCCTCTGTGGAGAAGAATGTTACTAGTGCTTTCGTCCCACTGTTTAAGAATCCGCCGCCTGAACATGAGTTACCATGGCTTTCCTTTAAGTCTTTAAACAGTCTTCGGACACAGGTCGGCCGAAGAAAGGAGAACCTGTTAACTCGGAATGCAAGTGTGGTACCGTCCCCCAAACGATGATGGAGCATTTGATGTAGTGCCCTGCGTGCCCCAGCAGCTGATCGTAGAAGCAACATACAAACAGACAGTCAAACATAATAATTATATGTTAATGACATTATTGAAACAACAAACCATAAATGCGTATTATTTGCTGACGATATATTTATTATTGTTACAACTGATAAGAAGGACCATAAACTTGATATTAATAATACAATTGAAACTATAATTGATTGGCTTGACATTAATAAATTAAAATTAATTTAAACAAGTCTAATTATGTGCAATTTAATCAATCTAATCAATCTAAAAATATTTTTGACTTGAATGTAAAATACAATAACATTATAATTAAAGAAGTCCATGAAACAAAATAGTACTATTGACCACACTTTAAATTGGGTAACAAAAAGTTAATAATTTTGTATAAAACAAATAAATTTACGAATATTGAAACCGCGGTTACTGCATATCATGCATACGTTGAATCTGTGCTCCGTTACGGGCTTATTCTTTGGGGTAATGGAAACTGTGACTGCCTGAAAAGAGATTTTTTCCAGCCAACAAACATTTTTAAGAGCCATATGTGGCATGTGGCACATGAGTCACGCAGACCCCTATTTGTCATATTTGGATTGTTACCATTACCCTCATTTTATACTGGAAGTAGGATTGTTTGTAAAAAAGCATAGCGCACTATTTAAAAGAGCTTGTGATGTAAATTCCAGAGCAAGAAGAGATATTTACAAATTAGTTTTGGATATGGTGACGAAGAGCGCAAAATACTTTAATAATTCTCTGACTATGTGTGTTCGAATTTATAACAAAATACCTAATTAATATAAATCTCTTAATTTGACTTTATTTAAAAGAAAACTATATGAATGGCCTAAGAAACAAAACTGTGTTAAGGAATTTCTTAAATAATACTTAAAGATAACTTGTGTGATATTTGGATGCTACTAAACTCAATCTACACATGTCTGCACTAACTTTTTGACAATGTAACACCCTGTCTAAGAAATGGATCAATCACTCACCCGCGTACCCTCGGCGAAGTCCTCGAAGACCAGGGCCCTGGTGTGCTGATGATGGATTTTGAATGTTTCGGTCGCTGTGTTCGTAATTATCGTGAGCTCGTGCAGTTTTTAAATCGATTTCGGGTATTTATTTGATTTTTTAGTGTATATTTTGCAAGCGCAAAGCGTCGCGCACCGTCCGCGGTAGTAGTTATATTTATATATATATATTTTTTTTTTTTTTAAAGAGGGGTAATCTTCCAGATTCGAAAAGGCTGCGTTCCATTACACGCAGAATGCATTAGGATATTGTGAACTGATCCATTCTCAAAAATAATAAAAAGAAAGAATTTGAAGTAGATAATATTGCTTTGTGCTAATTATATCAACTAAAACCTAATTATATTGAAAATACGGAACATGCCGCCGATCTTAAAATAACTAACTTATTTTAACTAAGAAATACTAACTAACGATATAAATGTGAAAGCCTATTCAAGAGGCAAAGGGCAGACCTTAACAACAGGTCGTTTAGAAAAAGTATTACCAATGCGTACAGTGACCACACGAGTAACACCGTCCGCGCCTGGGTGCAGCTGATGCACGCGGGCCAGTCGCCACTGCAGTGGCGGTAAATTGTTATCAATTAATACGACTACAGAACCCACACGTAACGTGTTAGCGCAGTCGTGGAACCATTTACTTCGCGGTTGAAGCTGGTGGAGGTACTCCACGCTCCAGCGTTTCCAAAAGTGTTGGACAGCTTGTTGTATGACTTGCCAACGGACGAGGCGGTTAGGGTTATCATTACTAAAATCGATTTCAGGCAGTGAAGTCAATGGTTCTCCGATAAGGAAGTGTCCTGGTGTAAGAGGTAAAGTGTCTTCAGGATCGTTAGAAAGTGGGCAAAGTGGTCTCGAGTTGAGGACCGCTTCTATTTGAGACAGCAATGTATTGAATTCATCGTTAGTCAGTGTAAGCTGGCCTATAACACGGTAAAGATGCGTTTTCATGCTTTTGACCGCGGCCTCGAGAATCCCACCGAAGTGAGACGCGTAAGGCGGGTTGAAATGCCACGTGATGGCTAGTTCCGTCAGCTGTTTGTCAATAGCCGTTTGATTATTTTCATTCCGTAAAAACTCGTAAAGTTCGGTTAGATAATGATCGCATCCGACGAAGTTTCGACCACAGTCAGAATAAATATCCGTACATAATCCGCGACGGGATATAAAACGTCGTAAAGCATTGAGAAAGGATTCAGTAGATAATTCTGGAACGAGCTCCAAATGAATCGCTTTCGTAGACATACATACGAAGACGCATACGTACGATTTATATTTTTTGGCGTTTCTTAAATTATTTGATTTTAAATAGAAATGACCAGCAAAGTCAACTCCAACGTGTAAGAATGGGCGAAGAGCGCGCACTCTTACAGAAGGAAGTGAAGCCATTGGAGGCTGTGGTGCGACAGGACGGGCGCGGAAACATCGCACACAGCGGCGGGTGCGCATACGGACTGCATCACGAGCGCACAGGATCCAGTACTTCTGGGCGATTAAAAATTGTAACGTTTGCGGACCGACGTGTAAATTAGTCACATGATAAAAATCTATTAAAATCTTTGTAAAGTGATGTCGTTTTGGTAAAAGAATTTGATGCTTAGCATCATATGGTACGTTGGCACGATTTATTCTGCCGCCGACCCTGAGTAGTCCGGCGTCATCAAGAAAAGGTTTGAGTTTTCGTAAATTTTTGCAACACGTATCGTCGTCTTTAATACGCGCGATGTCTTCTGCGAAGTGTTCTTGTTGAACGAGAGAAATAACTCGGTTGAGAGCGAATTTAGTTTCGTGGACTGTAATTTGTGATAAATTGTAAGTCTTCGACTTGCGACACTTGTGGTAAAATCGGAAGATCAATGAAATAATGCGAAGCATTTTAGATAACGACGAAAATCGATTAATTAAATTTAAATCTGGTTTGATCTGTTGAGAATGTGACGAAAAAACATGTTTGCGACGTTCTTCGTCTGTGGGGTCGATTTGTAAATCGATATTAGAAACAGGCCATTCAGACTGAGGTCGGTTAAGCCATAACGGACCTTTGAACCATTGATCTTGGTTCAACTCTGAAGGTAAGGCACCGCGGGAAGCTACGTCCGCAGGATTGTCTGCCGAGCGCACGTGACGCCAGAGATGGGCAGGCACGTTGTTTGTTGTCTCTGTAATGCGATTCGAGACGTAGGTACGCCACTCATGCGGCGGAGAGCGTAACCAGGAAAGTGTGATCGAAGAATCACACCAAGCGAAAACATTAGATAATGTGATAATATCGCTGTAGACGGAAATTATTTTTTTAATCAATTTTGATAGCAGCAACGCTCCACATAGCTCCAATCTTGGGAGCGTGAGGCGCTTTAAAGGCGCAACCTTTGTTTTTGCAAGAAGTAAATGCGTATGTATTACGTCATCTGAGTCGACAACACGAAGGTAGACGCATGCGACGTAGGCCTTCTCAGATGCGTCTGAAAACCCGTGAAGTTGTACGTCGATTTTACACGGAAGCACCAGACGAGGTAATTTAATTGTTTGCAACAATTGAAGCTCTGAGATAAACCTTAACCAGAGTTCACAAATACCTTGCGGAGGACTTTCATCCCAGCCTGCACCAGAAACCCATAAAAGTTGAATCAAGTGCTTAGCGAACAACGTGATAGGGCTTAAAAAACCCATAGGGTCATAGATTTTAGAAATCTCTGCGAGCATAATACGTTTTGTACATTTTTGAGCAGGAGCCTCCGTCTGATAAGTAATAATATCCGATTTAGGATTCCACTTCAATCCTAAAACTTTGACTGAAGTGTCATTGTCAAGTGCTGAAAGAATGAGAGCATCATCTTGATTTAATTCTTCTCTGCTTAAAGAGGATAAAAACTCAGAACTGTTACTGGTCCATTTGCGGAGTTCGAAAGTTCCCGCTTTGCAAATGGCAATAAGCTCACGCTGAAGAGCAAGTGCATCTTCCAAGGTGTCAGTTCCAGTGACAATGTCGTCAACGAAGACTTGATTTAAAAGTACTTGTGATGCAAGTGGAAAAAAATCAGCTTCATCAATCGCTAACTGGCGCAGTGTGCGCAGAGCTAGGAAAGGCGCAGAGGCGACGCCGAAAGTAACTGTACACAGGCGGAATTCCTGTATAGGATCAAGTGGAGAGAATCTCCATAAGATTCGTTGGAAATCACGATGTTCTTGGCAAAGATCAATAAAACGATACATCATTTTAATGTCAGAAGTAAAAACAATTTTTGGAAGTCGAAATTTAAGAAGAACATCAGTAATATCTTGATGCAACTTTTGACCAATAAGAAGATTATCGTTAAGAGAACGACCCGAAGTAGTCTTGCAAGAAGCATCGAATACTACCCTGAGTTTGGTAGTAGTTGCAGTCTCTTTCACCACGCAGTGATGAGGAATGTAATAAGCAGACGTGTCGACTTTTACAGTTGGAAAAGTGACAGGTTCCATGTGTCCTAAGTCCAAATATTCTTGGAGACACTTATTGTAATCTGCTCGTAAAGCAGGGTCACGTGACAGCTTGTTTTCAAGCTTGAGTAAGCGTGAGACAGCAGTGTCTCGAGAATCGCCTAAAGAAGGAGTACTTTCCTTGAAGGGGAGGGAGACAACGTATTTACCATTGTTAGCGCGTCTATGAGTTTCTACGAAAATAGACTCACAGAAAACCTCATCTTTAGTCAGTGGCTTATCGTCAGGCACTGACTCAACTTCCCAAAATTTTTGAATTTGTTGATCAAGTTGATAGGTATTAACATTCATACACACTTGTGGTGTATTGATGTTATGGGAAATTTTACCATTGAGTAGGTAACCAAAAATACTGTTAATTGCCACAGGGGTGCCCTGTGGGCCTTTAATGTTGTCGTGAAGCAGAATGCTGTCACTATAGTCTGAACCTTAGAGAAGTTCCACGGGACGCGAAGAACGCAGTTCTGGATCCGCTAAAGGAAGATCTTTAAGGTGAGTAATATGTTCGAAGGAGCTCGGAACACTGGGTAAATAACTCGTTATTTTAGGTAAAATAAGAGCCTCGACATAAAGTTTAGGTTGTGGTTTATTATGGGGAGTAATCTCGCATAACACGTAACCACGCGGCTGCTCATTCTTATCACCGATACCAGTAATGGTAGCAGACGCCAGTGAGTGATAACGCGGCAGGCCGAGGCGTTGAACGCATGACTCACTGATGATAGTCGCCTGCGATCCCTGATCCACGAGGGCGCGCACCGGACGCGGAACGTAAGGACCACAGTTCGATGGACGTATGTTAACTAGCGCCGTGGTAAGAAGAACCGTACAGTTATTATTGCTTAGTTGGCCAGGACCACCAAGTGTTGGTGGGGGCTGAGAAGTTTCCGCTGCCGAGCGCAACTCGGGGGAAGAGAACGAGCATTCTGTAGTTAATGCTACGTTGTTTACTGACACTTCTTCGTGAAGTGACGAGTGGTGCCGTTGATTGCAAACACGACAGTTATGACGTGATTTACAATCTTTAGTTTCATGACCAACAAATAAACAATTATTACAAATTTTGTTTTCATTAATAAAATGTTTACGTTCAGTTAAAGTCAGTTTCATAAATTTATCGCATTTATTCAATGGATGTGAATTGTCTTTACAATAAGAGCATTTCATTATTTTAGTTTGATTAAATTGATTACCATCTGATTTCACGGTATGAAAACTCATAGTGCGGTTAGTTCGTGCGCTATTGTTAAAAGAACTCGCCTCGCGGGAGGCATCAGGGTGCGAGCGGGACAGAAAGTGTCGCGACGCTTGCAAATGACGCGCGGGCGCCGCCGGGAAGGCTGCGTTGGCCGAGCCGCCAACTGCGCCAGCAGGTTGGGGCGGGCGCGGCGCTGGCCGTGCGGACGATATGATTGTTGATGCTGCTAACTCTTTTTCGAGAAAATCTAGTAGGTCACAAACATCAGGAATTTCGCACGGAGAATCTAAAGACATTTCAAAACGTCGACGAACAGACGAATTTAATTTGCGTAGCAAAATATTTAAAAGAATAAAACTCCATTTTTTTACTTCAAAGTCTAATGCTTTGAGAGCAGGTAAACACTCGTGATAAGTATTTATAATATTACGTAAACTTTGTTCGACATTCTTATCAGTCATCGGTTCGAGATCGAGTATTTTGTCTAAGTGTTTTGTTGCAACGATTCGCCTGTTTTCGTATCTAAAAATTAATAATTCCAAAGCATGTTTGTAATTACTGTCAGTAACAGGAATTGATTTTAAAAGATTATAAGGTTCACCCCTTAACGAAGATAATAAATAACGAAAACGTTCAACGTTAGTTAAGGTTTCGTTATCATGCACAACGGATGTAAATAAATCATAAAAAGCATTCCATTCAGTTAAATTACCTTCGAATGTTTGTAATGAAATCTTAGGTAAACGAATGTGTGATTGAGTCCCGCTATTATTACAACCATGATTATGCGAGCACGGTAAAATACTAGTAGGGTTTTGTATACTTTGTTTACGCTGAACCTCCTTCAACGTATCCAAACGAACTTGTACTTCATAATATAAAGTATCGAATTCGTTGCGAATTAACAGCTGAGAATCTTTATTAAAGCTCCCATCTTTAGCTTGAAGTTTTTCTATTTTACCTTGAACTTGGAAGAAGGTTTTTTTTACATTATTTAATTCTTTTGTACGGACACGGAACTCCGCCTCCTTATCAATGCAATCTATCATTCGCTTAATACTATTTAGGGCAAGATCACGTTCAAAAACTAATTGATCAAGTTCAGAAGACATAGTTAATAATTAAAATTGTTTTTACATGTAGATAGTTAAACTGGTAAAAAAGATAAGTAATGGTAGTATAGTGTCGTGTGAATAAAATAGTTAATAAATATAACTATTTTATTTTATTGATAGTAGTATGTAGGTAGGTAAAATTAACTTCACGTTATTATGTAGGTTAATCAGTAGAATATAAAATTTAAAATAAGTAGGTAGAATAGTTTTACGTTATAGAAGTTTTAATGAAAAAAATGGGTTTAGTAAAAAAAAAAAAAACGCTAATTTTGGACTAAGTACGAAAATACTATTGTCGCTACGCTTGGATTCTGTACGAAAATACAAAAATCGCTAAAGAGATTAAAAACGATAAAACATTTGTATGATTTCTATCGATTATAGCTAGCCCGTGAGAATCACTGACCGGAACGGAATGCAAATGCAACGCGATGTACAAAATGTGACGGTGGAAAATAAAACTAAATGTTAATTAAAATCGTCGAAAAACTATTATTGCCTAAATAATTTTACGTAATTAGACGCAGTATTAAGTAAAAATGATGTTAGAACTAGGTATTATCGCAAAATAATACGCAAAGTTGCGAAAATAAGTGCAAGAATGTACGGTACTGGCGGTAGAACCCGCGCTGAGTACTACAAAGAATTATCGAAATCAAGTTAAAACTATCGAAAAATAGTTAATCTAACCAGCACAAAGCAAGATATTAGGAAAATCCGGCTCGAAGGACCAAAAAGATGTCTAAGAAATGGATCAATCACTCACCCGCGTACCCTCGGCGAAGTCCTCGAAGACCAGGGCCCTGGTGTGCTGATGATGGATTTTGAATGTTTCGGTCGCTGTGTTCGTAATTATCGTGAGCTCGTGCAGTTTTTAAATCGATTTCGGGTATTTATTTGATTTTTTAGTGTATATTTTGCAAGCGCAAAGCGTCGCGCACCGTCCGCGGTAGTAGTTATATTTATATATATTTTTTTTTTTTTTTTTAAAGAGGGGTAATCTTCCAGATTCGAAAAGGCTGCGTTCCATTACACGCAGAATGCATTAGGATATTGTGAACTGATCCATTCTCAAAAATAATAAAAAGAAAGAATTTGAAGTAGATAATATTGCTTTGTGCTAATTATATCAACTAAAACCTAATTATATTGAAAATACGGAACACACCCCTATACCATGTTTAAAGCAAATCAAGATTATTCTTATTATTCTTAACAGAATCACTTTTGTATAATATATTGTTTTACAAGTGTTTTTGGTATAAATGTCAGAGCAAGACCTTTTTCAGATTTATTTAGCCTTATTTTATTTTCTCTAGGGAGATGGGACGTTGGCTCTATTTCGTATTTCATCGTCAGCTTCAATTCATCCCTAGAGCAGAAAAATAAGGGAGAAATCCGAACCGGGTATGCTATCGTAGAGAGCGTCGTCGGTGGTGTAGTGGCTAGGGCCGCTGCCTCCCGTCCGAGAGATACGGGTTCGATCCTCACCACGTACCAATGCGTTTTCGAATTTCAGATTCATTATGTACGCTTATTCGACGCTCTTATGGTGATGGAAGCCATCATCGCGAGGAAACTTTTACACTCCTGCGAAGAAATTCAAAGGTTGGGTTTGAAGTCGACCAACCCACACTTTATTACTAAATTACTCAGACTATTATGAAGAATATAGTAAAAAAGACGCCCATATTTAAGGCAAGCATCCACTACTGCCTCACCCGTATAATCCATCAGGTGGGACTGGAGTCCATCATGATATCACCATACATGGAAATATTTTACCTTCGTGGCCTAGTTGATACTACGCCTACCAACGCAGCTCCACAATTTTTTAGCACAAGGTTGACAGGGTCCACAGTTTCGAATCTTATATTTATCTAAGTTTGTATTAAATAAGTAAAATTATGTGTATTAGCTGGCCTCGCCGTGTGGTGACGGCAGAGTAGAATACATTCGTCACCAACCTCTACTCTTCCCGTGGGTGTCGCAAGAGGTAACTTAGGGACTACACATTGAACAGAGAACGCGCTCTCTGATACAGTAACCTATAGTCCAGCAGTGGACTGTAACGGGCCGTTGATGTTGATGTATTAGCTAGTATTAGTTAAACTCATGGCACAGGTACAGTTTGCTTTAAATTATTGAGGAGTCCACACATCTGTTTAATATATTAGTATTTAGAAAAATTTACGTGCCTGTATCTTATGCCCACGTGTTTCTATTATCTACGAACTTACCGGATATCCTGTACATACCGCTGCTGGGACAAGGCTGAAATCTCAAGCGTGGCGGCAGATGGAATATTTGCAACGTGAGCCAAAAAGCCGCAGAATAAACTAAAATACCGACAACATTCTCGTCACGTTTGATTCTGACCGAATCGAGAACGCGCCAATATTGAATCGGCTTTCTCACAGCCGTGCCTTGGCAGGTTTTGAGCTGTACGGCCTCTGGTAGGAAATGAGGCCTCTTACACTGAAAAACCTGTTTTGTTACTGTTAACACAAAAAGCGACAATCACACAAATATTTACGGAAAAAACCATACAAAAAGTACAAAAAGTTTTGTTATTGTTAGCCAAAGGGTTATGTTACTGCTTATATATATTATAGGTAGGTAATTTAGTTTGATGTTATTTTTTTTTTCAGAGGAAGCGGGCTCTACATACTCAAAGGCCTGGTCGACCGAGCTAGAGATGTACTCGATACTTTACATTATAAATGAATTTACTTTATTCTCGACTTTATTAGAAAAATCAAATTTTTACCATAGCCAATGAATTGGACAAGGTAGTTTTATGTTTATGAATATAATCTAAACATTTCAACTGTTTCTTATTTCAAATTGGTTTACTCAATCGAGTCGTAAGGACCTCAGAGGAACAAAAGACGATCACGAGGCGACGCGCGTCGGAAATCTTTGGTAAGGACTGATTTGTGAGGTTTGGTTTGGTTTTTGTTCATCATTTATCAACACTATGTTCAACATCAACCAATATCAAGATTGAACGACGACGACTAGATAATATGCTTAGACTTTTGACAGCTTTGTAGACTAGTTGGTTGGTTGGTTGGTTGGTTTGGTTGGTTGGTTGGTTTGGTTGGTTAGTTGGTTGGTTAGTTGGTTTAGTTGGTTAGTTGGTTGGTTGGTTGGTTGGTTGGTTGCTCTTGACCTGAAAAGTACAGATTCACGGGTTTGATTAATCGTGTGATGAGCACTTGTATATGGATGATTTATGTATGTTTACCAGCTGTCTGCTACTTATAGTACAGGTTTTGCCTAATTTGGGATTAGATGACCGTGTGTCAGGCCCGCATACCTGGTTGAATTTTCAAACCAGTTTGCGCGCATGTCCATACATTTTAAGAAGAGCTTTATCATTACAATTCGGCTCGGTTCTGATCATAAAGCATTTTCATTTTGATTCCTGCTCAAATATCAGACTGATTTGCTTCAGTCTTTGGTCTTCGATCTGGTTTCGCTGCATGTTTGTACTATGGGGAAACTTCTTCAGTTCACCTTATTATTATTATTATTATTTATTCACAATTTATGCACAAGAAAGAAAGAGATAGAGCATCGCGCTTTACTCGTCACGCGCTGCTTGGGATTAGCCAGGTTTATCCCAGAAGCGATATCGCTCGTAAGTCGGTTTCACTTTACGCGTGATTCGCCTGGGACCTGGTTTGAAACCTATATTCACCAGGTTAAAAAATACCGGCTTCCAGCCTTGCTGCAGATATATATTTTTTTTAAACACTGAGGCCTATATCTTCCCAAGTCCGTCCCTGTTGTCGACGTCTCAGTCGCGCCAATCGCGATGGATTCCACCCTGATTCTGCCGTTATTCCGTCACCGCATTTATTACATTCTATTTTACTGAGAAAATCAACTGAAAGCCACTGAGAACGTGAAAAATTCGATCACGTTTCGCCTACTGACACATTACAGCACTCTGAGTGGCTGAGTGGCAGACTGCGTCTTCAGTTCAACTCCATTTAAATGTACCTACTAGAATAAAATAGAATCCCAATCTATAATCTAGTCGAGGTGTAATATTACTTCGGATTACAGGTTTGTGACTATTTCGGATGGTGCCGTGTGGTGATGGCAGAATAGAATACATTTGTCACCAACCCCTACTCTTCCCGTGGGTGTCGTAAGAGGCGACTCATAGTCCCATAGTCCACTTAAGTGGAGGAGGCTCATAGTCCTGCAGTGGACTGTAACGGGCCGTTGGTGTTGATGATGTTGATGTAATATTACTTCGGAATACAGGTTAGTGACTATTTCGGATTACCTTGAAGACAAAATTATAGGTCTACACAATAAAATTCTCGAGATGCGACTACGACTAAAATATAACAAATCTCTTAATTATTCTACCTTTTTTGCGACACTTAGCACAAGTATAAAATCCCCCAGCATATTTAAACCGAAATCAAAGACAAACCATTTTACCGACTGTTAAAAATTTTCTACAGAGCAAAATATGCTATTACTCCATTGACGATTTTATTTGTGATGAATTGAAATGATGTTGTAAATATATTATATAGTTAATCTTTAACCCATGTTTTTGACTTAATTTAAGAATGACATAATTATATATACTTGTCATTGTTCAAAATTAGTGTTGATATTGATTTATTGATAATTTAGTTTTGTATTAATTGGCACAACATTACTATAATATAATTACTTACAACCTATGACAATGTATCACCTACAAATTATTTTATGTACATGAAAGCAATAAATGAATTTAATTTAATTGCATCAACACAAGTATCCATAACTCATTAAGTATCACGTGATACATTCACATACATTTTCTTCAAACGTTTACAGCAGAAATCAATTAGCCCACCAAAAACGGTTAGCAGTACAATTATTCACGTACACGCGCGGCGGCTTGCATGTGGAATGAAGTGGGACTAATTGCCACGCCCATTAGACGAGCAATGAGTACTCCAATTAAGGACTCATTAGGCGCCAACGACACCACGACTCTACCAATAGATCGCTTTAAGTTCAAAGTATGTAGCTTAGGAATCATCATCAACAGCTCACATAAGTCCTCGTCGGGCTCGAGCCTACCCTGAATTAAGGTGATTAGGCCTGAGCCAACCACGCTGCTGGCTCAGTGCTCTGGATCTATACGATGAGGAGAAATTTACGCTTCTCCCTGCTTATTCTGTCTGCGTCGCTTTTCACCAACTTAATTATTTACTCGTCCATGTAAATATTAAATGAACAAAATAAAAAAATATGTTTCGTGAAGGGAATGAAATTAATGATGTCAATAAAGAAAACTGAATTCTCGAACTTTCTGAAGCAGATCTAATATTAATAATAAAGACGTGCTCTTGCGCTTTGTGAACAATATAAAGTACTACTACGTAATTACGAGTTGTTATCAAAAACGCACGCAATATCAAGTAAAATATCTTTAATTTCATTTTTATGATATTTCTTTTCAATTTTCTGTAAAGCTGTTTTCACTCAAGCAATTTTGTTTTTACTTAACTATCATGTTTAGTATTTAATAGCCTCTTGGTGGATGTTTATGGTGATTAAATCCGACCGAGTGAGTGCGAAGCGCAAACTCCGTGTCAGCTTAGGCAAAAATACTTTCGTTTGTCCGGATGTCCGAAGGATGTCCGACTGTTCTTTTCTACAGGTCACATTTCTCAACCGATTCTCATCAAGTTGTATGAGCAGGTTTTATAAATAATATATATATATATATATTTTTAATGTCGATTCAGTTTTTGTTTTTTTTTAATGGCGGAGATTATAGGGATTGAAAACGTAAAAAAACATAAATCAGCCATTTTGAAAAAAAAACCTTGCAAGGCTTACAGCTCACAGAGCCAATAGTTTATAAATATTTGTTTCAAATTTTATATTTATAAATTATCAAACAGAATGCGACTACGATACGATTTAATAAATAACTTTTTTTGTAGGTAAATATTAAAAGCTTTATTAAAAAAAAAAAAAACTATTTATTTCAAAAGAAAACATATAGGGTACATAGGAAACTCAGCGCTCAATCTCCGAACGTTAACGTTTTTGATTCCATTCTATATGGTTCATCATAAAAATCGTGAGCTCTGACCTTAAATGTTGAATCTGTGCACGGTGAGCATAAAAGCAAACGACGAGGGCTTACTCTATTTCGGTATCAGTACTAGAATGTAGCTAACATGTGACGTCATAAAAGTTGTAGTGTTTTATGCTTTGGATGTGGTACTTTAAAGAGATTTCAATTAAATATTTTATAAGAGAATATACCTATAGAGTAAGTTGTAGAGACAAAAGCCGTAATTTTGTAAAAAAAATTAAAGTACCTATACACCGTGAAATTTACATCGTTTTGTTCCCGCCGTGTAGTGATAGTACCCGTCAAACTGAACAACTTTTCACGAAAAAAAAAATCCAGTGACAAAAACTTTGTATGGAGAGACCAAAAACTGTTTTGTCGCAGTAATTTTTTTTCGTGAAAAGTTGTTCAGTTTGACGGGTACTATCACTACACGGCGGGAACAAAACGATGTAAATTTCATGCTGTATAAAGCAGTATTTATAAAAGTATTTTGTTGAGAAGAATATCTGCAATGTAATTCGCATACACAGAATCTAAATAGTGTTTACTAAAGGTACTTTAAATATACTCTACTGACAAAATTCTATTCTAATATTGTATAGAGTTTTGAAAAGAAAATAAAAACGAAAATATATTTTACTAGCGGATTATGTAAGATTTTCCCATGGATAGAAAATTATGATAGTCATAATTTTTTCATTGACTTTTTTCCGTAAAAAGTATCTGTTACATAAATCTTTCACATTCCAATCATCCAAAGCAATTTTCGTCCTATATTTTCAAATTAGGGACATTGGCGCAAAATGGCACCGCTGAAAAAAAAGATTTGTTACCGGTAACACCGGATATAAGACTTTATTCCGTTAAAAGTATCTTTTACATAAATCTTTTACATTCCAATCATCCAAAGCAATTTTCGTCCTGTATTTTCAAATTAGGGACATTGGCACAAAATGGCACCGCTGAAAAAAAAGTTTTGTTACCGGTAACACAAAAAAAAATACTAAAAGTGTTTACTAGCGGTACCATAAGTTTTATTATTATTAGTCAAATCGTTATGTTACTGCTAATTAATTAATAGTCATTAGTTTTTTCATTGATTCATTTATACAATCATTTAATTAGATAGTCACTTTTTTAGTTACTCGTAGCAAAACATTTATAGTGAAACCTTATCCAAAGAGCAGAGTTTCCTGCTCAATCCAGTCCGTGTGGTTTAAGCCTACCGAGCCAATCAGGCCGAATGTTTTCTGCGGCAGTATCGAGCCCCCTGCGACCCTTATTTCCTGTATGGTTACCGCGGGCCCTACTAGCCAAACTGTTCTCACAACAACAATAAACAATTGACTGCAATTGGATACATCATACTACGAGTATCTGTTTGTTTTAGCTTACCGCACATCAAGCGCGCCATCCGACCGATTTTAAATAAAGTCATTTCGTAAGAATACATTTGTCACCAACCCCTACTCTTCCCGTGGGTGTCGTAAGAGGCGACTTAGGGACTACACATTGAACAGGGAACGGGCAGCAGCGCTCTCTGATACAGTAACCTTTTAATCTGCGATCTCCAACCCGCCTGCCAAGCGTGGAGATTATGGCGAAACCTTCCACTTAAGTGGAGACCGTTGATTCATATGTTGCTCTCTATATGTGGTCTTATCATGTGCTCAATTGAACCAAAACTCTTGGATGCTGAACTTTTAGTTCGGGTTCAAATAGTAGGGGTGAAATTTCGATAAAAGAACCCGGGACGTCTTTCTTTCTAACCCACGTCATCCGAAAAATTGGGCCCTTAACAACGGCCGCGCCACGTCTTTGGTATACGAATAAAACGCTTTGTTACGAATCGCTAGGTTTTGGATCGAAATAATATCTTAACTTTGGGTTATTCCCGTTGTCCCCCAAATCGTTGTATCCCACGACAGCGGGTTTTTTTTTTCAGTAGTACCTTAGTATTTTACCTCGAAAAAATTCGGGGGGTAACGGGAAAAATAACTCTCATTTCCAAAGTTAATTTTATTCAATATCATCATTTTTAGCCCACTCCACCATTTGTGTGTTTTATGTGTATTTTAGATTGTTGGTAGGACTAACTACTGACATGAATCATGATTGTTAAAATGAATACCTATTTCCAAGATCGTGTCTTTTACTAATGTAAATTAGAATACGCTCTTTTCCGGAGGGGGAGGGATGTTAGGTATGTGTACATACCTATACCTCTTTGCCTCTTTGGCTGTTGCTGGCCGCAAACATTTGGAGTTATTTTAATTAGGAAGATAAGTTTTGACATGAGGAAAAAGAGCGGATTCTAGGTTAGACTGCGCATGTGAAAAGATCTTTGAAAAAGCAAATAAAAAAGCATCTCTCGTAATATGTATCTTTTAGTTAAAAACACCACCTCCACCTTCGCTCTACAATGCTCGGTTTCTGCAAATTAGATTAAACATTAGCAGAAATTATGGAAAGAAAATTAGAAAATATTATAATTCTTAAAATGAGTAGGTAACTAAATAAAACCAGGGGCTTAAAAGCATTTTTCGGTGCTTGTGTACGTTTCAGAAATATTTCGTTTTAAAGTGCTCATTTTTGGGCGATTAGGCCTTAGTCGACCACGCTAGCCCAGTGCGGGTTGGTCGACTTCATACACAACCTTTAAATTTCTTCGCAGGAGTGTGCAGCTTTCATCACGATGATTTTCCTTTACCGTAAGAGCGTCGAATAAACGTACATTATGAATTTGAAATTCGAAAACACATTGGTACGTGGTGGGGATCGAACCCGCGTCTGCTGGACGGAAGACAGCGGCTCTAGCCACCAGACCACCGACGCTATTCAGAATTATTATTTTTTTTAAAGATACATTAGCCAAGCAAGAGTGTGTTGGCTGGGGTCACTTGATGCCTTCTAAAAGGTTTTTGAACTGTATAAAAACTATATACAACTATTTATTCGAAGCTCCTACTCGTAAGTAACTCGTTTGAGGTGTGTGAAGTAGAGTTGCTCCCGTTAGGTCGATTTATCACTTTAGTAAGAATAAGTTGAACACACTGAAATACATCAAGATGACGCGAGTCAAAGTTTGCATATATATGTTTTAAGATTTTCGTGGTGGTTCACTACACTAACAACACCACACCACACTAAATATAACCGTGGTAACAAACCCGAAAATTGTGATAATATATGTTAATATATGATAATAATGTTAGCAAAGCTTGCATTCCTAATATTAATAGACGTAGTACACTTATTGTTCTAACGATTCGACTGTTCGAATTTTTCAGACATCTGGAAATATGCAGTAGGTATTATATCGTCAGTGGAAGGGTAAAGTACTAAAGCGCCAAATTGGCGAAAATTAGTTACATATACAGTTCGATTGCATTTTTTTATGCGTCGATTAGTTTAGGTGACTTGTTAATCTGAGGAATTTTATGGCGTTTTAGCCATTCAAAATTTTGGGTCTGATCGTTAGGCCGATGACTAAAGCGACGCCTTTTTGGTGTTAATCGTCTCTCCTGTAAAGTTGTACTTTGGCGCTTTAGTATTTTTACCTTTCCACTGACGATATAAATTTAGATAAAGTTGAAAACTTTGTATTTCCGCAAAAAGTAGGACCTTTTACATTCCCACCTATTCAAACGGGATAGGGGCTTTAAATTTTACAAAAGAAACGATATAAAGTGATATACTCTCTATTCGGGTCTCATTTTTATGTGCACCTCGTAAAATTGTTACGGCTTCAGGTACAAGCGTTGTTTAAGGGTCTCAAACTCCAATAAAACGCCGGTAAATATATAAGGCTTTTATTAGATCATAGCGTTATATTTTGCTAGCATATGCTGTATAAAACTGGCAGGTAATATCATACGTGTTGAGTTTCTTTATGTGTCTTGGAAATTGTTTTTAACGGGGCCCGTTTTTCCCTCATAGCCTAAACACGAATTGTCATATTGTTAACACAAAGTAACACAAGGTAATGCGGCGGGGGTTTCTATTTTGTGTTATTAATCAGCATAATTTGTGTATGAAATTTGATTAGCGTACAACCAAACTCAATAATACTTAATCTACATAAGATTTAATCTTCAAAATTTTATTGAAGCAACTCATTGTAGGTATAATTTTAATTTTCATAACCACGCATACAATAATACATTAATTTATTTTCTATTAAAGTTAAATTTATATTTTTTTATATTTTGATCTGTATCTTTTGAAGATATTGTGACCCTATTAGGTACGCTATAATAACAATTATTGTTTTTGAAATTCGTTCAGAATAATTTAAATCAAACTGAATTTTCTAATTAAGATTTCAAAACACTTGGTTCCTACTTAACAGTGCAAGAGCAGGGAAGTCCATTCTAAACATAGTTGTATCTTAGCGTGCAAATAGCATAGATTCG
Source organism: Carpatolechia fugitivella (assembly GCA_951230895.1). Classification (NCBI taxonomy): domain Eukaryota; kingdom Metazoa; phylum Arthropoda; class Insecta; order Lepidoptera; family Gelechiidae; genus Carpatolechia; species Carpatolechia fugitivella. Next base: position 13,928,738 of record OX579653.1, on the reverse strand, counting down.
GACTACGAACTAACTACCAAAGCCTTTTCGGGAACCAGCTTGTTCGGGGAACTGGAATTCATCGAACCTGCGTTTGAGACGATTTGCGATGACTCTTGAAAACAGCTTATAAACATCGCAAAGAAGCGAGATGGTCATGTAGTTCTTCAGAAAGGTGTTGTCTCCTCTCTTAAAAAAAGTACCACCATGCTTCTGTTCCGCGCTCTGGGCGTGGTACCTCCTAGTAGGACGGAATTGAAGAGCCTCTGAAAGACTTCCAGTTCTGGTGTTCCACCCGATTTCAGAAGCTCAGTCGTAATTCCATCCTCACCGTGCGCCTTGTTGTTTTTAGCTGTTTGAGAGCCATTCGAATCTCGTACAGGCTGATGTCTGGGATATTTTCGGTGTAATTTCGGTTAAGTTTGCTTAGGGGGTCGTTAGGCCTATCAGTAACGGGTTGCTGTGAAGTGGTGTACCACTGTCCATAGAACCTCTCGAGCTCTCTCAAAACCTCCGGTTTGTTTGAAACAAGATTGCCGTCGTCAGTCTTCAACCCGACAGATCTCGTGCAAAATTTTTTGTGCCCTTGTTTCGGCAAGTATAAAAAAAAAGAATGACTATTTATAAAACCAGGGGTCAAATGACCCCAGGCGTTTTTAAATACAAGCCGTTTTTTAATCTTTCTAGTGGTAAACAGGAATATTCAAATATTGCGTATTACCAAACCAATACCAGAGCTGTAAGATCGGTTGTCGACTTTACACCCATATAATGAAGAAGATTCCGATGCAAGGAATCTTGTAGATAAAAGAAAACGCTGCTCCATGCAGAAACCTGTGGATCAACATCAACGGCCCGTTACAGTCCACTGTGCTGGACTATGAGCCTCCTCCACTTAAGTGTTTGGTTTTGCCATAATCTCCACGCTTGGCAGGCGGGTTGAGATCGCAGATTAAAAGGTTACTATATCAGAGAGCGCTGCTGCCCGTTCCCTGTTCAATGTGTAGTCTCTAAGTCGCCTCTTACGACACCCACGGGAAGAGTAGGGGTTGGTGACAAATATATTCTACTCTGCCGTCACCACACGGTAAACCTGTGGAAGTCCTGTTAATAACACATAATATCGCTTACTGCTTCTGTGTGGACAGGATGTACTGCAAACAGCACGGCCGCAAGCGCCGCAAACGGGCGTTGCAGACGAGCCACAGTGAAGCATGCGCGAGCTACTAGCGCGCAGCAAGCCGCGTGAAGTGCAACGTTGCACACATGCCACCACCACGGCCTCAATCCTGCGAGCGCATAGTTCAATCTGAAACAATAGAAATGTTTTAAATCGAACGAGAAAAAGGAAATTTGAATTATGGGGTAACTTTTATAGATTCTGGTACCTACTTCATGGTGACAAGAAAATATATAATGCGTGTTATGAAATTTGGCACAAAGTGGCCAAAACGTGCAAGCCCTTCGATGAACTGTGGAAAGTAGGTAGCACTTGGTGGAAAAGGTTGGGAATGGAGGACTTACTGAGATGGCTGTGGTGATGTCAGCTCCACGTGGCTAGAGAGTCCTGATTTCGTGCTGGGACGTCCCAATTGTTGTTCACGACACTGATCACGTAGTTTAAATATTATTTAGATTACACTCGTGCACTTTATTGGATAGTTTATATGATTTTTTAGCGTCAGCTTCACCAGACGCATCACGTGGCGGGTTCTTCTTCTTTTTGTAAAACGTTCTTTTTCAGTTCTTTAGAGCGTGAAAGGAAAGGCGGGGAATTCTAAGTGCTTGCTGTAGCTTTAACAATGCGGAAAAAAATACAATACAATACAATACAAATATACTTATAAACTTACTACTAACTAAACTACCTAGAACTAACTTACATATATATATATATATATAAGGGAAAGTAAAATATTGTTGAAAAGAAAAGAGATAACAGTAAAATGTGTTAATACTGTGTGATGAATGATGATAAACTGATGAATGTATGAGATACGCAAATCAAAGAATGTCAAACGTCACTAAACGTATGGACAGGATGAGGAAGGCTACATAATAGAAAATGATCCTGATGATAAATATTTAGTAGCTGAAGAAGAAGTGCCAGACTCGTCTACTTTGATCTCTTCGCATCGCATTATAATTTTAACAATTTTTGTAGTAAATATTCATATATTTAGTAATAATAGCAAGTAATCAAATGATAATAAGGTGCAATTGAGTCATATTTATAATAACAAAACGTATGAAATCAGTGCCAGCAATATCAGTTTTTATAATTCTCCCATTAGACGTTATATTTTATTCGTTTCAAATCAATCTTTTATTTATGGCGTTTCACTTGAAGTATGTATTTTGCCAGTATCAAGTGGTTTTGCTAAGTAAGAAGCATGAGATACACAGACAGCCCTAATTTTAAGACTAGGGTGCTGTGTACGGTGAAGGACTATGATAGCAGCATTACTGAAGCCACCAAGTGGCCGCTGCAAGTCGCCACTTGGTGGCATAAATGACGGCTAAATGCAAGCGTTTCAATTGTCCTTTTAAAGTTTATTCAGCCAGAGTTCAGAGTCATTCACTGGATAATACACTATCGAAATTATACACTAAACACACTCAAATAAACTAAAAAACGGAAATTAAAACGAAAGCCCGACCGCCATTGACGGATGCTAACAATCAACCCTTATTATTCATATATTTTCATTGTTAAATAGGTTTAAAAGTATCAGTTTTCAATCAGCACTGAGAAGTATAACCCTTTCATTTAACAAGATGGCTATGATTCTACAGGTCAATTATATTTCAGCAATTTTATTCAAAGTAAAATCGTAAGATCTTTTTCTCTTCCGTTAACCAGTGTATTTACTACAAAATTTGATAAAAAGGTGCAAGTGAGTCATATTTATGATAACAAATTGTAATAGTATGGATTGTAAAATCCTGATAGATGATAAAATTAAGTATTTGTATGTTAATTGGTTTCGATTAGAATAATATAAAATTATGTTGGTAGTACTTGTACTTATTCAAGGTTTTGAAGTCAATGTAACGTGACTTAAGTTCTAGAAATAAAATTAACGTGTCGTTGGTTAGCAATCCTATAAACAAATAAGTCGTTATATCCCATTAACGATATAACGACGAGCAAGCTATCTGCTCTATAATATATAATATTTAAGTAAGTTTAGTTATTATACAAAAACCTATAATATTTTAATTCAATCATTGTATTTTATGAAAATACTATACGGAACCACTTGTCCTTTTGTTTGTTATCAAACATTACTAACTAGCTACAAAATTTTGCTGCAGTTGATTAAAATAATCTATCTAGATAGATAGATAATTAGATAATATTTTTTCGTTCTTATATAAAGGTATTCATTTCTTTTTTGTAAAAATTTTTTCATTTGTGATGTGACTGTACTGTAAACATATCAACATGGATTTTTTATGGAACTACTGTATTTTTGTGACATTGTTTGTCACAAAATTACATGTTAGTGCATTTATAAGCGAGGATCTGGTTGTTGTGACTGATTTAGGCTCAGTTCGTGGACTCAGAGCTGATGATGGAAACTACACATTGTTCATGGGTATACCTTTTGCTAAAGTTAACGAATCGAACGTTTTTGGGGTTAGTCTCCTTTTGAATTAATTTAATTATGTATTCATGTTTCTAAAAGTTTTTGATGAGAACAAATTTTAGTTAAAAGTGTTTTGTACATGTATTTCTTTCGCAATAGGTTATCAAAGTGTAATCTATATTAACGATGATAATGAACATGAAAAAATATAGTTTACACTTCACTATAAATTGCTGACAGATGATGATTGACAGGTATTTTACCTTATATTTTCAAACCTGTCTGAGGTGTAGATAAAATTACTTGAGCTGATTTTGACGACGACGTTCAATATTCCCGCTAGATTTCTTTTAATCAATTTATAAAAACTTAAATGTTATACAGGATGTTACAAAAATACTCGTAAAGTGCAAAAGTTTAATCTATGAAAATGAACATATAAGTAGTTATTAGTAGTAATCATTGGTAGTGTTGTGTTGTCATTGGTAATAGTGTTGTCATAATATTTTCTCTTTTCCGCATCTCCCATCGTACGTAAGTGATTAGTCGTAAGCTGACCACGCGGTTTTTGACCAGGAGGTTTTCTTCTAGTTTTATCAAAGATTTCTGACGCTCGTCTTTTATTCCTCTGAGGGTTTTATGCACTGAACTATCCTTTTTTTTTTACTTTACGAGTATTTTTGTGCTTGTATTTATAATGCATTACAATATTTTTTTAGGATGCATTACCACAAGAACCATTTGAGGGACTGTTCGAAGCTAATGATGATTCTGCTATGTGTCCACAAATTGAAGAATTTAATTTAACTACAGTAGGATCTCTTGATTGCTTACATTTGAACGTATATGTACCAGACGCAGCAAATTCTCAAGAACTACTACCTGTCATGGTAAATATTTATGGGGGTGGTTTTTCTATTGGTTTCGCTGGGAGATTTCTATATGGTCCAAAATATATCGTCCGTTACAATGTAATCTTAGTCACTATTAACTATCGATTGGGACCATATGGCTTTATGTGCCTCGACACACCTGAAGTTCCAGGAAATGCAGGATTGAAGGATCAAGTATTAGCTCTCAGATGGATACAGAGAAACATAGAATCTTTTGGTGGTAATCCGAGTCAAGTAACACTTTTTGGAAATAGTGCTGGTGGCATGTCTAACGGATATCATTTGATATCAGAAACAGAAAAATTGTTTACTAATTTGATTATGCAAAGTGGTCCGATATCTTCATTTGGATCAAATGAATTTACTACAGCACCAATCGTCTTAGCAGCAGCACTGAATTACGAAACAGATAATATCAATGATGCTATTTCTTTTCTAAATTCTGCTAATGTACATGAAGTTATTTATGCTGCTTCAGAATCTGGAATACCCTTTCAACCTTGTTTAGAAAAAGAATTTAATGGGGTTGAAAGATTTTTGGCAGAAAATGGAATTAACTCACAGTATTTGAAGGCACCTGACGTAGCTATAATGCTTGGATTTACCAGTCATGAACTATTGGCGTTGTTTCCTGGAAATGAAGGACCTTCTTATTGGTTTATATGGGATCAATTATTTACGAACTCCTTCCATGGTTTTAATTTCGATGAAGAACAACGAAGTCAATTATCAAACCTATTTCGACGATTCTATGTGGGTGATGAAGAAATAAATAATGCTGTTAGGGAACAATCAATGGACTTCGCAAATGATATTTTATTTGTATACCCAACAATACGACTTATAGAACCGTATATTGAAGCAGGTGTTGAAAAAGTATACCAATATGTCTTTTCTTACGATGGCGACAGAAATTACGTTAAAATGTTAAATAACCTAACTGTGCCTGGCGCAGCTCATGCTGATGAAATATCTTACTTATTTTCAATGGAATTATTTCCGGGAGAACCTACAGATAATGATCAATTGATCATTGATAGACTTACCACCATGTGGACAAATTTTGCTAAATACCGGTACGGATCTCGTGTTTTTTTTTTAATAAATATTCGATATTTATGCGAACAAAAGAATATTCAATATTTTATTGCATTTTTTTTTGTTTCAGTGACCCAACTCCAGAAACGAATTCCTTATTGCCAGTCAAGTGGGAACCAATAACTTCAGGATCTCCTTACCATTACCTTAACATTGATTTAGAAATGTCTGCAAATAGGAGGTACGAAACTAGAAGAATGACATTTTGGGATTTATTTTACAAGGCGTACGCGAAGTACGAAGTGGGATACATTTCCAGGGATTCCGAGGATGCAATACCAGATATGGTACCAGACTCATCTACTGTTATGTCTTTACACTCTGCAATAATATTTATTGTTACTTTAGTTAAAGTTTTTACGTCTCTTTAATAGTCTATTTTATTATGAATAAAGAGAATTTGGCTTTGAATTACTCGTATTATCTGACAATACATACGAGAAAACGTAAACCGTTAATCAAATTAACGATTGTAAATTACAGGAGTTTTAGTTCAAAATTATTGCTAGACAGTCGGGTATTGTGTGTATGTGTATAGGTATGTTGTTAATAAAGGCGATAGGACGATGGCCTATTAAAAACCAATCTGGCGAACGCTCCTCTCTATCACGACTCCACTTTTTCTTTTTGGGATTGCTTCATTGCTTCACGTAGAACAGAAAATTGACAGCATAGTCGGTTCCTCAGAATTCCAATAAAATTGAGTTTCTAGTGGAAAAATAGGTCTAGTAGCATGGCAGTAGTTCGGTTTGACGTGTCTCGGAGCCATTTTATTAAAAACTAGTTTATATAGGTACATCGGTATAATATACATAAATACTGTGCAGGTAAAGAGTATGTACAAATCTTTTACGCCATACATCGTTGAACACTCATCAGATTTTGTACGTTTGGCGTAATTACTCCTCAAAACGTTTTTTATTGTGTGAAAAAATCTATGGATAACCAAAAGAATAGATATTGTGGGATCAGATGGCCGTGTGTGATAGTCCCCACATTTTTATTAATTAATATTGTCTTAAATATTATTCTGTTAAATACAGTTACCTCAAATGAGACTGTAAATTCAAGCAAAACAAAGAACTAATCTAGAATAATATGTAAGTAGATAGGTAGTTCTAAAGTTATAAACTAAAACAAACTGCAAAATTAAAATAGTAAAGCTCTGAAATAATAAATTAAATACATAGAGAACTATTTATTTTACTTTTAAATTCTATCACACATTTGGTTAACCCTTAAAGTAAACAAATACATGGAAGTAATTCCACGGTAAAACTATTTTACAACTGGTTAGATTTCTCTTCGGCCGCAAATTCTATAGTATAGTGATTTTTTTTTATTCTTGGCTATTTTGGTCACATTACTCGCCGGCAACCGGATAATCTTGACAAATTGGTTATGGTGGTCAAGGTGGAGGGGATGAAAAGTCTCCCAGCCGTTGGAGTGACGAGATAACGAAGATCACTGACCATCCTGTTACAACCGCCCTAAGGACAGCTGAGAACCGAGATAGATGGAGAAAGCTAGTTCATGAAGCCACGAGAAACTTTCAGGGACACGACCTTCAGAACTGAAGATAACGACCAAGAAGAGATAGTAATTTTACATACAAGGCTAATTAAATAAAATGCTTCGGTTTCGTATACTGGAGATTGAAAGATAACAGGCACAATAAATTGTCTATTAAGAGTAAAATACCTAGTAAAACCAACGCTTTTTATACAGCTAAAGTATCTACAGTAGATATAATAGGTAAGTAACTTAGCTATAGATTAATTAAATATGAAGAGAAGTTCCTCCAACATTTTACAGGTACATAAAGTGATGGGTTTCTGTTTATAGTTAATCAATGTATTGGCGTTGAAATTTTTAATTGTTAGTTTATTCAACTTGTGTAGAAAATAACATCCTTTTAAAGCCACCACAATAATGTGAGTTATTTATTTATTCCATTCTATTTAGAAAAAAATACTTAAATATTCGGTAAAGTGACGTCTACTTTGAATACATTGGTCTCGGTATTTAATAATACTGTCAGAGGAAAAATAACTCTAAACAATCTGTATAAAATATCAATTAACAAAGAAAACTATTTGACCATTTTAAGAATAAAAGTTAATCAATAATAAGCCGTTCCAATTAGTTCTCTATTTCAACACAAACTTTAAGAATTTAAGCACCACCAACGAATTATCATTCGTCGCCATAAACGATATTAATATTTACTATTGATACGATCTCGAGTAAACCAATCAGCCGATGTTGACACACAGGAAATAGAGTAACGACAGAACATGCAAATACAGGTAAATACAATGTTTGTGTTCCCGATCGATTGATCCCATCCCTACTCTGCGGTTTACGTCACGTGACAAACATATTTGTACACATTTTTCCACTTTTGATCTGATATCATTTGTTTTTTTTTAAACTTTAATTTTTGTTAAAATCCTCCGTGACGGTAGTCGCCTCGGTTTAATAAAATAATAAAATACTTTATAAAACTGTGACGTATGTATACAGCCTAAAATATGTGTTAGATTATACTTATATATAAAAATAAAGATGTTTTTTGCTTTGGAAGGCACGTTAAGTAACAGTAACAGGGTGTAAAATGCGGATACTTATACGTAGGTGGTCAGGCATGTTTTGTTTTCTATAAAAGTTGACATATTTATATATAGGTACAATGTTAATGCTGCGCATCTGACCGCTTCCGTCTCATAAATGCTGCTATGCTGCTATAAAAAAAATGCTGCTTCACGCTAGGTGAACAGGTGCGGAGCGGTGTGATAATCACTTTATCTGACGTCAGGGTTTGTAAGGTCGTCAAACGACAATAAAATGAATTTGTGGTAAAAATTGACTTAGCTTGATGAGAATGGATCCAAAATTAAAAATAAACAACTTCAAATTGCCTCTTTAGAAGTTTAAGCGATAAACAAGTTAAACTAAACGATAAAGTTCAGTGATTGTCATAAGTGTGCAACTACTTTAATTACGGAATTTAAAGAACAGTACTTACCAACAATAATGCTACTCAGAAAAGTGACTCTTTCTCATTCATTTCTATATAATTGTGTAAAGAACATCTCGCCGTGTCAGCCATGCTTGCAATAGTTACTATTGCACTCTGCGACGAAACCCGACACTGATAAATGAAACTCCTTCGGCTACCGATGGGGCACTTACGAGTACATCTGAAAACTTGAAGAATATTTTGACACCCGAAAAGAAGTGGATTTTGTGACATCATTCTTCTTCTTCTTCGTGTCAATGATAAAAACTCATATTTTCTCGGCCCAGTACTTTGCTACAGCTATGGCGCTGGGTGAAGCCAAATTTAGGTCTTCCTTAGTACAGGTGGATGGACATAATGGGCAAGAGAGCAAGTGTTCCATGCTTTGAGACGGGGCTCCACAATCACAATGGTTATGCGTCTGGTCTATGAAACCCCATCTAGCCAAGTTTTTTCTGCAGCGGCCAACCTGGGTACGCCAGCGATTTAGCGACTTCCATGTCGACCACTGCAATTGATGTCCAGGTGGCAGAGATTCCGCAGCCGTAATAAAGTCTGGTGGTGCTGGGAATTTTGCACGCCACAATTGCTTTCTTGCCGATTTCGGATCGCAAATAGTGCCAGAAGTAGACCTCAATAAGCTCTGACGGCTCTTGAGGCGGGCAGTGGGAGTTACGTAGTCGTGCAGTGGATGTCTAGGGTCTTCTTCTTGTTTGTTCTTCTCCACCGTACAAGCTACTTCTCGCCTTACTTTTGGAGGAGCTATGCCAGCCAAAGGGTAGAGCATGCAAAGTTGGGTAGGTTTTAAGCAGCCCGTTATAATTCGGCATGTCTCAAGGGCCACATCATCTTCCTTAGCGTGGGCGGATCGGTGCCACACTGGACACGCGTATTCACCCACGGAAAATGAAAGTGAGAGCCCTGTTGTACGGAGAACAAGCGGGGCTGCCCCCCAATTTGATGATGTAAATCGTCGCAGCAGATTATTTCTTGTACCTATCTTTTGTTTAACATTGCTGCAGTGCGTTTTATAAGTTAAGGCTCTGTCCAGCGAAATACCCAGATAGCGAGGGTGGGGAGAGTGCACGATCTTGACGCCTTGCCACTTCAGGTCCAGAGTCCGGTTCGCTTCTCGATTGCGAAGGTGGAACGCACATGATTGCGTTTTAGACGGATTTGGTCGGAGCGCATTTGCGTCATAATATTTACCGAGTGCGTTCAACGCCACCTCGAGCGATCTCTCGACTTCTCTAAAGCTTGATGCCTGGGCAGCTAGTGCGAGGTCATCAGCATAAATAAAGTGTCGGTCGAGTGCTCGGCAATCTTGTCTGGCGTTAGTGTAAGCGTTGAACAGAGAAGGGGCCAGTACACTACCTTGTGGAAGTCTATTCTTTTGGCTGCGCCATCTACTTTTTTTACCGTTGAGCTGAACCTGAAAACGCCGGTTATTCAACAGTTCTCTCAGCATCTTAACGAAGCCAGGGTCGTTTGTTGTATCTAGGACTTTCGTCATAAGTCTTTTGATGTTTATAGTGTCATATGCAGCTGTCAGATCAACGAATACGACACCAGTAACGTTGCGAGTTTCGAAACCGTCTTCAATGTGTTGAACTAGGTTTAAAGTTTGGCTGGTACAAGATTTTCCTGGGCGGAAACCGGCCTGTTCCGGTATCAGGGACTTTTCCAAAACTGGCGTGAGATGGTTCAGGAGCATTTTTTCGAAGAGCTTGAATGTATGACATAACAACGAGATAGAACGATAGCTTTTTGGGTCCTTTGGGCATTTTCCTGGCTTCAGGAGCGCTATGACTTTTGCACGCCTCCACACCTTTGGAATCTTAAGATCTTTGAAGCAGGTGTTAAACATGGCCAAAAGCCATGACCTAGCCACTGGTCCCAGTTGTTTAATTTGTTCAGTTGTTATGTCATCTATTCCAGCAGCTTTACCATTTTGCAAAGACTTGATGCAGGTAATAATTTCTGAGAGAACAAAAGGTTTGCTGATGGCATCAGATTTATCAGATGACTCATTGAGATCAAGTTTGTTGGCTCTAGGCAGGCGGTGAGGAGGCTTACCGTTCATCAAAAGTTGGTAGGCGACTTGATCTGCTGTGACCTGGCCGTGGTTAGCAGCCTCTGGAGGGTCGTCAGTGAGTTTTCTAATTGTAGACCAAGCCTTTTTGCTATTGTGCGTCAAATCAATGCTAGAGATGAGCTTCATCCAAGATACCCTTCGACTTTCCCCGACTGGCTCTTCGCCAGTCGCTAATGTCTCTTCGGAAAATGGGTCTTTCTCATAAAGCGTCTGATAGTGAGAGAGCAGCTGTGCAGTCTGAGTCAAGACCAGGCACATACAACCTTCGGCAGCCTCGAGGTATGTGTTTGCGAGAGGCTTTCCAAACAATTTCTTCAAACCCATCGTAGTTGTCTGGGGTAGGATCAAGCTTAAGTAGTTTTGCGTCAATAGTTTCTGCATAGCACTGCCACTTGGCTTTGGCAAAATTAAAGCGTCGCCTAAATGGAACAATGGCAGGTTTAACAGCTGCTTGCATTGAGCATGCAATAGGTCGGTGCGGTGTGTTAGGAATGGGCATGCAAACAGTTTTTTTGCAAAGTGAATGCCACTGCTGACAAATAATAAGTCAGGATTATAGCCCCGGTGCCATCTCCGGCTGTTAAAAGATGCAGGTAGCTTAGCGTCGTGAATTAAAACCAGGTTTTCAGCTTTTGCCCATTCTTCCACTGCGTTTCCATCCGAATTAGACTTCGCATAACCCCAAGCTGTGTTGTTAAAATCGCCAACTATTATTTTGTTAGGATGGTTATAAAAATTGGTGGTATTGCTGAATTTAAAAGGTGTGTTTGGAGGTTTATATATTTAAGCTATAGTGCAGTTGCCGGAATCTACAGTAATTATCTCAATTTCATTTTCAGAAATGCATGAAGTTGATAGTATCAACAGAGAAGGGTTTGCAAAGACTGCGCTTCCGTACTTGGAATGGGGAATTTCCGCAATAAGTTGCATTCCTGGGATTTCAGGCCTCACCTGGTTTATGTCTCTGTGTGTTTCTTGAACACAGAGGATGTCACAATGTGTGGTTTTGCAGAGCGATGCTAGGACTTTAGATTTGTCTAAAGAAAACCCCTCTATGTTAATAGAAGTAACAAATAAAGCAGGCTTCAAAAGGCTGGACTGATTTTGTCGAGTAACATTTTGGCACTGAGTACCATTTGGGCCCTGAAAAGAGCCGTTTTGGCCCTGAAAAGGGCCGTGGCCGTTTGAAAACGCCGAATTAGAGGACCGGCATGGTCCATCGCGAGAAGGAGTTTGTATCATTGTGGTGAGAGAATTTGTCAGCCTAGACTCTACGTTACTGGGTCTAGTTGCTTCCAGGCTGCGCCGCGGGGAGGCTTCTTTCATGCACCCCACATCATTAAAAAGCACACTTAACCCAAGCACAACGCATAATATATTATAAACAACGTCATAAAACTTGAATACAATTTAGAAAAATATACTTTGGAAGACGATAATGTAATGGAAAAATAAAATAATCATCAATTTTTAATTTTATCATTTTTTATTGTTGGTTTTTTTTACCAAGCGGAACGTAAAACGTTCTGAGATTCGGAAAGTCCTCGGTACGCTACTATTGCTACTACTATAATAATGTACAAAAACCATACATATTAGAAACTGAGGGACTTAGGCCTATGCGAAAAATTTGCAACTCAACGCGCTATAGTTGAAAGTTCAACCAACGACGCATTACTGAAATAACGTTCATAATTAGCGTACGATGCTTCACGGTGATTACGTCGCGGAAATTGTGTGAAAAACTCGTTTTTCTTAACTCTTTTGCTCATTAACAGAAAACGGCAGTGTTTATGAAAAATGTATTCGATTTAAGAACGTGTGTGAACTTGACTAATGTTAAAACAGCTCTAACTTCTTATTATGCCTATGTGGAATCCATTTTGCGATATGGTGTAGTGGTTTGGGGTAATGGTACAGAGGTGAAGAGAGCCTTTGTTGCTCAAAAGAAATGTATCCGACGTGTAAAGAACTTGACTAATGTTAAAACAGCTCTAACTTCTTATTATGCCTATGTGGAATCCATTTTGCGATATGGTGTAGTGGTTTGGGGTAATGGTACAGAGGTGAATAGAGCCTTTGTTGCTCAAAAGAAATGTATCCGACGTGTAGAGAACTTGACTAATGTTAAAACAGCTCTAACTTCTTATTATGCCTATGTGGAATCCATTTTGCGATATGGTGTAGTGGTTTGGGGTAATGGTACAGAGGTGAATAGAGCCTTTGTTGCTCAAAAGAAATGTATCCGTGCGATCTGTGGTGTACCGTCTTATGAATCATGTAGACCACTCTTTAAGCGACTTGGTTTGCTACCATTGCCATCTCTTTACATTTATGAAATCTGTACTTTCATCCATTCAAATAGAGGCCAGTTTATAAAATCTGGTGATATCAATACTAGGACCGTAAGAGACCCATACAGGTTGATATTTTTTGACACACCTCGTACTATGATGTATAATAAAAGCTGTCTCGCTATGTGCATCAGAATTTACAATAAAATACCGAAAGACCTAAAAACTGTTAATTTAAGAACATTTAAACGCAAGCTATTTCAATGGTTGAGTGATAAGGGTTTTTATAGTGTTACAGAATTCTTGACATTGTGAGCTTACCAAATTATATTTATTTATTTCTTTGAAATTTTGTGACAAAATTTGCATGCTAATCAATAAGTTGGCTAAACATCATTGTTCTTGTAAAATATTCTTGACCACCATTACTACAATGTTTTATGCAAATAAAGATTATTTCTATTTCTATTTCTATTCTTCTATTAAAATCTAAGTCAAATTTTGATTTATGTTTTAAAAACAAAAAAAAAGCCGTCTAACCCAAGCCGCTTTCATCTCTTACGCCGTAAAAGAGTTATTATCAGGTAATTAAGGTCTACGAAATAAACTTTACAACACCGTCATGAAATTTCTCATTTGCAACTTTTGGCCGGACGCTCCATAAAAGCCAGACTCGTTAAAATTATTTTGGTCCAAATATTTAATTAGCCTTGTAACCTTGATTTACAAATTGTATGTTGGAGCGTGTAGGAGCTGTGTGTTAGAGTGGGCTCTGATACTCTGACACACTACAACATACAGCTCCTACATGCTCCAACATACTTACAATACAACTTGTAAATTATACTTGAAGTCAGAAATAATCAAGGAAGCTGCAGTGATTTCTTTTTACAGCCCCTCCACACACGGGCTCAAATGGTATATAGGGCACCAGCAAGACTGACTTTCCTCAACTATTATCGTTTGCAGTCGTTCATAATTCCTAATCCTACCAAATGAGAGGGGCTAAACAGCATCAGCGCATACCATCAAGCAATGTATGAGGAATGAGCTGCCACCTTAAGAGTGGAGGTGGCACCATTTGCGAGACACTCTGGTGTCTATAACAACAGAAGATTCACCAGCACCGGAGGTCTTTCTGAAGTAAATTTTGCCAATGAATGCCAATGCAATGCCAATGCAATGCTGAACTGTTCTGCGGCGTGCTTCCACAGCAAACGGCTATGCTTCAGAGGCATGTCTGCTGACCGATGAAGACAACAACTTATAGCCCCCTCAGCAAGAACGACCCACCACTGAGGATGAAGTTCCACTACCACTCGCGTTTTGCATTATTTAGTTAGCTCGTTGTACATAGCTCTATATTTGACACGGAGCAGTGTCTCACACGGTTGGATTAGGTGCAAGATTGCTCTGAGATTGTCTGTCCGCAGTCTATTTGCTGCATTTGCATGTGATGGGGGCACCAACTATCTGTTTGGAATTCCACTATCTGCTGTATGTCAGATTGTGTTCCCGACGACGCTGTTCCAGAGATTGTTCCTTGAGATAGGTATTTAACATTTGTTTTAGATTGCTTTGATAGCGAGCTGATAAGTTTAAGTAGACGTGAAGTTAGATCGCGTTGTTTGTAACATCAACGGGTTAGTTAGAGCGAATAGTCAGTTATTTAGTCATATTATTCAAGTCAGTTATGATTTAGCAAACGTTACTTGCAACTTCCTCCAAATCTGCTTCAGTTTTGATCAGATGACAATGAAAAAGCTACCAGTATTGTCCCCTATATAAGATTTTAAAAGCGTTGTTTATTTATATCTTATTTTTTACTTAAATTTTTTTAGCCTTTATACCTCAGAGGAAATAAAAGACGATCGCTTCGGGCGACGCGCGTCAGAAATCTTTGCGTTATACATTTTTTTCTCTTTCAAATAATCTAAGTATAAAAGTCTATGGCTAAGTTCTATATAGGAAAATCATTTTCCAATAGTGTTTTAGCAAATCCAAGCATAAAATAAACAGAAAAAAGAAAAATTCAAAATACATTTCGTGGTGTTGTATCCCGTTGCTTATATAATTACCATCCACCGTGTTTTTGCATACATATGCAAAAACAAAAATTTGAAATTCAATATAAGGCTTTTACCGCACCTGGCGGTTTTCGCTTCCAGTCAGTCGGTTGTTGGTTGTTGTGCAAATAAAGTAGTACGGATAGCCGAATATATTAATTTTGGGGTATCAGAGTTCATCGTGTGGAATATCGTTTTTTTTTACTTATAAGAACATTTTTGACGTTTTACTCTCAACAACAGAATAACTGAAACTTCAAGAAGTTATTAGATTTGTAAGGTCACAAAAGTCATGTTTTGTATCATCAAAAACACCAAAATAGAGGGATAATATAGTTTATATGAACTTAAGAAAAATAAAAATAAAAATTATAGTTAATTATTATCATAGTAGGTATGTAATAGAAAATTACTATTTCGATGGTCTTTATTATGCCAAAGCATACTTTGGCATACAATAATAAGGAACAAGGTTGATAGAATTTGACACTTGCTATAATAATTAAAGAATAAGTTTTTGCAAATTCAACATTTTGGAATTCAACATTTTGCGAATTCAACATTATGGACCGGAAGGGTTTATTCGCCACAAATAAATTAAAACCATTAATTCTGATTAAGTAACAACCTCCGCGGCCGAGTGGTCGAGATTTCAACGCCTATTACGGAGGTTCCGAGTTCAATTTCCGGTGAGGACACTGTCAAGCAAAAATCTCTTTGTTAGACTTTCCCCAGTCAGATTAGGACATTGCAGGCTGAATCACCTGATTGTCCGTAAAGAAAGACGAATCCGTGCTTCGGAAGGCACGTTATGCCCTTGGTCCCGGCTACTATTTAGTCGTTACACGTAGCTTCCTTATTCGTAGGTTACACGAGCCAAGTCAGTAGCCTTTGGCGGCTCTATCACACAGACACCAGGTTTTGTGAGATTGGTTGTCGACCTTACAACCAACGCGATGATGATGATGATGATGATGATGATGATCTGATTGAGTGGTCCGATAACCTTCGTGGGCTCGTGCACTCGGCTCTCCATCCGGATATATTCGGTTCGTTTCCCAGTTTGATAAGAATGAGCACCCAAATTGTTCGGAATCCGTACTTCGAAAGCCGGTGACCTACGTTAGAAGCTTATGGTTGCTCAATAACAAGAATATATATTTTTTTAATAGTAATATATAACCTCAAAAATGTTTTTAAAAAGAGCTCCAAACATAATAACAATAAATAACATTCAGATCCGGATTTAAAAAAGCAAAAATATGTAGTTTTCAGAGCCATTTTTAACGCCATTGAACTCGATCTGCCGTAAATTTATTCTATAAACAAAGTTGTTTACCTCTGACCGGGGAACTATCGAAATCCCGCCAGTGGTAGTAAACTATCCGTGTATTGGTAACGGGCTGGAATAATAGCAGAATCGACATTATCAATTTGATACTAAAATTTTATGTCCTTCATTTCAATCGCATACGTAAAATACCTAAGTACTTGTTGTGGACAGTTGTGGTTACAGTTAACACCAGCGTCGGTTTTTTAATTTGAAAATTGATCGATTGTTACTAATTGAACCCCCTCCAAGAAAGTGTTTTATTAAATCGTTTATTTTCTCGTGCCTTACGAAAACCTAACAATCATAAAATTTGTAATTCCGCAACCTTTATTAAATTCTTCCAAAAAAAAGTCGGCGTCATTGCATATTTCGAATGTTTAATTAAATATTACCCAAATCCTTTCCAATAATTTCTGTGAAGAATTCGCGCTATTTTACTAAGAGTTTGGTTCGAAAAAGTTGGGAGAAGGGCTGCATGTTTCGGTATTTTGAGCGCCGGAGTGAGTTATTGAAATAATTTTAGCATGATCGGGATGCTTGGAGAATGAAAGGGATTGTTGAGGCCGCAAGGCATTTGTCCGTGGGCCGAGAATTGCTTATTAATTAATATAGCGGCATGGCATGTTTCAACGATAATTTTCACGATTATTTATAATTAAATAACTTCGCATATTCATCATGGGTGCGGGCAGCGCAGGACCGGTCATTGTGGAGATCCCAGCAGTGGACTGCAATCAGCCATGATTGATTGATATGACTGTTTAAATTGGCATGTTCACTAACCAATGTGCCAGTTTATAAACGTAGTGCTTTTAAAAGCAAAGTCATTATTAACGTCTCAACTAAATATCGCAAAAGTATAATCTAATGATAATGATAATCTAATTATCCTGATTAGAACATACAAAACAATATAACTACATTCGAAATATTATGCAGACCATTCAACAACATTAAAAGGCGATCCCACAACACCGCAAGTTAAATTCAGTTACGTTATATGAAAACAAGAAGTGTCGTTCTCAAAAGAGAATAAAACTGGTAGGTTTATGTTGATAGTGAACATTTTTCCCAATAAGAGTCGAGAACGTCGAAAAGTTGTAGGTGGTACGCTCTGTGGCGGCAAAGTGGTGGCCATTCGAACTATTTGTGATCTAGCAAAGTTCGAAAGCGAATTCTCAAAGGCAGTCCCGTGTCCCCAGGTAACGATCCAGTGAAAAATAATGTTTATATGGTCTTTGTATTCAGTTTCACTGCGTTTTTGCTCCGTAAATAGTTTTATTACTGGTAGTAATAGTGTTGTGAGTAAGATGGTTTGAAACGTTGTTTTCAAAACTTGTCACAGTAGGTTGTAGTATTGTTCCTAAGAAGCAAGGGAATTGTACTACACGCGGAATTGTATTTGAATTATTAAACTTGTCACGTAGTTCTTCTTCCTTTTACTTTTTATAAGAAACAAAACGAGTAATATGAGACAGCGCATCTTATCTTTTTTTTTTCTTCCTAACTAATGGCGACACATCTTATGTAGACGTATTTCGCCAGTGTCGAGTGATATATCCTTGGATTATTGTTCGGTGAATTGGGCTCAGTAATGTGATAGTACAATTACTGAAGCCACCACAAGGCCTCTTGGCATCATCTAAAAATGTCAGCAAAGTGTAAGCAATTCAATTGTTCTATTAAAGTTTATAGTCCCGAAACATTCACTGGATAATACACTCTAAATCATACACTAAATACTTCAATAAACTAAAATTAAAAAATTAAAACGAAGACACGTCCGCCATTGTCAGATGCTGACAAAAGACCCCATCTTATCTCCTCATCATTGGCTTGCCCTTATCCCATAATTTAGCGCATCTTATCTTCTACAACGTATTTATGTCTAATAAGTAAATACTCAGTAAACGCCTAGTAATTTGTACTAAAGTCGTTTTCTGAAACCATTTTTATTTATTCTGCATTTTTATTTCTATAAGGCGTTTTACTCGTCAGATTAACTTATTGATTGACTAAGTAATATATTATAATATCCAGTAACTTCTCTAGGTAGTACTTGTAAATGGAACTGAGCAACTTTAGTTCTAGAACCTTTCCAACCTCGCAAAAATAAAAATAAACTTCCCTATAGTCTAAACTAACTGTAGTGCCAACCGAAACAATTTGCGAAAAATAACAATATAAATGTTGTGTGTTGTAAGCATGTAAGTGACAAGTATGGCGCTATTGGCCTACAAATTACATTAAGATGTTTTTTTCATGTTAATTATTAAACATTTTCGTTTAAAAACGAGCATAAATTTTTAACTTACAATTTCTAGGCCAGTATTTTAATTAGCGTAAGAAATTAATTAACTACCTTCGCTTGGCTTTCTGCACGGGCGCCTAAAATAAAATTTTAGCAGTAAAACTAAACTTAAATAAAACACATTAGCCCAACACGAGTCCAAACCCAAACTTTAACTGTAAAATTTAGACTATGTTTAGTTTAGTTAAATAATCGTTAGTTTTCTTATTTCTTTATTTAGTATTATTGTTATAAGGTGGTGCGTTTTTTTTTTGCCTTGAAAAATCGTCTGCTAGAGTGTTGGTACTTATACAGACATTAACATCAGTGTCCCACTGCAAGACATAATGCCTCCCCTGTCTTTCTCCAGACTTGTAGTCTGAAGGTATTTCTTTCCTATAAAAAAAATATATTTATAAACCTATTTTTATTTTTGTAGCAGTTTTACTCTTCCTATATAAAAAAAAATCCTAATGTAAAGTGTATTTCCGTAGAGATTTCTAATATTTTTAATTTTTTTTTATACCTTTTGTTACAAAATTACTATCAGGATAGTAATCATTAGTGGATAAATATGTAAGAAATACTACTTAATTATGTAAGAAATTCAATCTAGTAAATTTGTTTTGTACACAGCTGTTGTTGTGCTAAATAAAAAATCGAATAAGTCAGTTTATTACATCGGCCAGTTACATCAAGTCCGGTTTAGACATATACTCGCATGTACAGATAAATAAATCGAAAGATAAACCCATTGACATATGAGGCACGTTCTCGAGGTGGAGCCGGAACTCCTAACTGAATTAAGCAAGTTAACGCGCGTCATCTCTGATGCTTCCACACATCTCACTATTTCACTTGGGGTCGGTTCCACTACGAGCAGTTAGTCAATAGTAAACCACAGATAACAGAAAACTTGGCGTTTCGTTTTCTAAATTTCGCCTTTCTCTACCTTACCTACTCATTATCCATTGCATTCCCATTTAACTCCAAAGCATCTGAACAGATTTAAATAAGTGCCTAAATAAATAACTAAATGTTATTGAACTTTTCAATCGGCTGTCTTTGGAATAGAAGGTTGATTCAAAACTTAACAAGTAAAGGTATCTACATATTAAAATGTGTCTTCCAATATAATCTCACATACATGCTTTTGTTGGTTACAAATAGTAATCTGCATTGCGTATGCTGAAGCTTTGAGTGTAAATATTACACGCAAAGATTCATATTTACTTAATATCTAAATTTGGTTCCAGTGTGTTTTATACGCTCAAACAGACTTAAGCTCGCTTAATATTGAGATATTATACAGCTGAAAGTCTTCTTCTTCATCGTGTGGGTTGTAAGGTCGACAAACGTCCTCACAGGGTTTGTGTTGTGTTATCTCAGTGCTTTAGAGCGGCCAAAGGCCACCGACCGACATGGCTCGTGTAACGACTAGATAGTAGCCGGGACCAACGGCAACCAGGTAATACAGTCTGAAAATGTCCTAACCAAACTAAGGAAAGTCTTACAAAGAGTTTTTTCTTGACAGTGTCTCCACCGGGAATCGAACCCGGAACCTCCGTAATGAGCACGAAATCTCGACCACTCGGCTACGGAGGTTGTTTACCTAAAAGTAAAATTAATAAATCTTCGTGCAACCAGGCCTTGTCTTAGGTATGTGTAAGCCGAGGACAGTTCGGGTGCTTACCGTTATTGAATTATGACGAGCAAATGGCGAATGACAATCTAGTTTACTTCAAGTTCTCGTCAACAAGAAGCCTTGGCTTGAGGCTTGGCTGATTCAGTTAGGGTACAGTTGGTCATTACGAACAAACAAACAACAATAAGGTTACAGTCGATTCTTTCAGGAAATTAATAATAGCATAGCTTTCGAAGCGTAATGTCGTAGATGGATTTTCAAATTAGCTGTTTTACAAAATCGCTAGCTGTTTTATATTCTATTATATCCTATTCTAAAAATAGTACAACTGGCTGGCAACTTCATTGCTGAGGTAGCAATTTCTTCCAGACAACCGGGCTGCATGGTAACAAAAGTAAATAGGATAAAACGACGCAGTTCAGTCGGTATGATATAGGTATTACAAAGCATAGCTTAGATCCGATAAATATTTAAAACATATAAAACCTGATTTTGGTTAAAAGTGAAAGTTGAAGACGAATCAGTGAAAGCTTATTCTACGGTTCTACATAATAAATAATAATATCTTCTTATCTTATCTTATAATATACCAAACACTAATTTATTATTCAAATCCAAACACCTTCAAATAACAAACGTCCTTGCAAATAACTTCATCGTTCGATGATATTTATACTAGCGGCTGCGACCGCTTTATAATAACCGCCCGCCGCCTTTTTTTTTTTTCTTTGGATCAGTGATCAGTAGAACCAGGAACACAATAATAACATAATAATAATCCGTCGATTTTCGTTAAAGAGAGTGTTCATTCCATTAAACTGATTAACTTTCCCCAAGGTACAAGGGCTGTAAAACGGCAAAAAAAATTGGCCCGTTCATACAAAACCGCGCGACCCGCTGATCGATTTACTATTGGGGAAGCAATTTAAAATTGGTCAGCCCATGTTCTTTGGGAAAGTTGTACAGGAAATCAACCAATTGTAATTTCAAGGTGTATAATTACTAAGAGCCTAAGAGGCTGGCAATACAGTCCATTTCAAATAATATGGTAAGTATTAAAAAAAAAGTTTACTCCTACAAAATATAGACATTAATGAAATATATTGTTTTCTTCTTCATTGTTAAGTGTTGTATTCTGAATGTTGTGTAAGTGCATTATATGGGCAACAGAAGCCCATATATTAAATACCTTAAAACTAACATACATATTTATAAAAACTATAACATGGTAACACGTGGTGTCAGCGACGGGTAGCGCGTGTGAGCTGGCAGCCGCCCCCGGAACATCCGAAACACGACTCCCTGCGGCCAGAAGTCCTCTTTCATGAAGGTCTCCAGGTGGTGGGTCGGCACTCGTACCACAAACGAACTAAAATTAAAAAGAATATAGGCCGCCTGTTTTGGTACAGTCATAAAATTTTCTTACTTGTATGATTCCATTAGTTTACGTTCAACGTTTTATAAAATATACTTTTGTGCCGGTTAACGGATGAGTGAAGGTCGACCTAAGTTTGGATCTTAGACCATGAGCTGCGATCAGAATACAGCGGTAGACGGGCGTGGCAAGAAGCCAGTGTGAATAGCATCTCCTCAGGCAATTTAGACACCTGACCTCTAAACTTCAATTCGAAGATGACACTGTCTTGATGTTGATGGATCGATTTTCTCGAAATTGCCTCCAGACGGCAATCTTGATCTCCTGCGCGTGAGATGTGACTGACCTGTGCCGGTGGGGGATCTTTCAAAAGTCTTTTAAGATTTTTTAAATAAAATATAAATGAAACGTTGAATGAAATGGATTTTGAAAAGTAAGTAAATAAAAATCTTAGTCATGCGAGTGGGCTGGTTTTTTATATTCTTTATTTATATTATAATAAAAGTATAAATGCGTCTATATTCTAAAATAACGATTCGGTAGAATTTTGCGAACTTCAAGCTTGCAAACCATACGAGATTCAAGTGAATTTCACACAATTTACTAGCGTATTTAGTTTATGACTTTTTCCGTAGACGAAGAAAACCTTGTAACGAACACAAAAAAAAACTATTTGGTGCAGTTTTCAGAAGTTTGCGTATTTTTTTTATATATTATTTTGCAGGCAAACGAGCGGACGAGCCACAGTGGTGGTAAGTGGTCATCGTCGCCCATGGACATTCGCAACACCAGGGGGGTTGCCAACGCGTTGCCAGCCTTTGAGAGCCCTATATACTCGCCCCTTGAAGAACCCCATGTCAAAGCACAAAGGAAACACCTCAGGGGGGAGCTTATTCCACATCCTGCAGGTACGCGAGAGGAAAGATCGCGACGCCCGTACATTTTTGGGATGCCAAGCATCCATGACGTGAGGATGAGCCCCTGCCCTGTGGCGGGAGGTGTGGTGATAAAAGCGTGACGGTGGCACTAAGTCAAACACCTCATCAAAACACTCTACATTGTACAGACGGTAGAACACACACAGAGAGCCAACGTCTCTCCGGAGACTGAGGGTGTCCAAGCCGTCTGTGAGTTTTGGATCGTCGACAATACGAACTGCCCGGCGTTGGATGGAGTCGAGTGGAAGGAGTTGGTATTGGGGCGCTCCAGCCCAGATATGAGAGCAGTACTCCATATGGGGCCGAACTTGAGCTTAGTAAAGCAAAAGTCTGTGCCCCGGTGTGAAGTACCGCTTCGCTCTATTGAGCACCCCAAGCTTTTTTGAAGCCAACTTGGCTTTATCCTCCAGATGACCCCGAAACTGGACCTCGCTCGTAATGTCGACACCAAGAATCCCAATACTCGTGGAGATGGCAAGAGGAGTGCCCTGGAACTGTGGCGCTGAGACAAATGGGGTTTTCTTAGCGGTGAACGCGCAGACTTGTGTCTTAGAGGGGTTGAAGCGGACAAGATTTTGTCTACCCCATTCGGAAACCCGCTCCAAGGAGGTCTCGATTTCAGACACAAGCCTCTTTCTGCAGTGTTTTATATTTCTTCAGTATACATACATTTCGGTGATTCATTTTTATTTACCTATTAGAATTTATGATTTATGAATGATAATGGACCCTATATATCAAATTTATATTGCACAACCTACCAGATACCCTTTCTAAAAAGAAAATGTTTTTTTATATGAATGTGTAAAAGTGAAACCTCTCTTGTTACATGCCATGCTACCGAGCTAGATCGGCTTTTTTTAATCCAGTCGCTACCCAGCTAAATCAATACTTATATTTTATCTACACACAACTCTATTACTCAGAGGAACAAAAGACGATCGCTTCGCTCAGGCGACGCGCGTCGAGCAAAGAATGGTGTAGGTAGCAGTGTTAAGGGCCCCGGAGACGGTCAAACGGTTTGATTCAAACCTTACGTTTTTGATCAAACCGTTTGAGGTCGGTTTGAACGGTTTGTCAATCGGCTCTGCGCAGTCTGATTCTGTACGCTGCGCTGTCGTAATTACACTTCTGACGCGTCAAACACAACAAAAATATGAAATTGCATCAAACATGTTTCAAACACGTAAATGTTTGACAAACCGTTCAAACCACCTTTTTAAACAATCAAAATGGTTTGAGTCAAACCAAACTTTACGTGTTTGAATCAAACCGTTTGACCGACTCCGGGGCCCTTTACGAAGAAGACAAAAAAATACTCGTTGTCACACTGGTGTTACAACTTGGTGTGATGTGGAGTCGGGCATGCTTTGCTCTATCACATAAACATGGAAAAAAGAGTTTTTTTGGTGAGTTCGTTTCCACAGAGTCCGCACATTGTGTAGTGCACTCACCCAAAAAAATGTAATGACGAAACTAAGAGAAGTAAAATCTAAAAGTTAATAAAATATTCATTTAATTTCATCTGACTGACTCGAACACTGGCTGGCCGCATTCACAGGAGGAAGTGTCCGATGATGATCGCACTCTATATATCCTGCTCCTAACTCACGAGTACCTATTTTTTTTTTTACTACTACTACTAACTCCTTACATTTTTAACCCTATTAACTCCGTAATTTCTTAAAATTTCCAAAAACTGCCTCGAAAAAAATTCTATATATTTATTCTTTAATTTAATAATTTATTCTAAAAGAATAAATATATAGATTTTTTTTGATGATTTATATATATATATATAAATATATATAAATTTCCAAAAACTGCCTCGATATATTTATCGAACCTGCTCACAAAATTGCACGAGAATCGGTTGAGAAACGCGACCTTTTTGACGCGAAAAACAATTTTGGCCAAGCAAACGGAGGCGCTTCGAGCTCGCTCCGTCCATTAGCAGAGGCTGTCAACACTTAATTCAGAATTCAATATTTTTAAAGCCAGCCTTTTGTTTTAAAGCGCAGGTTATATTATTTCATCAATATTATTAATACGCAGCTGCTAACTTTTTGTTATCCTTTAAAAACATAACATTGGTATGAAACCTTTTACGGCACAATGTACAGAATATTACACTTACAGTCAATGACTATAATATAGACCAACTAATAATGGTGACACTGCCTGAAAAGAGAATAGTCACGTTCGAATAACATTGTTATTGTTCTTATCTTTGTTATTTTGTTACTATATTATGTTTTGTTTGTTAATAAATTTATCGTTTTGAAGTACCCGCAAACTCACATAAAAATTGACTATTGTTAGATAAAAAAATAAGATTTTAACCTTTAGCAAAAAAAAAAAGCATGTTGGTTATTGCATGCTTACAGAAAAAAGATAAACAAGTTTGACGAGTCTGTCTGTGTCATCATAGCAAGTGAAAAATTGATTATGATACGGTTTTTTATTAATTTAAAACGTTGTTTGATACGGAACGGTTGTTACATTCTTAGCTATGTTTGTTATACAGTGAACTACCCAAATCGTCCAAAAATAGTACAGTCGAATACATGACTGCGACCGTGTCCTCATTCATAAGGAAACGTTCGATTATTACTGACCATACTTCCGTCCACCTCTACTTCCAGAGATAGTCAACGATTGGCCTATCTTTTTATCTTTCTCTTTTAGTCCTCTGAGTCACTTCATTATTGAATTATTTAATTTGATTCATTTAAAGTTTCATCAAGTTTTCTATGACCATAAATAATAAGTAGTAAGTATCCATTGTGATTTTATAGCTCGTTGCCGTGCTGTAAATACTTAATTATTAATTAGCCCTCAGTTCGATAACACTGATGTTGTTAGTTATGTACTTATGGGTATGTTACTGCAAAAATTATTTTGTGATTATTGTATTTCATATTTTTTATAAATGAAGAATTGGTATAAGATAAATTAGATTAATGGAGTGAAGAGTAAGCCATATAAAGTAAACTTAAATGGATACTTATGCTGTCATCTTTGGTCTAATATGGTGATGAACAAACGTAATTATAATATTCCAAATATGAAATAATCAATCTCTCATTTAAAAATTGTTATTTACTGTTATTTCAATGAAAAATTATTTTAATTAAATATCTGTTTGGTCTTTTTTTTAAGTAAGGCAACATAACACAGTTTACATTTTTTTTTTCATTTGAGTGTTTTTTTTATAAACATTAAAATACTATTGTAGACATTTCAAAGCATATTAAACTTCTCAATGAAATTAATGTAAATCATACTAATTTAAATTTTAAGCTCAATGAGCCGTGTAATATATACAGAGAGAATATTATACAGAGAGAATAAAGCATTCAATAATAACGTCTTATTTATTTCTCATTGTTTTTGAAGGTTGGCTACACCTGGCTGTGTTTGATGCCGCTACCTTACTATACAAGGAGGTACCTATGCTCTTTTATTTCCTTTGCACCTCTCGCATACAGCGGTGCATTTTAAAGTTAAATACCTGTAGGTGTGTGGTAATATTATTTATAATTTTGTGTTATTTAACAGTGTCCGGACAAATAAGTGTGCGAAATGTCTGTAGTGAAAAGTGCTGAGAAAAAAACGACTGATTTGGACGAAGTGTTAAATAATTTCAACCTCTTTGGACGCTACTATGCACAGAATTTGATGTTGATTTTTTTAGCGTACTGGAGTAATAGTATGTACTGTTCAAACTTCGTGTTTGTTGCCGAAGAAGTTAGATACAAGTAAGCTATGCAATACTATTAAATTTTATATTACCTATACATTACACTTCACTATAAGAATATTCGTTATATGCAACTGAACAACTTTCCCCCACTAAACCAGCTATATGGCCGTTAGAGGAAAATAGACTTTCGCGGAAAATCATTGATTTATAAATTAAATCATTATTGATGAAAATTGTATTTTCTTATAACTGCTTTCTATTTTTATTTTATTTTTGTGAAAGTTGTTGTGAACGAGTGAACATTTCCATAAATTTCACGGTATTAAGTAGAAATAGAATTATTTAAATAAGGTTGGCACCTGTGGTTGGCACACAGCACACTCCACTCTATACATTTAACAGATAGCCCAATAAACGAAATAAAGAAATCCTGCGCACAAGCACGTAGCTTTTTACCATTATTAGAGAAATTTTAAAATTAAAAAGGAGTGTTTTTGCCGTCAATCATTTCTAAAGCTGATGAAGTTTGTTATTAAACATTATTTCTTTCACATTGATACGGTGTAGTTGTTTATAAATCTGTGACTGGTCGAAACCTAGCTATGTCACATAAAGCGAAACGGTTGGGATCCGGTTGCGCGTGTGCTCGATCTGGCGCTGACAGAATACCAGCGCTGTAGTCTGGTACTGCAGCACATGCTGAGTCAGCGCCAATTGGTTGGCCCAATGCAGATGGCGCGGTGCACTCCGCAAACAATTTTACCGTTACAGTAACTTCTGTAATTTGTATGTTTGTGATTATTTTTGTTATTATTTCTAAATTGTACTTATTTTTATTTGTAAATATCTGTGTTTTGTTGCTTTTGGTGTGAAATACTGTGCTGTCTGTATGTGTCATTCAATAAAAATCTATTCTATTCTATTCTAAAGTCAACGCAAGTCACCGACCTCCTTTACTTGTGTTGGTACTTTCTATCGCGATCATTAATCATTACATTATACATGATATTTGAAAAAAGCAGATCTCCATGACCCTGATACTTATAGTCGATCTATTATTAGGAAACCCACAAGCTCACAAAAACTTTGATAAATAAAAAAATATTACATACTTGCTGTCCGCCCGCGGCCACGCTTGCGTTGTGTTAGATTTTCCCGTTGGAATGGGATTTTTTCCCGTAAAATGTTTCCTATGTGTTAATCCAGGGTACAAACCGTTTTCTCCATTTTCTCCAATTTTTATTTCACTTCAAATCCTTTTAGTACTTTACATGTGAAAGTGGAACAATCCAAACATACATTAAGTGTGATTTTTGACAACTCATTCATTGTATTCGGTTAGTTGTTTGAGGACTTGAGGACACACAACAAGTACTTACTGTTTAATATTGTAATGTGATGTGACATGAATTATTTTATCCGTTTTCAACTTTCAACTGTACTTGCTTGTTATAAAATTAAAAGCAAACTCTATAAGAACGTTTGGTGGTGTATTCAGGTTAAAAATATAATTCATACCTAATAAAATTCTACAAAAAATAAATAATGCATATATCAATGTAAATAAGTTATTTATGTTTACGAATAGTGTAAGCGAGTTTGAGTTTTGAGTTTAGGGTAACTTTTTAACCGCTTCGGTCCCGGCGTCCATCTTAATGGACACAATTATTTTAAAATGTCATCATTAAAATTTTGCACAAAAGTCAGCCAAACTGAAGTGGGACTGGCAACGCACTTTAGCCGGATGCACCCGATAGGTGGGCGAGAGCTCTCACAGAGTGGATGCCCCAAGACAGCAGGGGGCCGTTTCACAAAGCTACAAGTTACAAATTACAAGTACAATTCGATGTACATTGCGTAGACAACGAGGTAAAACGATAAAAGCTTCCAATTTTGGCGAATTGGCTACGCAATGAATATTAAATTGTAACTTGTTACTAGTAAATTGTTGCTTCGTGAAACGGGGCCCTGTTGACAGTTAGACCCCGGAAACGTTGGCGTGACGAACTTGATATCCACCGCAACCTTAGAACTGCAACGACTGGTGGGAGTTCGCTCAGGACCGCGGTAAATGAAAGAAGAGGGAGGCCTTTGCCCAGCAGTGGGACAGCGTGGGCTAAATATAATAATAATAATAATAATTTAACTTTACCCGTGACTAGTCCAAAATCGTTACTACTTAGTCAGGTCATAAGTATTGTCACACAGTAAAAACTTTTATTTTAGAATGCTGGCCACAAAAAAGTTTATTGAATTCGAATTTCGAATTGTTCATGAAAATAAAAATGTATACTTTTTAGAATTTTACTCATTTTTAAATATGGAGTGGACGCTTAAAGAAGACCGTGTTGCAGTTATTGCGTTGCATCGTTGCGGTTACGCGCCAATTCAAATTTTTTACATACTGAAAATTTTGAATATAACCAAAAGATTCGTTTATCGTACCATCAAACGATACAATGAAGACTCTAGTGTAGATGACAGGTCAAGAAGTGGTCGCCCTCGGTCTGTTAGGACTCCAGCAGTGATAAAAGCTGTGAAGGCGCGAATTCAAAGAAATCCCAAACGTAAGCAGAAACTGTTGGCCCTTCAGATGGGATTAAGCAGAACCACGGTGAAAAGGGTGTTAAATTAAGACTTAGGGCTTCGGGCATATCGAAGAAAAACAGGACATCATTTGAATGCTCGTCTAATGGACCTGAGACTGAAGAGATGCCGCGCTTTGTTGAAGCGGTACGCGGGAAAAAAATATCGGGAAATTCTTTTTTCGGATGAAAAAATTTTTACCGTAGAAGAGAGCTACAACAAACAAAATGATAAGGTGTACGCACACAGTAGTGAAGAAGCGAGCAACCGTATTCCGCGTGTCCAACGAGGTCATTTTCCATCCTCGCTCATGGTATGGTTGGGAGTGTCTTATTGGGCAGAGGTGCATTTTTGTGAGAAAGGTGTAAAAACGAATGCAGTTGTGTATCAAAATACAGTCCTGACAAACCTTGTGGAACCTGTTTCTCATACCATGTTCAATAATAGGCACTGGGTATTCCAACAAGATTCGGCGCCAGCTCATAGAGCGAAGAGCACACAAGACTGGCTGGCGGCGCGTGAAATCGACTTCATCCGGCACGAAGACTGGCCCTCCTCCAGTCCAGATTTGAATCCGCTAGATTACAAGATATGGCAACACTTGGAGGAAAAGGTGTGCTCAAAGCCTCATCCCAATTTGGAGTCACTCAAGACATCCTTGATTAAGGCAGCCGCCGATATTGACATGGACCTCGTTCGTGCTGCGATAGACGACTGGCCGCGCAGATTGAAGGCCTGTATTCAAAATCACGGAGGTCATTTTGAATAAACTTTAGTGTCATAAGAATTTATGTTTTGTTAAGTTCATTTTGGTATATAAATGGTTACATAATGAATAAACTTGTTTCAATTATTTTATATTAAACATGTGACAGAATTTATGACCATTAACCAAAACACAATCAAACTCGTGCACTTAGACACTGCAGTTAGACGACACGAATACTTTCGTATGGCCAGCGACAGTGCCGGCCCTGATGGAAAGCAATTTGAATATTGCTGCCTGGTAAATAGAGTTCCTTTAAGGCACTTTAAGCCCTTGATAAATACGATAACGCGGCTGTATAAACTCGCCCTAAGTCGAAACAAGTAAAGAAGTGTTGACATTTGCCATGAATACACACACAATCAGAATAAAAACTCCTTCGCTCGAGTTTCTTATCTATGAGTACACACACATTATGTAGTTTTATTTTTATTTTTTCTCTGTAAGTCGTGACCGATTGTTTAGGTTTATTTTTGATAGGAAGTAAACGTGTTTGTTAAGAAATTTTGCCTATATACAAATAATAAAATTATTTTATGTATTAAGCATTGCAACATATTGGCCAATGGCGTGAAAATATAATACGTAATAACTTTGTATAAACTAATCAAATAATCAGTTCTTTCTCCTCTGCCCAATCTCTTTGCTTTGTAATAAAAAATCATCATTATCTCAGTAGAAAGACGTCTACTATTAGATTAACCTAAAGATCTCTGCCTATACAATATCCGGTCCTGCGCACATTCAATGCAGCTTACGACCTATTCAGAGACAAAAAAAATAAAACACTTTATATTTACAGGTGCGCGGACGAGCGGTTCGGGAACGACTCGTGCGCAAGTCTTAGCAACTCCACCGACGTGTGTGCAGAGTGGGTGTACGAAGACCCGCACAGCTTCGTCGCTGAAGTAAGAATTTTGTTCTAAAATATAATAAATAAAAAAAAAATATGCTTGACTCTCTTCACCGAGTAAGTGAATTCATCATAACAAATCCAATGAGCCCAAACTCTAGGAGTTTACTGGTACTCAGTAGACATTCAAGAGTTCCACCATCTAGCTCCTGGCTCCTAATAGAACCTGGTACTTCACCAGACCTTTGTCACCAAGTGTACTATGGACGCGTCATGACAAAATCAAATGACACCGACATTTAAAAGATTTACGTGGGGCATACTGAAAGTCTCTGAATCTGGCCACTTATAATAAAATAATAAAAAAACAATTATGGATTTCGAAAATCGAACTCTCTGGGACCATGGACAATGTTACCTTTCAGCATGTTCCACCATCCAGCTCCTAGTTCTATGATCAGATTAGCTTCAAAAAGATAAGATTACGAAATGAAAACAAATTTTACTTCTAAGATTTAATTAAATTTTTAGTGAGCTAGTTTGTTTGTTAGTCACATCACATACAAATGATGCTAACAAAAGGTTGTTAAAAACTGAAATTATAGAATCATCTTTATTTTTGGATATATGTCCTAGCCATAGCCATACTGGTAAAAGTCTCTTTTTTTTTACAAAGTGATCTCGGAACCTTCGTAATAAAAACCGAGCGCTCTACGCTTATGAAGGCTTTCTGTTAACTTGAATAAATAATAAAATAAACAGAGATAATAAACATACCTACTAGGTACCTATATATATATATATATAAGACTGAGGTTGTACGATTGGTGTAAGCTGTTGTGGATTTTTAAGTGTTGTTATGTTTGTGTAACATTGAAAAATCCTTTCATATAGAACCCAAAAAATACACTCAGAAATTACATTGACATGTTTGTTACCTAAAACAACAAAAAATGTTATTATATTAATCACAGAAAGCGACCTGCAGACTTTTCGTTTATTTATCAGACGTATGGTTCAATTAAATTGGTCATCTGATTGTTTTACATTACACAAGGATTCATTAAAATATATTTATCTTCATATAGTCTCCACAGTTTGTTACTTGATTAGTTCGTAACGTAAGCATGTTTAAATTCATTCGCCGTACGTCCCTACAATAATAAAAATAACAACAGTAACAATATCTCACATTCTTTACGAGTACATATTCATTGTACAGTAAAATACAGTACCAGTAAATCTTTTTTCATCGTCATCTTTTATCACCAACATTCAATTTGCAACTGGTACCTACTTCAAAGATGCACAGGCAACCATTGTTATTTTTGACTCTTTTATGTTAGTCAAAGTCAAAAAAGTCAAAATTATTTTATTCCAATTAAGATTTTTACAAATCATTTTTCTACGTCAAAGCTATCATAGATGGCACGTTCACTACCAGTGTACGCCCTCTGTGGAGAAGAACGGCCAGAAGACACTCCACAGGAATTGTATCTTTTGTACTTTTCTTTTAAATATATAAAGAATCATACATGAGTCATAATTACAATCTACTCCGCTGACTTGGAACAACAGTTGACCAGACGTTTATATCATCGTAATTATTTATCGTATAATAGGCCTTAGAACATAAAATATTTTTAATTTTAGTTTTAAATTGGCTATCGGACAGATTTACAATATCATCTGGTATTTTATTATAGAAGCGAATATAGTTCCCCATGAATGAATTGTTAACCTTACACAGTCTACGCTATGGGGGTTTATTGTGTACCTGTAGGTACTTATAAATGTTAAATAAATAAAAAATATACTTATGAGTATATTTTATTTAATTCAGTCCCTAAATGCTGCACATCACACAGACGCTACCTGGGTCCCGTTTCACGAAGCAACAATTTAGAAGTGACAAGTTACAATTTGTGTTAGTGAACTCACCCAAAAAAATGTAATGACGGATCTAAGTGATGTAATAACATCCTATGGAAATAAATTAATTTGACTTTGACTTTGATATTCATTGCGTTGCCAATTCGCTTAAACTGTTAGCTCTTACCGTTTTATCTCATTGTCTACGCAATGTACATTGAGTACGTCGAATTGTCCTTGTAATTTGTAACTTGTAGCTTCATGAAACGGCCCCCTGTTATACACCGTGATATTGTACAGCCCGTGTTCCTTGGGGAAAGTTGTTTAGTTTAAAGGATTAACGAAAACCCTTTAACGAAAATCAACAAATTTTTCACGGTATATTACTGTGTCATTTTTATAATATTCTTTATCGTGTGGGTTGTTAGGTCGATAACCGACCTAACTTTTTATAATATTAAGTAAGGAAGTAGAAACCTTTCCAAGCAATTAGTCACATCTTTGTATGACTCTCCAACTTTAATAGAACGAAGTACAGCCGATGGCCGCTATGATCATCATGAACTATTTGATAACCTTAGTTTCTTTGTTTTTTCTCATCAGTTGCAGTTGGCCTGTCACGAATGGAAGAGGACACTGGTTGGCACAGTCCACAGCTTCGGATACATGATCGGACTGTTATTAGTAGGCCCATTATCTGACAGGTAATATTTGTTTAACAAGGAAAGGTCGCAAAGGTGTAATCCATGAAATCTTTATTTTTTTTTATGTTGAGGTAGAAATTTCATGGAACGAATCATAATGCTATAGTGGAAAAAATAAATTTGCAAACGTAGACAAATAACGTAGTAAAACGTAAATAAAAATAAAGAGACGTTCTCTCTTGTTCGTAACATAAATTAAGTAAGTAGACATGAAACAAGATTCATTATTACTCTAATACTTTGACTAGTACAGTTGCGAGTTAACTAAATCGGTCAACTTAACTCGCAGGTTACCGATTTAGAATATTAAATCCCATAACATTGCTGTGCGCTCCTACTCTTAGGCTGTCACAAATTCAGTGCCTGTAAATATTTTATAGCAAAATATTTGTAGACTAATCTGACTCAATTTTGTTTTCATAGTAGATAAAGAAGAGTATTAGATTAGTACTAGTGTACTTATAATATTGAAAGAGGTGCAACAATAGGCAAATAATTTGAAAATATTGAGAATGACCTAAAAAAATTACATAACAAAAGTTCCATCTTTTAAAAAAAGATAATTTGCTACATGTATGATCATGTACACCTCACTTCTAAAGGTGTTAATTACCTATAAAATATCGTTATTAATATACTATTTGTTTTCAGGTTAGGTAGAAAAAAGGTAATAGTTATAACAGGAATGCTGGGTGGCATTTTTGGTGTTGCGAGGAGTTTCACTTCCTCCTACTGGCTCTACATAACCCTAGAATTCCTTGAGGCTGCTTTGGGAGACTGCTGCTCTCCTGTCTTTATGTTAAGTAGGTAATTGTTCTTGGCTTTATAGACACGTTTTATATTTGTTTACAAATAGTTCTTTATTTTTATCTTGCTGACATTATCATTTAACCTTTATGTACAATTTGATTTGTTAAATGCCAAGGAGGATCTTGCCATTTTACAAATTGAACTCTGTTGGTGTGTTAATAGATTTATGTACAAATGTACATATTATTGCAAGTCAAATGACTTGCAATAATTTTATTGGTGCGCTGTCCATTTGGGGGTTTTCATTCCATTCATTCCTTTCCATTTCGCTGGTGGTGGCTGGATGAGGAAAGCGGATGATCGTGCGTGCGCTTTGGCGTGCTTTTGGGGAGCCCTACGTCCAGCAGTGGACTGCAATAAGCTGATATTAATAATTATTTTATGGGTTTATGATAAAAATAAATAAATTTATTGTGTTTTTTTTTTCAGCCATAGAAATGGTCGCTAACGAAAAGCGGCTGATCTTCCAAATGCTGTGCAGTTTTGGATTTACGTTAGGATCCATGTCCCTGCCTCTGTGGGCTTGGCTGTTCCCTTACTGGAGAACCCTACTGAGAGTAATTTACACTCCAGCAATATTCTTCTTCGTATACATGTTCCTTATGGATGAAAGCCCCAGATGGCTACTCACTAAAGGAAGAAAAGACGAAGCTATAGTTGTTATAGAAAAAATTGCAAAGAAAAATAAAGTGAAAATTGATAAAAGTATGCTAGAAAATCTAGCATGTGAAGAAAAGAAGGGAGTGAGCCTCATCTATTTATTAAAAGACACATTCTCATCGGGAGCTTTACTGAAAAGGTTTTTTATATGTCTAATCTGGTGGACGACGTCAACTTTCGTGAACTACGGGATGACGATCAATTCAGTGTCTTTGCAAGGGAACAAGTACATTAACTTCACTCTGATTACGATCGTGGACATACCAGGAAATTTGTTAATAACCTATCTCTTAATACGTTATAAGAGAAAGATTCCCTTGCTGTTCAGCTTTATTTTCGCTGCCATACTGTGCTTATGTCAGCCTTTTGTACCTACAAGTAAGACTATTTTTACTTATAATTTTGATTTAAAAAAATTGTAGATTATTATTGTTACAGATTACGAAATAATCTAACAATTATAAAGCAGAAAATTACTTTAATTTTTCATTATCTGCTTTATAATTATTATTAAAAATCGATTTCTTTTTTTTTATTTTGTTTACTTTTAAGCAATATCAGCAATCAAATAACAACTATACACCTTTCTGATTTACAGATTTGCCGTGGCTTTCTGTCTTCTTATTCATGGTTGGAAAGTTTATGTCTTCGGCATACTTTGGTATAACCTACATGTTTACCTCTGAAATATTTCCAACGTATACAAGGAATTCTATGCACGCTCTATGCTCATCCCTTGGGAGAATAGGATCAATCATTGCGCCGCAGACGCCACTCCTGGTAAGATCATTAATAATATAATTTATCCTATAAAATAACGAACGAAGACCACGTCTCGGGAAACGGAGTATGGATCATCAGTCCACCCTGTCAGGTGGACTAATGACCTGAGAAAGGTCGCTGGTGGTGGCTGGATGAGGAAAGCGGGTGATCGTGCGCTTTGGCGTACCCTTGGGGAGGCTTACGTCCAGCAGTGGACTGCAATATGCTGATTGATTGATTGATTTGATTGAAGTACAGCCACATCCATAACATTAAACATAGAATAATCTAAGTATTTTAACAGTAATTTAACACCCGTTCGTGCGCTTTGGCATGCCCTTGGGGAAGTCTACGTCCAGCAGTGGACTGTAATAGGCTGATTGACTGATTGATAAAATGACTAATTTTAGTTTAGTTTAGTTGGGCGTATGCCGAATCGACACCATTTTCACATACGGCACCGACATTTCTCTACTAAATATGTATGACATGCGTGCTGGGTCTTACTTACTGAATCCCTATAAAAAAATGTAATAAAGAAATAATTATACCTGCATATTTTGACGTCATATCAAGGCCTCACAGGTGAATAGATCCGATGGTCAATGACGGTCAAAACGTGGTCAAAACACACAAAACATCAAAAGGTATTTTGTCAATCAAACAGTCAATGCTATGCTCGATCAATGGTCAATCGATAGCAGATCGGCTTGATGTAACAGCATAAATAATAATCAACTTTGAATGGTCTATAATCGAATCGATTTGATCAGTAAAGACTCTTGTACAGAGGACAAAGGATATAGTCAGGCCAGGCTGCTTGAAACGGGTTAAGTTTTTTCTGGTAATTATTTATGCTTTATCATGAAATTTCGCATTATTGTGCAGTTTGGTAAACTATACATGTATAAAAATTTTCATATAAAAATATAAAAAGTCTCTTGAAAAAATTCAAACTGTTTCAAGCAGCCTGGCATGGCTATATCTTTTGTCCTCTGTACGTTATAGAACGGGCCTAACCAATTCTATGACAATTGCTTTAGCAATAATGTTACGTCTGATTAATAACTTAAATTAAAAAATATATTATTTTTATATTATGTAAGATCATTAATTAATATAATATAAAGGTTTTAATTTTTTTACTGTGTGACGTCATACAACACAATATCTATGCAGTGTGTATATTTGATTGACGACAATGATACGAAATATCCCAAGAAAATATCACCCTTCCTTACGTCAACCCAAACGTCAAAAATGTTTTCTTGTTTCGTTTTATGGGTATATGAAACAGGTTACGGTCATATGACGTCACAAAGGGTAAATGGGTCATTACGTTATTTGGAAATTTTAGCGTAATCTTTTCCTTTTTTCCATTAATAATTAGAAAATATATTGTCTAATCATGAAATCCCGAAACGGTTTTCTTATTTTTACGCAGTTTAAAAATTTTGCATACCCCATAGATAACAAGAGAGGGTTCTTCTCTATTTTTGAAATTGTTAATAATGCTTATGTTTATTTCAGATGGTGTACTGGAAAGGTCTACCATCAGTGGTCTTCGGAGCGGCTTCGCTATTCGCAGGTTTAGCGACTTTATTCGCACCCGACACAGCTGACGACTCACTTCCCGACACCATACGCCAAGCCGAAGCACTTGGAAAACAGTCCTTGAAAGTGACCGACGAGAAAAATGTCTCTACATTCTTTAAGAGAAAAGAACTTAGTATTAACACCGATCTAACAAAATCCAGATTATAGAATTAATTAAAAAATTAAAAGAATAGAAAGCCCTTTTTTCTTTTTTTCAGTTCATACGTAAAAGATGAAATAAAATCTGTTTTTACAATAGAAATTAATCACAATCTGTGGCTGATTAAACGAAGGTTTAAACTCATAAAAATTTTTAGTGTAATTTTTCTTAAGTTTTGAATTTCCTTTTTACAACACACCTACATAAAGTAACGCCATATTCCCTGAGGAGTATACCTTACAGAGACCATGAGTTACAACTTTCTTCCACTTGCTTCTCTCGTGTCTGTCTGTCCGTCTGTCAAGACACATTTTCTCCGGAACGCACGGAGATATCAAGTTAAAATTAATACCAAATACTAAAATCTATGACCAGAAGAACTCAACGCAATCACAAGCCGTTTAAAGTTATGTTTTCAATTTCAATACTCACAAAACCTATAGGGTAATAACTTCTTGTTGAACTAGAATCAGTCAAGACGAAATGCGATCTGAACTGCAAAATAATATTAGAGATGGCACCACTTGCCTAATAAAATAATATTAGAGATGGCACCACTTGCCTAATAAAATAATATTAGAGATGGCACCACTTGCCTAATAAATAATATTAGAGATGGCACCACTTGCCTAATAAAATAATATTAGAGATGGCACCACTTGCCTAATAAATAATATTAGAGATGGCACCAGTTGTCTAATAAAATAATATTAGAGATGGCACCACTTGCCTAATAAAATAATATTAGAGATGGCACCACTTGCCTAATAAATAATATTAGAGATGGCACCACTTGCCTAATAAAATAATATTAAAGATGGCACCACTTGCCTAATAAAATAATATTAGAGATGGCACCACTTGCCTAATAAATAATATTAGAGATGGCACCACTTGCCTAATAAAATAATATTAGAGATGGCACCACTTGCCTAATAAAATAATATTAGAGATGGCACCACTTGCCTAATAAAATAATATTAGAGATGGCACCACTTGCCTAATAAAATAATATTAGAGATGGCACCACTTGCCTAATAAAATAATATTAGAGATGGCACCACTTGCCTAATAAAATTGGAAATTATAACCCTAAGTGCGCAAGTCAGACTCGCACTTGGCTGGTTAATTTTTTTCCATAGGAATTCTATATTAAAAATCGTTTATAGATACCAGTCTTTGATATTACTAATAAGTATATATTTATCTATGGTATTATTATGTGGTGGTGTAAATCAATGATGCGACGGCTGAAAAAAGAAAGAGATATTTGACCTTTTTGTATGCTCAGCGATAATTCTTTTACACGATTTTAATTATTCTTTATTTTTTATAAAAGGGACATATCGAAGTTGTTTTCATACAAATTACGTACCTAAGTCAAGATCTGACGATGGGATCCGTGACAAAATCTTTGCTCTACGCAACATTATCCGCGAATAAACAAATGATTGTTAATTTTTAGCTTGTTCTTACTGGTATTGTTACAAAGCATTTTGAATTAGTTTACATATTTTATTATTTCTGTTGTTATGAGTACAGAAATAACTTATGTAGCCTTTGTTTTAGAGATGATTTCGCAAAACAAGATCGTCCGTGAAAAAGTTACAGCTAAGGCGATTATCACACCACCACTGCCCGCCCTGCTCCCCGTCGTCGTCGCGTCGCGTAGCAACAATATTACATAATTGATTAAATAATAATGTTAGTTTGTATAAAAAATACGCATGATCGTCTATGATGGCACGTAAAGTCAGTTGTAAAAGTGGAGTCATATCACGTGTTTTTATATTTGAAATATCTTTTCATTATTATGAACTTTATTGCATATTATTGTTTATATTAATAAAGTCCCGTACACACATCCAAGAAAAAAATAACTATTAGAAAATAAGTTATTTCAAAGTATAAAAACACTATGACCCCACTTTTGAAGGTGACCGTACGTGCCCGCGTCTCCGCTCCGAACCAGTGTGAGTATCGCCTAACTGGTAACAACATAGCAATGCATATTAAAAATGCAAAATACTAGATATTATTTTACCCGTCATCAGGGAGAAATATCGTTTTGTACTTAAATTACTTAAATAGCGGTCTTCATTGATGTTCAGTTAATTTTTACAAAATGACTGTAGTACAAACCAATGAGAAAAAGTATTTAGAATTGGACAATGTACTAGTAAATTTTAAATTCTTCGGACGCTACTATGTACAAAACTGGGCGCTTATTTTCTTGGGGTACTGGAGCAATAGTATTTACTGCTCAAACTATGTATTTGTTGTCGAAGAAATCGAATACAGGTAATGCTTTTTTTATTTATTTAGAGACGATCACAACAGTTTCCAATCATAACATGACGATATAGAAAAACAAATTGTTCAGATCCAGACTGCAGCTGCCAACCAAAACCGTGAATACCTTTAAATTCATAAAATAATTATAATCAAAGTTTAAACTTAAAATTTTATTATGGAAATTTCTTCTTCCTTCTATTTATAATCAACTAAAAAATAAAGGCTGAAAAGAAAATAAAATAAATATAAATATTTTTTAAAGTGATCGTGAGTGATTCCAGGCAACTCGGACCAAACGAAAGATTTATTTAATTTTGCAGGTGCGCAGACAATCGGTGCAGGATTGACTCAAGCGCAAGTCTCGGCAATACTACCGACACGTATGCTCCGATTGGGTGTACGACAACCCACTCAGTTTCGTCGCAGAAGTAACATTGAAACATAGTAAAGGGTTGTAGAAAATTTTAGTAAAAGAAGACTTCATTTTTATCTTAGATATCTTAAATAATTAAAATAGAGTCAGTTAATTTATTTACACCTAATATTATATAATAATATTTAAAAACTATTTTTTTTTTCACGTATACAACTTTAATTACAATAACAATGCTCCTAGGATAGGTAGAAAAAAGACGATAGTAATACAAGGGCTGCTATTTATGTATCCGGAACTGGCCACTTACATAAACAATATTTAAAA
Source organism: Carpatolechia fugitivella (assembly GCA_951230895.1). Taxonomy (NCBI): domain Eukaryota; kingdom Metazoa; phylum Arthropoda; class Insecta; order Lepidoptera; family Gelechiidae; genus Carpatolechia; species Carpatolechia fugitivella. Next base: position 13,888,647 of record OX579653.1, on the reverse strand, counting down.
AGAAATTATAACATTTAAAAATAGAACTATTTGGCTGTGAAATAAAGTTTGTTTCATTCATCTGTCAATTGCTTTTACATTGTGGCGCCATTTTTAAAATTCATTGTCTATCATCACCATGGATTTGACTCGTGAAAAATTTCGTACTATGATTTATTACGACTTTCGGCGTGGATTAACTCAAAAACAGTGCATGGATCAACTTTTGTCGACTTTTGGGGAGGAAGCCCCATCGAAAACCACTGTGTATCACTGGTTCAGTGAGTTTAATCATGGTCGTCGTATGCTTGCGGACGATTTTAAAGAAGGTCGCCCTAAATCGGTTGTTGTACACACGGAGACAAATACAAAGAGGAGGTGCCACAAGCAACTTAGTCCCGTCTCATAGCGGACTAAATACTCTTACTACTAGCTATTAACCACCAGGCGTCGCTTCTGTCAGTGTTACTTTGGATTTTATGGATACGACACGAATATGACTTGGTTTGATTACAACCATTTTAATTGAAATTAGTGACGCAAAAATTATATGCTGTGTTGTATCGTGAAACAGTACGAGTAATACAACTATTTCTAACGAAAAAAAGACATAATTCCACTCGTATGTATTTTTTTAATGCAATTTTTAATGCTCGTAACTTATTCCTTCGAGAAAGTGCAACGCCATCTATCGCCAAGTAGAATAACTTCTTGACTTCTTGTGTTCTTGACCTGTTTCATTCATGCTCATTCATTCATGTATATTGTATAGTAAGCTGGGTGGCCAGATATGGAATCTAAAAAAATATATTTGTATAAAATATTTATTTTTGTAGCATACAATTAAATAATGCAGATAATATTGATGAACTTACTCAATATTTATAATTGAATACATGACATCAAAAGATCACATTTTGGGCAAGGATGTTTCCTTATACTTGGTAGTAAAGTGATGATGATAAAGGACTTACGTGAAATCCCGTGTCAAAATTGAACAGATCTTTTAATATTTATTCTTTATTGCACACTTAAATTTACAGGATAATTAAGAGATCTTCTTCTTATCAGATCTTTTTATGTCTTATAGTTTCAGAGTTACCCATACTGACCCATTTAAATGGGCCATCCTGTATATCACAATTGCTCATATTATAAGGTAATCCTACATTAAAAACGACTACATAATACAAAAAAGAAGAGAGATCAATTTTTAAAAAATGGTCCGAATTTTTTGTTTTTTTCACTTGCCTGGCAACATTATACAGCGTAACGAACTAACGAACAGAACCATCTTGTGTGTAATAGCGAAATTAAGTACGGTTCATTAGTGTCTAGCTGCATAGCTAGTTTTGCTATTGGCCGCTAGATGGTTACCAGAACTTCATCTCCCCGCACCCCCTCCCAATGGCGACCCCCGCTATCATATAGAAAACGTCTTAGGGCAGCTCCTCTTTGTATTTATCTCCGTGCACAAAATATTGATGCTGTGCGCGAACTAATAATGCAAGACCGTCATGTTACATATCGCGAGATAGAGGCATTTCTGGGCATTAGTATGACGAGTATTTATAAAATATTACACGAACATTTGGCTGTAAAAAAAAATTGTTCTCGTTGGATCCCGCACAACTTAACAGTTGAACAAAAACAGGCTCGTGTTGATTGGTGCAAAAAAATGATAGAAAAATACAAATGTGGTACATCAAAAGCTGTTCATAATATCTACACAGGAGACGAATCTTGGATGCGTATGATCCCGAAACTAAACAGCAGTCAACGGTTTGGGTGTTCCAAAATGAGCCAAACCCAACTAAAGTTGTTCGTGCAAAAAGCACTTTGAAGCAAATGGTTGCCTGCTTTTTTGGTATTAGTGGACATGTGGCTACAGTACCACTAGAGAATTGTAAAACGGTTAATTCTGAATGGTACACCACCATTTGCTTGCCAGAAGTCTTTGGAGAAAAATGCAAGAACAATCGACAACGATGAATAATCCTTCACCACGATAACGCCAGCTGTCACACCTCGGCCGCAACAACGGAGTATTTAAATAGTCAAATGATCGAATTGACGGGTCATCCACAGTGGACAGTCCCGACTTGTCACCCAACGACTTTTATTTATTCCCAAGCGTGAAGAACAAATTACGTGGACACCGATTTTCGACCCGAGAAGAAGCCGTTGATGCTTTCAAAATGCACGTTTTGGAGATACCCTAGATTTTCCCGTGGGAATAAGATTTTTACCCGTAAAAAGAATCCTATCTGTTAATCCAGGGTACGAACCATCTCCATTGCAAATTTCATCCAAATCCGTTTAGTAGTTAAGGCGTGAAAGCGGAACAAACATCCAAACATCTAAACATCCAAATATGTTTTCACATAAAATAATATCAGTGTGATTTCAGATTTACCGTGGCTTTCCATACTTTTCTTCATGGTTGGAAAGTTTATGTCTTCTCTTCGGCATGTTTCGGAATAACTTACATTTTTACATCTGAGATATTCCCTACGTACACAAGATAGATAGTTTGATAGATAGGTAAAACAAGTTGATTGCATCACAAATACACACATGTAATTACACTTCATACAATTGAAAACAAAAAACAGAATTTTTTTTATTAAAAAACCGGCCAAGTGCGTGTCGGACCACGCATAAAGTAGGGTTCCGTAGTCATTTTTGACACCGCGCTGTTTCGCATTTCTTGCATCATCATCATCTCCATCTCGGCTACTTAATCTAGGGGATTTGACGAGAATACTGTACGTTTATAGGTGTGAAGTTTATAGGTCCAAGACTTTAGAAATTCCAGGGGGGGGGGACACCGTGTTAACGACTTTGGCGTGCTATATCTCACATATGGTAAACCTGATAAAAAATGTTGTACGTAAACCCAACTTCATTTTTAAAGACGATTTCAACGATACCCCACACAAGGGGGTGTGCTCAAAAAAAAATAATTTACCCCCACTTTACATGTATGGGGAGGTACCCTTAAAAAGGGGTAATTTTAATTTTTTGTATTTTAAAAATTGAGATCTATATCCAAAGTATCGTCGAACCAAGTTACATTTAAATCGGTTCATAAACGTAGAAGATATTGTGCTGTGACAGACTGGGACGGACAGACAGACGGACTGAACGATCTTATAAGGGTTCCTTGTCGGACTACGGAACCCTAAAAATTAATAACTACACTTAAAAATTACATTACACATGTGTGCAGCGATGCAGAAGGGCCAAGGCTCAGTTTGTTATTGCCCCTAGGAGGGCAACACTGATTTTCAGCCTCAACCCGGGAGGAACGCGGGTAAATAAAATAAAAATATATATATTGCACCTTAGACACCTCTACTAGTAAGATCTACTATAAGAACTGTAAAGCTATTAAAAAGCTTCTTTCTGCACTACCTAAGTAACCTACGCTACGTACTCTACTTCGAAGCTTCAGCGGTCACATACAGCAATAATGTTTTAAAAATGTTTCGTTTTTGATCAAAGGTAATTTATTTCAGATTTTGTACTGGGAGGGTCTACCATTAGTGGTTTTCGGTGCAGCGTCTTTGCTTGGAGGTCTAGCGACTATGTTTGTTTCCGACATGGCCGACGCATCATTGCCAGATACGGTCAAAGAGAGGAACAGATAAAAAGTATCTAAAACGAAAAAGTTGCAGTAATTTATGTCACTGAGTTTTTTTATATTTAAAATTAAACAATTTGGATCTGTATGTTTTATTATAACCTGTTTTTTATTGCATTGAAGAGATACAACATTATATTGTTTGTCATGTATTGAAAAATCTGTATGTTGGTAGAACCTGGTCTATTTGGTGCATATCAATTTACCTTTCCTGTTGTTAAGGTCTTCAATCCTTTTGGTCAATTCTTGTGATTCGTTAAGTGTTGCGATGGTCTCCCCGTACAATATGGCTTAGTAGAAAATATTGACTGTTGATTACATGATTTCTCGAAAGAGCCCGAAGGCGAATTGAGCTTATATTTAGCTAAGTCAGTGGAATTTATAATTATTAAAGCTGCCATTGTAAATTGTAGAAAATTATTATTATTATTAAATAAAATTGTAATAGAGATAATCATAATTTCAGCCAAAAGACGATTAAAAAGACGAAACTATTGTCATGTGTGGTTCGGCCGCCACGTTTTTTTTTTTATTGTTTTTAGCAATAATGTGTGGCAATGTGTAGTTTCGTTTCGTTTGATTAGTGTGATTAACTGTGTCTGTCGGAACGGGAACTTTTAGCCTAAAACGTTCGTGCCGGCGAGTCACTTTTAGGTACTAGATTCAAATCAGGCATTAAAGCATCATTGTTTCACAAAAAGTAATTTGCATACCAATATAGTTTTTTATTTGCAGTTTTGAATTTTAATAAGTTAGTAAGAGGTTATTAGCTTCTCATTTCCTTACACGTTGTATAATTTTCATGGTAAAAACTTAATAACTAGGCGTTAAATTCTTCAACAAATATAAATCCTCTTCAGTATTTGCTTTACCTGCCGCTTTACTTACTTGGTGTTTAAACTTACAACATTTTTCGAGTTATGAAGATTACTATATTGTTTTGTTTATTAAATACCTAGAACGTTAACGAATTTTCGTACAATTTTGGTTAGATTATGCTAGAGGTGCTTTTGTGGCATAGCAACTCCAAGGTTAGACAAACAAAATATAAACTGCTGTGGGCCCAGTTTGTTTTATTTTTATGCAGCGGCAACGCGATACGATAATTTCTTTCATGTATTATTAATAAACAATTAAATTTTAACTTTTCCAAAATGTCTTCTAAACCAGTCGTTAAACAAACAAAAGAGAAAAATATTTGTCTAGACGACATATTAGTAAGGTTTGATATAACTGGATCGTATTATCTAAAAGTATGGCCTTTCTTATTCCTCGCCTACGTTTGTAACAGTGTGCACATGATGAATTATGTGTTTACAGCAGAAGATACTGGATATAGGTAAGTTTTTTACTTTCACCAAAGATTTTTTTTATTAAGGTTATCAAACGGTTGTACAATAGGGTATTACTTACAAGCTAAACAGAGTTTATTGTGCAACCTGCACCGACAACCACAGATTACGAAATGTTTAACAACGATCATGACGTACTGTTTGAATCCGAATCGGCTTCTCGTTTTGATAGCTTAGAATAGATTGTAAGATATCAAAATAATTGTTTTTATTTATACGTCTGTAGCGGGCCGTTGATGATACGTCTGTCTGTCTATAGCATGTACGTCTGTCTGGTCACCGGTGGCTGAACCGTTAAAGCTAAGCAACATTATTAATTTTATCGACAAATCTACCATATTTTGTTTAAAATGGCGGCCATTTTTTTTTCAGATGGGTTCATTTATTTAGCAATATCTACCGAAGTAGAGGTCCTACAGGAATAAAAAGTCGACATTTCGTTCGATACAAAAGTAAGCAATAAATTGACACTAAAAGGTTTATCGACAATCCCAATAAAACTTTAAAAAATACTTGAAACGTAAAAGTGTTATAGAAAAAGAAAAGTGTTATTTTTTATTTTATTTTTATGATTTTAAAAAACAAGACAAGTCAAGGAAAATAAAAATATAATATCAATTTAATGGCGTTTACTTTAATAAAGTAATTTTGACCAATTACTGTAATCATTTTTGTATCTAAAGTAAGCTAAGGTCTTGACATCAGTTTTTAGGTAATATCTTAAGAAAGAAGGTTAACAGTCAAGTTTTTTTTAAACATTTTTACACATTTTACGTACAAGTATTTATTGAAGGTTTTAATGGGAGTTTTTAATAAACCATTTTAGCGTCAATAAAATTTATTGCCTACTTTACAACAAAACCACTTTTGTGCTTGTAAGACTTCAACACACGAACCCAGTAAAAAAATGGCCGCCATTTCAAAAGAGTGGAGCAACATCTTAGATTTGTCAATAAAATTGATCGTATTGCTTGGTCTTAACGGATTGGTCACCGGCGACCAGACACACTTCATAATTAGCTTATATTTCCAGATGCAATGATAAACGTTTTGAAAAAAATACATGTACAAGTTTAAACGACTCTGAGTTGGTGTGCAAGGAGTGGATTTACGAGGACTCCAATTCTTTGATGTCCGAAGTAAGCATGATGCAGCATTTAACGAACTGCACAAAACAAGAATCTCAGATTTATAGTAATATTGACAACAGACAGATACAAAGTTTATTTAACTATCTCTTAAATAACTATTTATTGTTGCATTGTTTATTTATTAAAAATATATTTAATCATTTACTACGTTAAAATTAATTCACCGTGCTGTTTTTCTTTCTGTGGAATCAAAGTTTTTTTTTATAATAAGCCCCCTAAGATAACATTTCAGCTCGATTTGCTGAATTGATTTTGATAAGTTAAATATTGATAGTTTCAGTTAGCCTGTGAAGAATGGGAGACAACATTGGCGGGCAGCGCTCACAGTTTCGGCTACATGATTGGACTACTATTCGTGGGACCTTTATCTGATAGGCAAGCTTTAAACCGCATTCAACAAATTGGACACCAACATTCTTTGTTACCCTTAGACCTTGTGGTCCGACTGGTTGTTATAGTTAATAACCGGTCAAGCACGTGTCAGGCCACGCAAAGAGTAGGGTTCCGTAGTTGTCCAACTACTTATATTGTACCTGTTTAAGACAGTTAGCATTCATCAAAATATTTTTCTATGATATTCGAAGTACCAAATTTCTTACTTGTACAAGTACATTTTATAAGTTGGTCTTTTATTCGATAATCAGTAAAGCCTACCAGATGCTGATAGATTTCCTTTTAAATTCATCATACACTATCTACCATGATTTTTTTTCACGTTTACAAATACAACGGTTTCGCTGGTAGGGGAGGGGGGGGGGGGGGGGGGAAGTATGGAACTCCGTATCACACGTATACAAATGTTTGCTATGACGCATAACATGAGTACGATAATACACGCAGCCTCGTATGACGTGGCTACGAAATCATGAGACCCCGAATTACGGAACAACGAATTCACGCAGCTACGAAAAACGTTAAAAACGTTACGTAAACTGAAAAAGAACAAAAATATCAATTAACTTTATTTATTTAAGAATGATGGATTAATATTGGTGGAGGATTACGGAATGGTGGCAGCGGCACTAAAGTAATGTGGAGTTTGTATGTTCTGTATGCAAACTCCGTGATATTTGTTTTTTTAAATATGATTCTTTTTAGTTGTTACTGGCACTCGAGGGTCGAGTGTGGCTGGATTTTGGTGAAAAAGCTTAGTTGAGTTGGGGCGTCGAGAAAAATGATGAGCAGACGTGATTTGGTATAATAGGTTTTTTCATGAAAAATACAAAAATATATTAATATAACCTACAAGTGTATTGTGATTGCGAGTAGGTTGTTACTATCTGATCTGGGCTACGTCGTTGGCCCCAACAGTACCTCAAATCCGGACTCGTGAGGCGGCCGGCCACTTGAGTGTTTTTATGGCTTTTTGATGGGAATTTTTAGACTTAGAAGGACCAGAATTATATTTTTGAGAAGCTAATGAAACAAGCTTCACACTGGTGTCGATACCCGCAGCGAAACCAAATTTAAATTTATTCTTAGTCTTGTCATTTTCTGACTCACGACGATGAAAAAGGACAGGAGATTGTCAACCATTATGAGCGCCAAATTTTATAGCGCAAATGTCAAGTTTTGACGTGTGCCATGTAATTTTAAACGGCTTGTTTTAGGACCCTGTTTAAAATTGACGTTTGTGACATGAAATTTGACATTCAAAAGAGCCGACAATCTCCCGTCCTTTTTCGTGGTTGTTGGTCAGAAAGTGACAAGACTATGATTAAACTTAAATTTAGTGACACCAATGATGTATAAATAATAAGTTTTGTGTGTTAATTATTATTATCATTATATTCGCAACGGTTTGAATCCAAGAGAATTGGCTTTTTCAATAAATGCTGCCAGTCATAAATGAAAACATATTATTATTTTATTTTTATTTTTCTAGTATCTAGAACATATTTTCTACGAGATACAATTATAAAATACATATAAAAACACTTATAACACTTTGTTATCACTTTACATTGCCGACGCTCGAGTGACCGAACAAGAGTGACAGTACGAGACTTCAAACTATGCTAATATTTTTTTTTCCATTGTGTACCAAATTTCACTAAGAAACAATCGAAACAATAGACACCCAGTTTGTAATTTAAAATTGACTTTATTAAACTCAAATAAGGGTCGGAATCTGCGACATCGTTTGATGTAGCTGTACCGTTTTTAGTGACATCGCTTGATGTAGCTGGGCGTTGACAGGTCCACCCACCATTCTTAAATAAATAAAGTTAACCTAAAAAAATAAAAAAGTTAATTGTTCTTTTCAAGTTTACGTAAGCTTTTTCGTAGCTGCGTGCATTCGTTGTTCCATAATTCGGGATCTCATGATTTCGTAGCAAAGTTATACGAGGCTGCGTATATTCGTACTCATGTTATGCGTCATAGCAAACGTTAATTTGTATAGTGCGTGTAATACGGAGTTCCATACTTCGGAACCATGTATCACACTCTAAAAAATGGTAACCCTAGTCGTATGCATCATGGGGCGCATTCCGAATCAGACTTTCAGCGCTGTCAGCGATCAGAAAAGCAAAAAACGTATGAGTTTTGACAGCTGACAGTACGAACGCGATTACGGGTACTTTAATCGATTTCAGCGCGTCTCGGAACGCAGGGCTGATCACGGGTTGATTGCGGACTTACTGCATGTAACTGCGTCGAAATTATCGGGTACTCAAAAAAACGAACACAAACCACGTAAAATATCCAATTTTAAACTATTATAATGGTAACAACCGTGAAAGTTTTAACATGTATACTTAAATTATTATTTGTAATATCAACAAGACTGTTGTTTTTTTATTTTATTTTTTATTTACAAGATACAATCATTATCATAACAGGAGTCCCAAAGCGATAATGTTGACGTCAGTTTTATACATTTATAAATTCACTAAGCATGACAATATAATTTAACACAATGCTGGCACAAATTTATATAAATTAATACCTAACACATATTTATGTGACAGCGTGGCACTTCCTATATTTTATTATTTTTATGAAAGGTATATAATTATTAATTTTTATTTAGTTTGGGTAGAGTGACAACATTGGTCGTAACTGGAGTTCTTGGCGGAGTCTTGGGCATAACTAGGAGCTTCACTACTTCGTACTGGACGTTCATCACACTTGAATTCCTCGAGGGTGTTGTCGGAGACATTGGTTCACCTCTGTACATGCTCAGTTAGTATTTAGTATACCTAGTTAGTTATCTAATTTATGAGCTCACATTACAATACCACATTGGCACTGTTAGGTGTTCTAACAAGAATACTTTCGATTAATACATAATTTGTAGAGCGTCGTCGGTGGTCTTGTGGCTAGGGCCGCTGCCTCCCGTCCGGGAGACGCGGGTTCAATCCCCACCACGTACCAATGTGTTTTCGAATTTCGAATTCCGTTTGTTTGACGCTCTTACGGTGAAGGAAAACATCGTGAGGAAACCTGCACACTCCTGCGAAGAAATTAAAAGGTAATAATAATAAGGTGAAATAAAGAAGTTTCCCCATAATAATAAATCTTTATTGATTAAGCCTAATTACATTTATCAATGGTGTCTTAAGGGAAAAGAACAATATATAATAGCTCCCAAGCTAAAATAATCTGTATTATGGGCATTGAAGTATAATAGCTCAATGATTATGGGAGCCAACGTTCCTCCGAGTGACATCATCGAGCAAATCAATTATGAGTTACATTATTGAAAAACACAGGGCTAAGTAATTAGGTTGAAATAATAAATAAATTTATGATATATACGAGTATCTATGTGTGTGTGAAGTCGACCAACCCGCACTGGGCCAGCGTGGTCGACTAAGGCCTAATTGCCCTAATTCAGGGTAGGCTCTAGCCCCCCGGTGGGGAGGTATAAGAGCTGTTGATGTTGATGACTTAATTTGTATAAAATGATACACAATTCAAAATTATCTGTGTGTTCCTATTAGTATCAGTGTTGCCGCTCGATAGTCCAATATCATTAGCCTATCGATAGTATCGATCGATAGTTCTTTTAGTGCAATACTATTGATAAGGCAATACTATCTATAATATCGATTGTTGAAAATGAAAAAACTATCGAACTAGTATTGCTCCTCAATATTACATAAGCTATCGATACTAAGTAATGCTGCTTATCAATTTAGTATTGCACTGAAAAAACTATCGATAGGGTACATGTTTTCGGCGTTCAACTATCGATTGTATAGCTATCGATTTTTCGGCAACACTAATCAGTATTATTGTAACTATTTTATATGGCCTGTGTATTAAACATTATTTTTATTTCCAGCGGTCGAAATGGTATCAAATGGAAAGCGCGTATTGTTTCAGCTGTTGTGTGGCATCGGGTATTCCTTTGGTTTCTTGATTCTGCCTTTAGCTGCATGGCTAACACCTAACTGGAGATTTTTATTACGAGTTATTTACGCCCCATCCTTGCTGATCATCATATATGCTGTCATTCTTGACGAAAGTCCAAGATGGCTTCTAAGCAAGGGCCGTAAAAAAGAAGCTATTGATATACTAGAGAAAATGGCAAAAGCAAATAAAGTTGATCTTGACAAAGACAATATAGACAAACTAATGTGTAACGTGAAACATAAAGAAATACCCTTCTGCGAATTACTAATTAATACAGTGACGTCACCAGTTATGTTGAAAAGGTTTTTGATATGTGCGTGTTGGTGGATTGTATCTTGCTTTGTAAACTTCGGATTGAAAATCAATGCAGTGAAGTTGCATGGAAATAAATACTTTGATTTTTCACTACTAGCTATTGTGGAAGCTGCTGGACATATATCTGTTTATTTCCTACTGAAGCGATACGGGCGAAAGATGCCATTGATGTTTGCTTTCTTTTTGGCAGCTCTGTTGTGTTTGCCTCAGCCTTTCATTCCTGATTGTAAGTATTCACTTTATTTAAGACTCTACTGACCATCCAACACGACCAATCCGTAATTTTATTTCTTGGGTCGTAGGATAAAAATACCAATTTTTCTATAACAATGCTTGTGACTTCTTTTATCGGATGGTTGACTATTGGATAGGTGAAATTGAGTGAATCGACTGTGTTGTGTTTCAATGTTTCATGTTTCATTATCGGACTCGATCTAGTTGGACAGAAGGCCATTACTCGTAAAATGTTTTTTTTTTCTTTTTTTTTCCTAGCTTGAGATGTCCCACTGCTGGGCAAAGGCCTCCCCTTTTATATCTTCCACCGTTCTTGATCTTGTGACTCCCAATCATCTTCGAAAGCGTCGAAATCGTCTCGCCATCGTTTTCGAGATCTGCCTCTCCCACGTCGGCTATCATTTGGCACCCACTCGGTAGTGATCCTAGCCTACCGGTCCTGCAGACATGACCCGCCCAATCCCATTTTAACTTGGCAGTCTTTGGAACGCTTTATGAAACCTAAATATAATTACTTCATTTATACCTAAAATTCTACTAAAATGGTAGCTAAAACGACTTAGTATATAACATACCTAACGTTGCAGTATTAAGTGGTAAGAATTAGCATAAAATAATAAACCTATTGAACAGGGAACGGGCAGCAGCGCTCTCTGATACAGTAATCTTTTAATCTGCGATCTCCAACCCGCCTGCCGAGCGTGGAGATTATGGCAAAACCCTCCACTTAAGTGGAGGAGGCTCATAGTCCAGCAGTGGACTGTAACGGGCCGTTGGTGATGATGATGTTGAATAAACCTATAATACCTTTCAGATTTGGATTGGCTTGGGATCACTTTCTATATGTGTGGAAAAATGATGTCTACGGTTTACTTCTACACCACGTACATGTACACCTGTGAGCTTTTCCCAACTTACACAAGGAACTCTATGCATGCTCTGTGCTCATCGATAGGAAGGATCGGATCCATGGTTGCTCCACAGACTACATTACTGGAAAGTGTCATTTTATCTGTTCATATTTATTACATTAAATTATCAGCGATGGTTATTTTTTCAGCGATTTCATTGTTCGTAAATTTCTTTAAAACTGATAGATTGTTTACCTTTCTTTTCGCATCTTTAAAAGCACCAATTCAAAGAAGGCTGGTTCAATATATGTATAAGAGAAAATTGATTTGCTAGGTGAATGTATCGCCATAAAAACTAGTTTGTATGCATTACCAATATTACCATGCCTTCATTTGTTTTAGTTTCTAAAAATGTTTCGTTTTCAGTCATGTAAAATAAGTTTCTCTTGTTGAATAGCTATCTCAAAATAGACTATATTCCTTTTCAATATTATTGTATTTTATACCTATGTATGTATTTTATACTTTGTATTTTGTACTGTATTTTATACCTATGAACGATATTATTCAGAATGTTACTAATATATAGCTTAATTTTCAGATGGTTTATTGGGAAGGACTGCCCTCTCTGGTATTTGCTGGTGCTTCGCTGTTTGCAGGACTGGTGACCCAGCTCGCTCCGGACACAAGTAATCATGAACCACTGCCTGATACTGTAACTGAAGCCCAAAAACTGGAAGAGCATCAAAAAAACATGACTAAAACTGAATTTTTTACCAACGTATAATAACATCAATTACACTGACTCTACATTTTGTAGTGAACAAGTTTCAACTAAAATCGAATTTAGCCAAGAAACTATTAGTAAAGACTGTGCTAACTAAACTGGATTTTAAATAATAATTACAAGGAAAAAATGCTGTTGTAAATTCAAGAATCGATATTTTCGAAATTTAATATGTCGCAGCGTGGGTGGGTCCCTTCCAACGTAGACTGAAGACCTGGTCAAGCTCGCAGGAAGCCACTGGATGCGGGCAGCACAAGAATGTGCATTGTAGAATTGGGTGAGGTCTTTGTCCGGTATTCGATGTCTTTCTGCTTACTTATAAGCAGTGGAAAGCCACTATACCTTGATTTTTAATTCCGTAGAATTCTGACAGATCTCATTTCACTTGTCGCAAACCCTTTTTCACATGTACATTTCTGTTATCACTATTATAACAAGACAGACAAATCATAATTTACATACAATGCAATTAAAATAACAATTTCAGCGGCTTGCGCAAACTATATTTGAATCTTGTATGGTTTACGCTGTGCTTTTTTATCTATTGCCATACAATACGAAATAAAAGAAAAGTTTGCATGGAAAAATTGTTATTTTATTTTTTGGTTCCACGCATTTTTAAAAGCCTTTTTGCATTAGAAATAGAAATATTAACCAACTGTTTGCATCCTGCGATTATTTGAAAATGATACCCGGCCTTATTAAATACTCTCCCATATTGAATGTAGTAAAGATTACAACTTAAAAATATTCAATTCATTCAACAATAGAAAAAATGAAATAAAATGAAGGCTGCATAAAGTATGACTTTAAAATAATTCACTGTTTTTTTTATTTATCAAAACGTGATAACCTGTTTTCTGCCTGGCAGTACTCCATCTGTCAGAATTCTACGGAATTAAAATCAAGGTATAGATACAGGCAACTCAGTACCAGTCGGTATATTGAACATCAAAAAATTTGACTACTTCCAGGTGACCTAGGAATTTGAAATTAGGCGTCAAGGTAGGTCATTGGACGAACTAAAACCTCTTTATGAACGTCATATTAAATGTATGGAAGTGTTTAGAACTAGAAAGCATATTTCTATTATTATTTTTTAGTTTGGCTTCACATTGATGTTGTAAATCCTGCAGGTGTACCAACTTAAAGTTTTTTTTTTATATTATCGCTCATATTTACATTGCAATCGCCTGGGTTCACTTAACAATTACACCCTGTATAATACGCAAAATAAAAAATAATTTAATACAAGCGTTCCTAATTTCTAGCGGTATTGTTTTGCAAATGTAAGAATTTACAAAAGAATATTATCATTATCATTCAAAATAGACCGCAACACATACGGTGTTAAAATGGACGTAGCCTCGCGAGACGAAATATTAATAACTTTAGATGATATATTGATAAAGTTTAATATATTTGGAAGCTACTTTATAAAGTGTTTAGTATTTTTATGTTTTTTGTGCGCAAGTTCTTCTATAAATGCTAATAATTATGTATTCAGTGCTGTGGTGGTCGGATACAGGTAAAGTTATTTTATACGTATATTATAGCAACCATGACAATTTGGTAGTTGATTGACTTGTAAAATCAGCTTCTTTTAATTCAATGTCAAAACAACCTTTTTTTTTTTTTTAAATTGGACCTAATTACTATTTATACCAGAGTGGTAATATAGTGGGCGCGGACCTAGTATAAGAATTCTAGGCAATAAGCATGGCGTGACGTCACGTCGTGTTGTAATACTTTATGTATGTACCTACATTGTATTTGTCTCCGTGGTACCTGCTATTACTATTTCAAATCTAAATATATAATTTTATTTTTAGAGACATGCTTATTCTAAAACGATGTAAGTACACCTGCAGGATTTACAACATCAATGTTCATTAACAATCACTTATTAAAATAATTATCTAATAATTAATAACATAACACGACTAGAAAATTAAATTAATAACACGACTAAGCCGACAGAAAAATATAGCCATTGTCACTCGAGCTGATGTAAGGATTCTAATGATTCAATTCAATTCAATTTACTCAATTCAATTCAATTTACTCATTTTATTTATACACAGTCAATACATAGCCGTCACAGGTTTACCTCAAATAACTATGTTTCACAATTAATTACGATGTAAAATAATATAAATATAAAAGTCAATAATCAAGCAATAATCAATAAAATAATAGTTCATCAATGTCAATACCAAAAAATACCTATAAGTAACCTAACAGCAAGTACTAAGCTTTAGTAATTAGCCTACAACTATGTCATACATTTCTAGTTATTTAATATGTCTAATATATAACCTATACTACTTTGGTCATTTTATATTATCTGTATATAAGCATGCATATGTGATTTCTGTGAATTTAGTCAGCGTGCAATTAAATAAATCAATGTCTCTCGCATTTTCATTTAAAATTTTTAGTGCCGTGGTTAGTGGAGAGTGCTTCAGTATATTCGTTCTAGCCCTTGGTATTGCAAACACCTCCTGTGGCACGTTGCCTTGCCGCAACCGCATATTCGGTACCCGCATCCCTATGGTTTCCAATATCTGAGGGTTATTAAGTATACCTTTGAATACCTTAAACACGTACATTGCGAGAGCACCCCACATATCCAAATGTGTTCAGGCATTTAGAAGTTATGGTGGTACAAAGAAACTCACATACTCGTAAATACATACATGAACCCTAAATAGGTACATTACACTCCTTTTTTGGGCAGTCGTGTATAAATCCATCCATAACCGACCAGGTGCGTGGACGAGCGGTTCGGGAACGACTCGTGCGCAAGTCTCAGCAACTCAACCGACGTGTGCGCAGAGTGGGTGTACGATGACCCACACAGCTTCGTCGCTGAAGTAAGTCAAATCAATGGCCCGTTACAGTCCACTGCTGGACCATGAGCCTCCTCCACATAAGTGGAGGGTTTTGCCATAATCTCCACGCTTGGCAGGCGCAGAATAAAAGCTGAAGTAAGTAGTTAACAAATTTTCTTTTTCTCCATAATTTATGCTTTTTGTTGAATGACTGTAAATAGATTGACCAAAGGCAAAAAAAGAAACAGTTTTTCCAGCAATTTCAGGCGAAATTGGTATTTTTATAGATGTGTATAGGTATATTCTTATTCGCGGAAAGAACTTGTGTCTAGCTGCCAGCGCAATGTAGTTACCTTATTATCAGCTAGTAAGGAATACTATTAAACTGAAATATCAGCTTTCATGATAATCTTGTCAGTCAGCTATCTACATCCATTTATTGATTTTAATCTTCTTCTTATCCATGTCGTAGAAGATTTGATAATTCGAATTTTCGCGAAAATCCTAGGGATATTGCGAAAAGACAATGGTGAAAATATTTCTCAATCTTACTGGAAAAATATAGGGTTTTTGCAATAACACGAATCGCTCTAGTAGTATTGCGAAACGAAACGTTAGCTATCATGAAATAAGAACGCTGATTGGCTGGTCGGAGCGCCCAAAACAAGACCTCATCTGATTGGTTGACGTTGACGACAGGTTAAAACTAGGAACCAATCAGAATAAGATTTAGACAGTAAGCAAAAATCTAGCCAATCGAGTTAAAGATATTCAATGTTACTAGAGTGACTCGTGTTTTTGCAAAAGCCCTATCTTTTTCCAGTAAGATTGAGAAATATTTTCACCATTGTCTAATTATCCGTGTTTTCGCAAAATCCCTAGGTTTTTTCGCGAAAATTCGAATTATCAAATCTTCCTACGACATCCACATGGGATTGTAAAGTTGTGTACTATCTAGGATTTTTTTCAGTACCTAGGTATCGTAGTAAAATATGCATGTGAATCATAAATATATACGTTCGAATTGAGAAACCTCTTTTTTTGAAGTCCCCGTCTAGTGTTTTTTGATCACACGTGTGTGCAAATAAAATTGACGCGGGAATTGTTTTTTGATCACACGTGTAAACAGCGTTCCGGGGTTTGGTAGTTGCAAAAAAAAATGGTAGTTGTCTTTATGCAGTACATATTATTATTAACTACTATTGTAGCCCAGTAGCCGCCACGAAGCTGCTGGGCACCACACGAAGAATGTTGTAGGGGTTAATTTGGGGTTAATAATGTAAGGTGTGGCAAAAAACCAGGGTTCAGTCCGAAGAAAAGGAATTTATGTATTTATATATTATGTATCATATTACTAACATGAAAATAATAACAAGGATAAGTTTACTGACGGAGATCAGGACATGAAGAAAGAATTTGGCAGAAAAAAGACAAAATGGAAACGTAAGAAACCTAAATTTGAAAATGAATTTAAAAAGAAAGATAAAACTGCCAGCAAGAAAGGTTGCCAGTCATAAAACTGGAAAGAGGACGAATGCCTCGTTACACTATGATACCATTCTTCATACATATTGTTATTTCTAGTTCCAATTGGCCTGCCAAGAATGGAAAAGGACGTCGGTTGGCTCAGCGCATAACTTTGGCATGATGATTGGGCTCATGATCGTTGGCCCAGTATCCGACAGGTAAATAATATAGGTAGTACTAAAATACAAATACTTTTTCAAAATAATTCCAAAGTTGTGTTTTATTTGATTTATAGCTTCTTTTTTAAATAGCTTTATTCGTCCCACTGCTGGGCAAAAGCCTCCCCTTTTTCTCTCCGCCGATTTCGATCCAATGCCACGTCTTCACTCCATTTCTCCAGGTCCAGGTCATCTCGCCATCATTTTCTAGGCTTCCCTCGTCCGCGTCGGCTGTCGAGGGGTACCCACCCAGTGGTGGCTCTGGCCCATCTGTCCAGATGCATCTTGCACCCTACTCCGGAGTATAACAAAAAAAAAAATGTTATAAATGTTAACTTCACAATATTTAACTAAATGTTATCTTTTTGACGCTATTAACATTGCAACTATAGTTTTATTAATTTCCTTTTTTTTCTGCATTCATACCTTGTAACCGGAGTAAACAAACACAGTTACCTGCATGTGCTTGTGCAATTTTATCAATTTAATTCAATCTTACTGCAATTTTATCTTGTAAAACGGTACTAAGTCATAAACATTAAATACCCTGTTTAATTGTTTTTATTCTGCCCCAGCAGCATGAAATTAATTTAATCTTTTCTTTGTTCTCAGAATAGGAAGAAATAAAACTATAGCCATCTTTGGCACATTATGCGCTATAATAGGTATAGCTAAAAGTTTCATCACCTACTATTGGATATTTATTGTATTTGAATTTGCAGAAGCTGCATTTGGAACCTTTAGTTCTCCAGTTTTCTTGTTATGTAAGTTGAATTATTTATTGTACTTGCTATTTTATTACATGTTTATTGCTTAAACATATTTTTTTATAATTTAAATCTACTTGCTATTTTTAACTCGAGCGAGAAATAGATTGCCTTGCAGATCTTCGAAAGAATAAAATACTTTCTGTCGCATTAGTGCATTTTTGTTTACAGCTGTAGAGTTGGTGGCTCACGAGAAACGATTATTATATACAATGATATGCATGTTCGGATATGCCACGGGCTATCTGATTCTACCACTAGCAGCTTGGTCCGTACCTTATTGGAGACATTTGCTTCTCGTACTCTACTCACCAGTATTGATAAGCATCCTTTACATATTCTTCATGGATGAATGCCCCAGATGGCTTCTCAGCAAAGGAAGGCAACACGAAGCAGTAACTATTCTTCATAAAGTAGCCAGAAGTAACAAAATAGAACTGGATCCCATAACCTTGGCGCACAACGATAGTAATATTAAAACTATCAAGTTTTCACAACTTCTAAAAGATACTTTCAAATCAAGAGTTTTGTTAACAAGATTTCTTGTTTGCGTTACGTGGTGGTTGGCGAGCACATATGTGACTTATGGATTACAAATAAATTCGGTTTCACTGCAAGGAAATAAATATGTGAATTTTTCATATTTCTGCCTAACCGAGGTTTTAGGAAATATAATACTAACATATTTCATAACAAGGTTCAGAAGAAAAATGCCTTTGATTTGCGTTTTCTTTTTAGCGGCTATATTGTGTTCTTGTCAAATCTTTACGTCAAAAGGTAGGAATTCTAAATATTTTTACACTAATGTATTAAAACTATGAGAGTTACTAACGTAATGACTTATATCTACAGACATCTAATAATTATATTATTACATTACAGACTATCCATGGCTTTCAATTTTGCTGTTTATGAGTGGAAAATTAATGGCGGTAATGTTCTTCGGCATAACGTACATATACACATCTGAAATCTTCCCAACTTACACAAGGAATTCTATGCATGCTATGTGTTCATCTTTGGGTAGAATTGGTTCCATAATTGCTCCTCAGACACCACTACTGGTAAGTAGTAGTTTTTGCCAGCTGTTTTGTGATAAGAAATTAGTTACAATTTTCTCATAACTTCATACATACAAAGACGTACTAACGCAAGGACTGACCTTGATATCTAATATAGTCATGTCTTTTGACAGAGACATACAAACATACTGTTTCATGTAACCAATAATTTATTTTCTTTATCAGGTGCCTTATTGGACAGGATTTCCGGCACTAACTTGCGGAATCGTATCCTTGATAGCAGGGTTAGTTACACTGCTAGCACCTGACACAGCAGACCAAGCTCTACCAGACACCGTACTTCAAGCTGAAGCTCTTGGACAAAATCAGTCTCTGCCCAAAATAAAAAACCATGAAGATAAATTTTAATTATTTTTTAAATTAAATCGGCATATTGATGGATGTTCAAAAACAATAAAGACTTAGTGGAAAATGGAGTTACAATTTACGTCATTCTAATTTTTTGTTTTATTTATGTTGTAAAAGTGGCCACTTGTTATCATTATTTTTCAAAAAAATAAAAAATATTGTGTTTTGTGAAGATAAAGTGACCTTCTAATGGAATCTTAAATATATTCCAAGTTGTGAAAAATATTGTGTTCATGTTTTGTTTATTAAAAGACCAGTGACAGTAGCGAATTTCCATGCAATATGCTCTATTTTGGGTATTTAAAACTGGTAAATCTTTTGTTGTACTCACAGCTCACACTTCGTTGGCCTTGGTCATTACCAAGGCTAACGAATTATTGAAGCTGTGCCATTAGTTTACTTCATTTTCATTTAGAGACAACGCGATAATCTTCTATTTTATCCTCATTTTGATTAAATTATACTTGTTACTTTTCTACGTTACTAAAAACAAATGTAGGTACCTACTTTAAGTATAAGAAACCGTGTACACCATTTCCAAAATGCCTTCTAAACCGGATATTGTAAATGCAGAAGTAGACAACACTTCTCTGGATGATATATTAGTTAAGTTTAATATAACTGGATCATACTACCTAAAAGTGTGGCCTTTCCTTTTCCTCGCCTACGTGAGCAACAGTGTGTCTATGTCAAATTATGTGTTCACAGCAGAGGGAACTGGATTTAGGTAAGTGTAAGGTTAGTTGACTATTAAATTTCTATTACGAAATTGAAGCAGTGACAAAAATAAATTCCATTGACTTTCTGTACCAAATTAAACAAAAAGAAGCAAATGAAAATAACTCTGCAAATCCTCACAACTTTTATTGCCAAATTATGTAATACAGCATGAGCATGATATAGCAGCAATTTTCTGTAAGTTTATAATATCGCGAGTCAGATTATAAACTAACGGCGGCGTTCACAATCTTACGGTGACATAATATATTTATGCCTATCAATGGGGATATAATAATCCTTGCTACGATCTGGAATGGAATTTTCACTTTCTTACACTGTCTTTCATCATTGTTTTTTATTTACATATATTTTCAGATGTAAGGACAAACGTTTTGGTAACAATACTTGCACAAGCCTCAACGACTCTGACTTGGTGTGCAAAGAGTGGCTCTATGACGACCCGGATACCTTGTTGGCTGAAGTAAGCACTAGTATAATCTGCCCTAATTTGTCCTATAACAAATAGTTTTTTTTTAGTAAAACCTCATACCTACTTAGAGATCGAAACACGCGTCACTGTTTATAACTCAGCACTAAGAATGAATGTATTCGTCGGAAACAAACACCCAGAACTAAATAATTGTCAGTTAGTTAAATTTATCATTGACCGAGCGAGCGAAGCGTGCGAAGCGTCTCTGTTTCAGTTTGGCCAAATTTGCTTTTGTATGTCTATCTGTCCATCTGTTTGTTTGTTTGTTTGTTTGTTTCACTCTACAGGTCGCGTTTCTCAACCGATTCTCGTGAAATTTTGTGAGCAGGTTCGATAAATTAATCGAATTTTTTTGTCGAGTCAGTTTTTGGAAATTTAAGAAAATGACGGAGTTATGGGTGTTGCCAGCTTACAAGGTCTACCGCTGAGGCTGTTTTCCTCTACAGGTCACATTTTTTAACCAATAAATTAAAATAAATAAAATAAAAGTTTAAAAATTAAAAAAAAAACAGGGGTTCGGGATGTTTGTGGAGAAAAAATAAATATTAAAAGACACAGACTCGCGTCGCGAGGTCTACAGCTCACAGAGATTGAATTATTTGCCTGGCTGAAAACCGCAAGTACCTTGGTGCACGCAGAACAAAATATATTTAGGTACCTATCTATGGTGCAGATGCGCACTGTCAATCGGACTAAATACTGAAAGATTTCAGACGCGCGCGCGCGTCGCATCGCAAGGGAGCGAAGCGAACGCCTTTTGTTACTCTGAGTAAATACTGGTAAATCTTTCAAATGATACGATACACCTACATCACCTACATGAGTCAATCTCATTTGACTGCAGTACGATTTTCGAACAACGAAACATACACCGATGAGTCCACAAATACTTATCTTCTCATCTCATTTCTTATATTATCATTGAAATATTAGTAAAATCCAATGATGCAATGATCGTTCGTTGGTCGTTCAATAACGACTTCGGTTGATACAGAGTCAGAATTATTTATTTATCGTATGGCATTTTTTTTTTTCATTTAGTTGCTACAGTAAGATAGCTATAAGCGGAGACCCGTTGCACTGAGAAACTGCTTTGCGCCGTCTGAAAGTACCTTTAGGTCCTCGGCATCTCCCGTGTACCGGGTGGCAGGGCAATCAAACACAATGTGCCAAACCGTTTGCTCCGGATGACCACATTCGCAGGCTGCCGCCGTCTCGCTCCAGCCCCACTTGTGCCATAGATATGCACTTCAGAATAATTTTCCTAATCAAAATCCCTATTTAGTTTCAGTTAGCCTGTGATGAATGGAAGACCACTCTGGTAGGCACTGCCCACAATTTCGGCTATATGATTGGATTACTAGTCGTGGGACCTCTATCTGACAGGTAATAATTAAATGATGATGATCAAACCCTGACATGTTTTCACCAGGGATACATCTTAGGTTCGTAAAAAGTATTCCTAGTGTTCACGCTTCGCAGCACCTTCAATCTATGCTAATTACTATTTAAAAGTCACAGATTTCTCTATAAAAATCTTGCTTACTTTCCGAGATTAAAACAATAGTCTACTCTCATCGCTGCAAACAAAAATGTTTCAAGTGAAGGAATTGGCTCATCTTTATGCTGAAACATTCAACATTTTGTGCATCAACTAGCGTTAGTGGACCGTACGTGCTTGCTTACCTATTTACACCCTATATTTTTTCAACTTATGTAGTCTTTTCAGTTTTATTTAGTCAATTTACTTTTTAAATTCCAAGATTAGGTAGATTGACAACACTGGCCGTAACTGGGTTGCTTGGCGGCGCCCTGGGCATAGCCAGAAGCTTCACTTCTTGGTATTGGACGTTCATCGCACTTGAATTCCTCGAAGCTGCCATTGGGGATATTGGTTCACCGCTCTACATGCTCAGTAAGTGCTTTAAGAATCTACCAAATATAGGTGTTGAAACTGGTGTTCAAATAAATTATAATAATTTTACTTTATAGATCTTTTACTTTTGTTTAGTTCAGGCAACTCTTGCTAATATATTTTGTTTAACAATAGAAATTCCAAATCTGTAGTTTTGTTTTAAATATTTACCTTAACGCTGTCTACCAGTGCATTAATATTGAGAAATCATTTTCAGCAATTGAAATGGTGTCAACAGAAAAGCGCGTGTTGTTTCAACTGCTGTGTGGAATTGGGTATTCTTTTGGTTTCTTAGCTCTACCTCTAGCTGCTTGGCTAACACCTAATTGGAGATATTTATTGCGATTCATTTACACCCCAGCCGCGTTAATTATTATATACGTTTTCATACTCGACGAAAGTCCAAGATGGCTCTTAAGCAAGGGAAGAAAAGAGGAAGCCATAGTTATATTACAGAGAATGGCAAAATCAAACAATGTCGAGCTTGACGAAGACAGTTTAGACAAATTGGAATACGTCGACAATAAAGAAATCCCTTACCTAGAATTACTAATGGATACATTGTCATCATCAATTTTGTTAAAAAGATTTTTTATTTGTGTGTGTTGGTGGATTGTGTCTTGCTTCGTGAACTACGGATTGCAGATAAATTCAGTGGCATTGCATGGAAATAAATACGTTAACTTTTCACTAATAGCGATTGTGGAAGCTGCTGGACATATTTCTGTTTATTTCCTACTGAAACGATACGGGCGAAAAAAACCGCTGATGTACACTTTCTTTTTGGCAGCTCTGTTGTGTTTGCCTCAGCCGTTCGTTCCTGATTGTAAGTATAATTTAGTTTATTTTCATCATCATCAATATTCTCAATCTATATCATCTTAATAAACACTTTTATGTTTTCACGGTTGTTAATATTAATAACACACATATTTACCGGGTTATTACCACGATTTTAGTTTAAAATAAGCATTAACCAACTTGGTATTACATGGATCTCACAACTTTTACAGTAGAAGAACTGAGTCGCGAGACTGAGCTCACCGATATTTCGACTATGTTGCAATGTCATGATCACTGCAGAACTGAAGTAGTTTGGGGTGGTTAGCCGGAACATCATTCTTATGGGCAGACAAATCTGTCTACCCTCTTTCTCAGTCTTTTTTCACTGCTAGTGAAACTCACTCGAAGTCACTTCGACACTATATCATCTGTTAGATCAATCAATCAATCAGCATATTGCAGTCCACTGCTGGACGTAGACCTCCCCAAGGGCAGTAGCTAGATATCTTATTTTTAAAACATCTTTTCTGTAACGCCCAACGCCTGTTTTTTTTTTCACACCACTACCACCTACTTTCTTTTTTTTTTCTTCGGCTTGTCAATTGTACAATTAAGTTTTATTTTGCTAGTAAAAAGCTATCCTGGCCACTCTACTTCGACATTTTTATTCGTAACATAATGCCTAACATATTATTAATAAACCCCTTCGGCCACTTTCGAAACCAACGGTTCGAAATCAATTTCGAAAACCGAATTATATTTCTTCTACTGAAACAGTTTTAGGACAAGATTAGATGAACAAGCTACTGCATTTATATCCATCTACAGCGTATTTATACGAGAATTGTTTTTTTCAGATTTGGATTGGCTTGGGGTCACTTTCTATATATGTGGAAAAATGATGTCTACGGTTTACTTCTACACCACGTACATGTACACCTGTGAGCTTTTCCCAACTTACACAAGGAACTCTATGCAAGCTCTGTGCTCATCGATAGGAAGGATCGGATCCATGGTTGCACCACAGACTCCATTACTGGAAAGTATACTTTAATCTAAAGATCCTCATGAATTCTTTTTAATCATTTGGTTATAATAAAGTAAACATTTGGGAGAAAGGGTGCATCGTATGTAAGTAATAACGATACCTCTCCTTGAATTTGAATTGAGATCAAGCTAAACAACTCAATCATTCACCGGGCTCTGTCTGTATAAGATGGAGGCGATGGACTTTCTGTCTGTGGATAATAAAAGAATTATATGATACCAATCGCCTCCGAGTGAGTTTGGCTCTATGCTTGAGGTGTTATGTTTATTTTTTCAGATGGTTTATTGGGAAGGACTCCCATCTCTGGTGTTTGCTGGTACGTCACTAATGGCAGGACTGGTGACTCTCTTCGCTCCGGACACCAGTGACGACCCTTTGCCTGACACTGTGCATGAGGCTCAAAAGCTGGACAACGAGCATCGAAAGAATACAGCCAATAATGAACCCAACACTAATGTATATGGCAACGACGTTTGCTGCAGCAACTATACTGACTCTGCGTTTTGAGTACATTACATACAGCTCTTCTAGTCTTTATCTGTCCATAACTTAATGATTATTTTTATTTTATTAAAATATATAAGTAATAAAACTATGTAGACTCGATAAGTTTTTGAAGAATTAAATAAAAATATTGATACATATACATAACATACTTAATAACTATTACTTGTAATTTTACCTTAGTTTATTCCAAGGGGTTACCCTAGCCCACTCTCCCAAGGGGTCGCCGTGAGTTCATCAGTTCATTGGAATCACCTTTAAATAAAACTAAGTGTAAGAATGTTATCATACCTACACAATGTCAGTGTAGCTTGGACGAATAAGTAGTTAGGTAACTGTTTAAAAATAAATAAATGTGCAAACTACATTAAAAATAATACTTATTGAAAGTGTCTAGTCAGCCACTAGCAGCTATTAAGAACTATCACCAATGGCTGATTTATTAATGAAAGAAATGTTCAGCTGTGTATATTTTGTGCCCACATACTTGACAGGGCATAACCCGAAGGGAAACAAAGAAAAAAAAATCTACCCAGAAGCCTGAACAGTTGGTTAGGTTAGGTTAGACTGGTGTCAACAACAGGCGGAGGGAGCCGAGCGAGCGGAGCGAGCGTACCCCGGCAGGGGTCGGCAACCGCGTTTTAGGTCTAACCGGTTTATTATTTATGCATATTTTATAGTGGAAACCATTATTTTTATAGTGCAATGTATTAATTACGACTTACAGCAGAATAACTTTTGCTGATAATCTGCCGCTACAAAACTATACTCATTTATTCGAAACTGATCCTAATCATTCTGTGATAAAGTACAAATTTGTATGACTATGAATTTACTAGTGGCAAAATAATTCTTAATATTAAACAGCCGCTAGCGGCCGACTAGACACTTCCATACTTATTCAAAAATACAATAATTATTTTACTTACAATAGGGATGATGATTATTTTTTCTTTCTATTAGATATATTGTTAAAAAGTATGTGACACGTATTTTAAATATTTTCACGTAATCAAAAAGTTACGGAGACACATTGAGTTGAAAATGCGCATGACGTCTCGCTTGAGTCGATTTTATACTGAGTTGTGACGTAGATAGCCCTCACTCTCCAACTTAAGGCGAGGCCTTATTTGAAAAATCGTTCTTGGGCCCCTTTTTTAACTCACGTATCTCACATCTCGAAATAGATCACAGATTCTGTAATCGAAGTGTTAGGCACGAAATCTGTGATTTTTTTTTTACATTAATTAACATCAACTATGTTTAGTTTAAAATTAACATGATAAAAGTTATAGTTAGAATCACAGAACTAATTTATGAATAACATTTGTCAGAAACAGACCAGCCAGTAGTTACAGGTTTTACATAAATTTAGTAGGCATGTAAATGAGTGCTTTTGTTTGACGGCTCCTTCAGTTCACGTACACCATGTAAATTGGTAAAAACATTGCGCTGTGATCTACGAATAAGGAAGCTATAGAAGTCGCATTCCGTTCAAAAAATAGCCCCACGCCAAGGGCAACACAGAAGGCGGAGCTTAAAAAGGGCAACACACGCGCTAGTTAGTCTGTCACGCACTGTATGATGGACTGCCGCTTCCGATAAAAAACAAAAATACAATATAATTCAGACAAACATAGGTATGTAATAAAATGATCTCCGGCGAGGTAAAATGGTGCAGGAGGCCCAAAAAGCCAGCAAAAAAGAAACTGGGGTAACAAATCACAAGTAAATACATTTATTTTCGTGAGAAGTTTGACACTGAGTAATGTCCTCTTCCCAAAAACAATCACACAATCACACATTTAAATAATATATTATATAAGGTGATTTTAGTAAATAACTACAAAGCAATCTGATTGATATCAGTAATGCAAAAGTACGATAATTTTTAATTTGACTTGTTCTATCACACTTAATGCATAACACATCCACTGCACAAGTGACGCGATCCAATCACTGTTATCCGTCATGCCGTGAACCAATCACCGCGCTTGTCGGAATATGACGTGATGCGTGAACGCATCCAATTGGCCCGTCTACAGTGACGTTTCTCGTTTAAGTACTCGAGATTTGGGGCCATATTTTTCTTGGGTTTCGTTTACAATTACACTTCCATAGCTTCCTTATTCGTAGGCTGTGATATTTTAGTATTCTTTGGAATATTCAGCAGCTAATAAAGACCGCATTGAGCTATATTCGAATGGCCTGTGCGTCACGTCATGTTCACCAAGGCTAGTTTTTTTTTTAATTTTCCACGCAATCTTATTGTGCCACAAATTTAGCTTTTCATGCACAATTACTCCTTAAGGAGCACTTTTTGCCTATCATACCCTCATCCTTCTGTAGCTCAACATTTCACTATTTCGCTTGGGTAACAAACATTAGGTATAATTCTTCAATCTCAGTAATTTTTCCTAGACTATTTTTCCATTCATGCTCTTCATTTACGAATATCATATCGTCTATATATTCAAGTGTACGACCGCTTTATAAACGACTCCTGCGCATATTTTATTTGATATTTGATAAGAGAGGAAAACGCAAAAAGTCAAAAACCTCTGAAAATAAAATCATAGGCCCAAAACATAAATTTGAATAAATTACATTAAGAGTCCGTACGTCCGGTCCGATAAAACAACAGATCCCTTGTCTATAGAATATTCTCAGGTTCATGACTATTTGTCACACCTTATTTTATCTAAACCTTTAGACGAAAAAATATTAATTTTGTTACATTTAGGATTACCCAATCATCACCATTTGCTTGCCCTTATCCCATCATTTGGGGTCGGCGCAGTATGTTTTCTTCCTCTATTCATCCCTATCAGCCGTCATTTCAACACTCACATCCTTCCTGAATATATCATCTTTTACACAATACATCCATCTTTTCTTTGGTCATCTTTCCCAACATATCCATCCACATTCAAATTCAATACCTTTTTCTCTACGTAACATTAATTTCTCCGCATTAAGTTAGGATGACCCAATCACGTAACATTCATTTCTCCGCATTATGTTAGGATTACCCAATCACGTAACATTCATTTCTCTGCATTACGTTAGGATCACCCAATCACGTAACATTCATTTCTCTGCATTACGTTAGGATTACCCAATCATTAACATTTATTTCTCCGCATTACATTAGGATTACCCAATCACCAACGAAAAACGATTTTTGGAAATTTTGTTCGAAAGCGTATCACGTTACATAGAAGGGCACGTTATAATTTTAAAATGCATGTTTTACATAGAATTACAATAATTTCGCATACCCTGAATTTCTGAAATTATTGAGCCTACAATTTAAAATAATATATTGGAATATAGAACCGATATAATAAAACCGTCTTTACTCGACTTCGACTAGCGCCAGACCAGTTTAATTTCATCTACGAACAAAAAATACCAGATTTTTCTTAAGAATTTTATCATAATACTGAAGATGAAATATTACAGATAGTTGTATTTGTAGTCTGTGGAATCTTCTTTTCCAGTTCTTCTGCTTGTTCTACTGTGTCAGGTAGTTCGTCGTTGGCTGTGTCAGGTGCGAAGAGAGTTATGACTGCTGCCGTCAGAGCTACTGCGCCATATATTACTGAGGGCAGGCCCTTCCAGTAGACAAACTGTAGACATAATACATGTGCTTTTAAAACAGATATAAAATTATTATTATTATATGACGAGAAAGATAAAAGGAAAATCGCTTAAGCGCCGGAAACTAACTTTTACTATAATTATCGACAAAACTTAAACATAGACATAGACAAAACATTTATTCAGAAGCAGAGTGTTTTTGATTTTTTTTTCTACAAAGATTCTCGTTTTTTTACAAGTTGTTTTGTAGCTAGGCAGCGATTATGCTTTTCCTCTGTCAATAAATAAAACTATTTACAATTCGAATCAATGTGTGGCATTTCAACCTGTGCTAGTCGTATCTAACGGTTTTCGATTTTTAGATCCGATGGGGAATATTGGACCTTGATAGACTTGCCCAATGCCTCTTGAGCCTCTTCTAGTTAATTATTTTAAAACTTTTTTGTTACTTACTCAATCTTTTCAGAAAGAACCAGCTCTAAAGTGAATGTTAGAAAGTCAGATTAGACATGCCAAAAACATTAAAGTAAAATTAAAAATTATCAAGTAAAAAATATTTTTTACAACACGTTTTAACGCACTAAAAAGAATAAAATAATTTTTATTGAGATTTTTATTGGTGTAGTAGGTACTCTTGTAGTACTTAAAACGAAAAACGTGGGGTGCATGGAATATATATTCTAAGAAGAAGAGAACGAGGTGATGGCTGAAAAACAGCATAGCTGACGCTGTAACCTTTTCCTTGTCGTACTTATTTTCATGTCTGTCTGTACTACTTATTGATACATAACAAATTGTTAATGTAATGACAATGAAGTCTTTTAATTCTTATTAGTGCCAGGGGTTGTTATGTGTTATGTCTTGAAAACTTACAAATAGTTATTATAAGTATGTTTTTTGCAGTGCAATTAAATTGTTTTTTATTATTGGAAAGACTTGCGTTTGACCATTTTATATGCACACAATTTCAACATACTAGCTGATGGAAATTGATTGTAAGGTGATAGATGGACCACTCTCGCCTAGAAAATGTCTATGATTTTTTTTATAAAGGGGCTAAATTCTAATCTATAGTTTTTTGAGAAACATGGTTATGCTTCAAAATCTACTCTATGCACCCCACGTTTTTCGTTTTAAGTACTACAAGAGTACTACACCAATAAAAATCTCAATAAAAAATATTTTATACTTTTTAGTGCGTTAAAACGTGTTGTTAAAAAATATTTTTTACTTGATAATTGACAGCAAGTGCTCCAAAAATGAGTTGCAAGATTCGGACCGAACAAACCCACAAACACACAAACAAACAAACAAACAGACAGACAAGAAAGCGAGTTAATAAAAACGTGTTAAAAAGAAAAAAAAATAGAAAAATTTATGAAGAGTTATTTTTTAATGTTTCTTCTTTCTTCTCTTTTCGTACATATTTATCACTAGCTGTCCGCCCGCGGTTACGCTTGCGTTGTGAAGATAATAAGATTTGTTCCCGTAAAAAATATCCTATGTGTTAAATTTAGAGTAAAAACTATCTCTATTCCAAAATCTAAATCCGTTGAGAACTTTAAGCGTGAAGGCAGAACAAACATCCAAATATTAGTGTGATGTGATTTATTAAATACCTAAAATTGTACAAACCAGTAGCTGTGAATATGGCGCAATGCCTGAACCGATTCTGCCCAAAGAAGAACAGAACCCATGCATAAAACTCCGAGTGTATGTAGGAAAAATTTCAGAAGTATATACATAAGTTATTGCAAAGAAAATTCCACTTGTCATTAATCCGATCATGTGTAGCACAACCGACAGCCACTCCATACCTGCAAAAGTGATTACATTGTTATATTAGAAAGTATAGAATAAATTCTAACCTATGAAACGGTCAAAATAACTTATTACTTTGCGGCACAAGCGGCATTAAAAAGCACAATATTGCAGCAAAGGTAAAAGATGCGAGGAGTGGAATTTTTCTTCTAAAACGTATCAAAATTATTGCTGAAATCACTTTAGCCAGTATATCAGTCGGTGTAATAGCTGCAAAGTTCAAATATTTATTTCCAGGCAGTAAAATTGAATTCATTCTTAATGCATAGTTCACAAAAGTTGACGCTATCCACCACGTGATGCAAATGGAAATTCTCAGCATCAATTTCTTCGATGTAAATGTCAAACCCAATAGCTTTGTGTAGCTGACGCTATTATTTTCTACATATTGTATGTTTTCCAACATGTCTGCGTCAAGTTCTATTTTATTCATTCTTGCAGCCTTCTTCAACACTTTCATAGCGTCGTCTTTTTTCCCCTTAGTTAATAACCAACGCGGGCTTTCATCTAAGAGAAAAATGTAGAAAATCACTAAGAAGGTTGGACCATAAATGACTCTTAGAAGATGTCTCCAATAGGGGAAGAGCCATGCTGCTAATGCAAGAACTGCGTAGCCCGAAGCAAATCCAAAGCCTGTTATCGTTTTGTATAACACTCGTTTTTCGTGAACTACCATCTCAATGCCTGAAATAAAATAATTAACATTAAATGGGCCGCATTTATTAATACAGAATTGCGAATATAAAATTTATAAAACTAGAAAAAGAGGCATAACAGTATGTATGTATAAAACTATTCTCTTTCTGAAATATTCGGACCGAACTCAGAACAATAGTTTCGTATAGTTAATAGATGAATTTATCCTGTTAATACGTCTGTTTGTGTACACTTACAACACACACACACACACACACACACATACACATACACACACACACACACACACACACACACACACATACACACACATACACACAAACGCACACACACACACAACACACACACACGAGTGTAATACACTTCATTTCAAATAATATTGGAAAACAAAATATGTCATCCATCATCAACATCAACAGCTCATAGAATTTCTATATACGTCCCCACCGAGGGGCGAGAAAAAAGGTTATTCGTGATTTACACTTGTCGAGATTTACATACTCGTATGTCTGGAAATGTATCCTACAAAAGGTTTTTCCAATGTTATCTGAAACAGGGTATATGCACAATAAACTAATAAAGCTCATGACAGTAGTCTCACCTAAAATATAAGAAGAAGCAAAAAGATCTATCATGGCTCCAATAAACTGTGTTACAATAAATGGCCAATAAGAAGTAATGAAACTCTTAATTTGACCAATTATTGCCGTGAGCAATCCGGTTATGGCCAATAGTTTCTTTCTGCCAAATCTGCAAATATTTTTTTCAATATACATTATGATGCAGATTGATTGTTAATCAGCTGTTTTACAAAACCGCTAGATATGCTATTAAACAGGGCTGTTTTGTAAAACCATGTCATTGTGCTATTAACAAATTTAAATGTATTGTTGTACAACATGGCTTAAGTTCCCGCACTGACTTCCATAAAACTGATAACTTTTTATTAAAATTGTCTTAAAATCACTGTTTTCACTTGAGTTCGGCACTTTTTCATTAGTGTATCTAATTTTATTTACTAATTTTTACTTTAACTAATTTATTATTCTTATGAAACGAGACACGAGGGTCACAATTTTAAACTGAAATCTACAAATTCAAATTCAAATTCAAATAATTTATTTGCAAGTCACAATTTGGTAAAAAGATCTTAAATTCATACAGACATTAGTGACGCCCTGTAAGGGCACAGCAAACTTGCGAGAGAGCGCAGTAATTAATAAAATAATAAATAATAGGTATTATTAATAAAACAATAAATAAATCTTTACTTAATTTAGATTAGGTACTTAGAGAAATAGAGGCATACTATTGATCTTTGTCATCCAGAAATTCTTTGATGCTGTAGTAACTTTTAGCAATAAGAAAAGATTTTAAGTGTTTGGTGAAAGAAGCCATTTTATTGTAGTTTTTTAAATAGTTGGGTATTTTATTGTAAATCTTTATTGTCATAGTATGAGGTGCAGAGGTTACAAGTTTTAATTTAGAAAAAGGGATACATAATTTATGCAGGTTTCGATCATTGCGCTTTATTTCCGTAAGTGGGGTGTATAAATTTGGGTGTTTTCTAACGAATTTACATGCCTCAAGAATATATATAGAGGTCAGTGTTAAAATTTTGTGCTTAATGAAAAAAGGTTTGCAAGATTGCATCTGGTCAATGTTTGTCAATATTCTAACACATTTCTTTTGCAAAATGAAGATTTCCTCTACATGACTACTGTTTCCCCACAAAATTATACCATAAGATAATCTGGAGTAAGCGTATGCATAATATGCGGTAAGTGCCGTTTTAAAATCTGTTACTCGTTTTAAATTTCTTAGTGCATATATAAATGAAGAAAGTTTGCTCGAGAGTTTTAGTATATGGCTTTTCCAATTCATGTTAGTATCTAAGTCTATTCCTAGCAAGGTGGTTGAATCTACAGTTTCAATAAGTTCATTTTTATAGGTGTATGTTATTGGGAGAGCTATCTTTTGGGATGGTCTAAATTGTACTAACTTTGTTTTATTTAAATTTAGAAGCAAATTATTGCACTCTAGCCAATTTTCAATTTTATTTAAAGTTAAATTTAAGTTAATATTTAATTCATTTACATCAGAACAGGGCATCAAAATTGATATATCATCGGCAAAAAGAATAGATTGATTATCTAATATGGTAGGAAGGTCGGTACAATCAACCGTTTCATTTTTATTTCATTTTACAAAATATCTGGGGGCCGTTTCACGAAGCTACAAGTTACAAATTACAAGTACAATTCGACGTACATTGCGTAGACAATGAGATAAAACGGTAAGGGCTTACAGTTTAAGCAAATTGGCTACACAATGAATATCAAATTGTAACTTGTTACTTGTAAATTGTTGCTTCGTGAAACGGGACCCTGATAGTTGATTCGCTGCTTTGATGAATGCCTTAGCATGAATGCTTAGCTGAATAATTATGCAATTCAAGTTGAGTAATTATGAAGCCCCCAAATGAATATTGGACCTGTCACTGAGTACAATTTTTGTCTAAAATTGTGACTTACCTATCAGACAAAGGGCCAATGATCACTAGTCCAACCATGTATCCTATACCATCAACTGTACCAACCATTGCTCTTTTCCATTCTTGGCAGGCCAGGTTAAACTAAAATAATCAAAAATAAAAAATCAACGGCCCGTTACAGTCCACTGCTGGACTATGAGCCTCCTCCACTTAAGTGGAGGGTTTTGCCATAATCTTCACGCTTGGCAGGCGGGTTGGAGATTGCAGATTAAAAGGTTACTGTATCAGAGAGCGCTGCTGCCCGTTCCCTGGCCGTGTGGTGACGGCAGAGTAGAATACATTTGACACCAACCCCTACTCTTCCCGTGGGTGTCGTAAGAGGCGACTTAGGGACTACACATTGAACTAAAATAATACAAGTATTATATTTTAATGGCGGTTTTTTAATGTATATGAATATAAAATTATACGACTAAAATACTAAAGCATCGGTAGGGTAGTGACACTGGTTCAATCCCCACTAAGTATAGGAAATAATCACGAAAGAAGAATTTTTAAGTATTTATAAGTGGGCTTGCATTATCGACCAAGGCCTAATGGCTTAAAATAGGGTAGGCCCGAACACATCGGTGTGATGTAGCGCTATTGTCCAGACAAGCTACTCTTTCCTGTCCACTGCTTTATCCTCACCTCTGCAACGAAGCTGTGCGGGTCTTCGTACACCCACTCAGTGCACACGTCGGTGGAGTTGTTGAGACTTGCGCACGAGTCGTTCCCGAACCGTGCTTCTATACATCTGATATAGAATCACACATTTCGGTAAAAATAAGGTTGATTTAGTTAGTGCCTAAATTTCAAAAACCACAGAATTCTTTAGCCGATTTCCCAGTTTGTATATGAAATAGGATGTTAACTATTTGTCTCTTTCTTCTCAATCGATATGAAGGGTTTTGAGTGAAAACCTCGTGAGACACAAATTAATATTATTATTATTAATTCCACTCTCGTACTATACTAAGCGCTCTCGCTACGCTCGTTATGTACTCCGTGGTAGTTATCGACTTGGTTAACAATTAACTACATAATATACATACTTTTGAAAATTTTATGAATACGTCAACTGCAAGCACAGTATAACTAATAACAAAAATATTGTAGGTAATAAGGAAAATTAATAAAAATTTAAAATAAAATTATAGACTATAGGGCTTTATACCTCTTCCTTGCTCTATCGCACGCACAAATGATAAAAGTCTATCAGTATCTTCATTTATCTGAGTAATAGATGATGAGCGAATGATGAATGATAAGCTAAAAAGTGTAGCTATTAATAACTGAAAGTAAAGGTTGCCTGGAATAAATTATTCCTAAAAATAAGGCCACTTATATCTACACATATTTTTATAGTTTTTCTGTGTGCAATTAATAAATGTCCTAACGAAGTTATATTGTCATTGTCTTTACGCTAATTCTTAACTTATGTTAAGTAACAGTCGCATACTTATAATTTAAATGTTTTTACTTGCTCGACGGTGACGTTACATAATTATGAATTACAGTGACAATTATTATTATTATCATTCCACTTACCTATACGCAATAGTTTCAGATACAAATATATAATTCAAACATGACAGAGCGCTAGTCAAATTAGCTAAAAACAATAACACAGCCGCTATCATGTGATACCTTCCAAATACGCTAAACTTTTTTAACACATCGTCTAAATGGTAATCGTCTAATTGTCAATTGTCATTTTGAGAACAAAAATATTCCTAAATTACGTGTAAGCAGGTGTTTCAGTTTTCTACTACTCAGTAGCAAATGGAACACAAAAACGACTTTCAAGGCATTATGACCGTGAAAAAAAGATTTACATAAAGATTATGAAATAAAAGAATTTGGTGTGTTTGTACCATTGCATTTTAACACAATGTATTTTAGCTGGCAACAACTGGAAATGCTAAAATAACGCTCTCTAAAAACGTATTATTAGGGAGTTACAACTTGTTTATTATATTAGGATAGGTAACATGTTTTTCATTACTCATACTCTGAAAGTAGTTCGGAAGTTACCTGAGGAGCGGATTGAAGGTAATACTTTTCAGCCCGGAGGGAGAATCACTTTCAACTGACAGCTGTCATTCATTCATTCATTTTTATTCATTCTGGCAAATTATTAAAAAAAAACTGGTTCTAATTTCACATTTCTATTGAACTATATTCCATCTTTCTATACAGCTACTCAATTCCAGCGCAATGTTAAATTGAAATAACATAAAGTTAAGTATTAATTAAAGAATATATATTTTTAAATGACTTTGTTATAATAAACTTTCAACTATTTCTTT
Organism: Carpatolechia fugitivella; assembly: GCA_951230895.1. NCBI lineage: Eukaryota > Metazoa > Arthropoda > Insecta > Lepidoptera > Gelechiidae > Carpatolechia > Carpatolechia fugitivella. The sequence goes on along the minus strand of OX579653.1, from coordinate 13,852,868 downwards.
AACAAAATATTTAACATTTTTCAATGATGGAAATTAAAAATAATGGCTCAAAAGCTGGCCGACACGGCCACAGCAAAAAATAAAAAATAGGCGGGAAAGCAACAATCCGATTATCATTTATTTCACGAGTTGTAGGGTTTTGTTTACAATGAGTTCATCTGATTCAGATATGGAAGTCACTCATTTTTTCTTTAGCTGATTCGTGTTTTTATTTTTACTTTCCTTGTATTCTTAATGAAAAGTACAGTGTTTACCTCTGGTTATAGACTTATTTAGTGCCTCGAACTATTACCAAACCCCGTCTCGGCGCTAAATAAGTTACTTTCACCCCTCGTATAACAATGTACCATTCAACATCTCTCGGTCCATCGCAATCCTTTTCTAACACTATTCGAGATATGTTATAGGAGCTACACCCCTTTCTCTCTGCTGATTTTGATCCAATCCACTAATATTCTACGTAAAAGCAAAGCTGCTTTTCTTATGTCTAAAGTATTCTTATTACCGTTAAATAAATCCCATGCGTCATGACAATGAAAGTACCTTTAAGAAGAAAAATTAATCGTCTGTAATCTGAAGTATTGCGAGTTGTGGGACAGTAAAATAAATATACTCGAAAGTTAAAAGCCGAAACCCGAATACTCGGTTTTCCAACATAAAAGAAATAAATAAATCAGTTTATCTTGTATCACTAAAATTTTGATAAAAGATATTGTATTTTATCGAAAAATATATGATAGTGTTCTACCACAAATACATTTTTTGGCGTAGTGGAGTATACTATATTGCAAGGTGACTTTTCTTTGGGCCTCGTCTAAATTTCTTTACACATTAGTCGCACAACACACTCATATAAATTTATTTCAAGTCGTATTTTTATAGTATAGAAAACATCTTATTTATACAATCAAGTCAACAAATCTCTGTCCATCTTTTCTCTGACTAAACGAGAAGTTAAAATAAAGGTGTCAAAGTGGCTACATAACATACCCTAACCTATGACCAGACCGAAGATATCCTTTCCCACCAATACTAAATTTCAACCGCGCCCACCCACACCCACATATACACACACACACACATATATACACACACACACAAACTCACACATTCACATGCATTACAACACATACTTGCTTTTCACTACCATTAGTTATTACAATAACAATTGTGAAGTATTACATATTAGCTAGCGGAAGCGCATCACCAGCTACTAAAATACAGGTTAATTCATAGTATAGGAGCTGACTGGTGCTCTGACAGAATTTTTCTCAGATCATTGTACAATTTGTATTAACTATAATGAATGTTTTTTACCTGTACTTAATAAATTTATTATTATTATTATAGTAAATGAAATAGTGATATTGTTGATAATAAGTAACTAGTCGCGAACTAATGGGTAACAAAATGAAACGCCCATACTTAATTCGCTACTTTGTTTGCTACACAGCTATTTAGTCACACATCTTTGGAGTTGTTTCACATCTGTAAGTTGTGATGATAAGCAAGCATACGCCTCTGACCATTTGTTCAAACATTATCTTACGATGCCGTCAAAAATAAAAAAATCTAAAAAGATACAATTAGATGATGTGCTGGTAAAATACAGTTTTAGTGAACGTTATTACGTACAATTTATGGTTATGATTTCGCTTGTTATGATGATAAATAATATAGAATGTAATAACTATATCTTTGTAGCAGATCACGCACATTATTGGTAAGTGGATTAGCAATAGATACTACAATTTTATGACCTGACTAAATGACGTTTCTAAATTAAAACTCTTTGGACTTTTTTGGGTTTAAGTACAAATTTTTGTTATTCTTAGCATTCTTTTATCTCTACGAGTATTCCAAACATCCTAATATTTTCTTTCACAAATTTAAGCGTGAAAACGAAACAAACATCCAAACGTATTTTTCACATAATATTAGTGTGATATGATTTTTTATGATAACTTTATTCATTTTTGAGGTGCGCAGATGAGCGGTTCGGGAACGACTCGTGCGCAAGTCTCAGCAACTCCACCGACGTGTGCGCAGAGTGGGTGTACGAAGACCCGCACAGCTTCGTCGCTGAAGTAAATACTATGTAGCTATCAAATTCAAAGTTTTTTTACAAAACTGAGGTTCCTAAAATGTCTTTCTTTTTGTGAAGTTCATCAGTAAAATGTATTAGTTCCAGTTAGCGTGCCAAGAATGGAAAAGGACCTTAGTTGGAACAGTGCACAATTTTGGCTACGGAGTTGGACTTTTAATAATTGGACCACTATCTGATAGGTATGTTTAAAAAAAAGAAAAAAATGCTTAAAAAAAGTTCAATTAAGTTTTTTTAGTTTTTTTGTTAAGTTAAAGTTTTTTTTTTTTGTTTTTTTTTTTGCTGGTAAAGATATTTCATTAAGATAGATTCAAAGAATGAAATCGTTTATTTATTGAAAAGCCAGCTCACAGTGTGATGTGGTTTCCAGCCATATGTAAAAACTGTACAGGAAAAGTTATAATGGTTAGAAAACTGGAATTTGGAGAAATCTGGGAATTAATGTTAAAGAACGGTCGACTGGTACGCAAAAGAGCAATTTATATAAATTTCCAACTACTCGTATTTGCATGTAAAATGTTACCATGATTAGACAAAAAAAAATATCATGGTTGTTTTTGATGGTTTTGTTTGTTTTTTTTTAACTCATGAGTATTACCAGTTTTTCTTCTCTGAGATATTAAACACATGTCCCTCTTATTGATATAATGTTCATATCATTTTTTTTTAGGTTAACTGAAAGTATTTTCGTACCCATTAACTTTAATCCCTCCCTACCCTGAAGGGAACATCCCCACCGAGAAGCTCGAGCTTCATAAAAGTGTCTGTATTTCTTCTTTCTATTTTTGTAAAACAATGGGGATCGGACTGTTATTTACCATATTTTATGAATTATTTTTAAAATATAGACTAGTAGCACACGATTCACGAAGAAAAAAACAGAATCGGTAGAAAAACGAATTTACAGTGAATTTTTTTAAGTTTTTTAAGATTTTTTGTATGGAGATTATATGGCGTTACTAACAAATGACGTAACAAGTGGGTATGTGCCTCTCTGTCTAATCTTGAATTTCAAACCTTTATAACTCAGTCAATTTTAAAGATAGAGCAAAAATGATTTTAGTGTTCGATAGCAGGAACTGAGAAGTATGGATTTATAAAATAAAAAAAAAGTAGTCCGATCCCCTATTTGTTTCGGTCATGTTTTTCACTAAGCAACAAAAAGTAACAGATCCGAAAAAGTAATATCATCATCATCATTAAGAGCTCTCATATACGTTCCCATCGAGGGGCTTGAACCTATCCTGAATTAGAGCGATTAGACCTTAGTTGACCACGTTGGCCCAGTGCAGGTTGGTCAACTTCACATACAAACTTTGAATTTCTTCGCAGGAGTGTGCAGGTTTCATCACGGTGTTTTCCTTCACCGTCGTCGAATAAACATATTATATAAAATGAATTCGAAATTCGAAAAAACATTGGTACGTGGTGGGGATCGCGTCTCCCGGACGGAAGGCAGCGGCCCTAGCCACTAGACCACCGACGCCGCTCTCTTTCTCGAAAACAAAAAAATACTATTCTTACTTTGATTTCGCGGTTCGATGCGATATTATTTAAACTCAAATTTTTTTGACGGATCCCACGCCTTCCTAAGAAGCACAAAGTCACGGGTATGAATTCCGCCCAGAGCAAACATTCGTGTGGTGACGGCAGAGTAAAATACATTTGTCACCAACCCCTACTCTTCCCGTGGTAAGAGGCGACTTAGGGACTACACATTGAGCAGGGAACGGGCAGCAGCGCTCTCTGATACAGTAACCTTTTAATTTGCGATCTCCAACCCGCCTGCCAAGTGTGGAGATTATGGCAAAACCCTCCACTTAAGTGGAGGAGGCTCATAGTCCAGCAGTGGACTGTAACGGGCCGTTGATGAAGGTATATTAGCTGTCTGATACTCATAGTACAGGCTCTGCCCGCAGTTTGGGATCAGATGGCCGTGTGTGAAATGTCCGCACATATATATTATATATATAATTATTTATTTAGGTATGTGTTTGCAGGTGGGGTAGGAAACCACTAATTGTAATAACCTGCGCGATTGGGACCGTGCTGCCTGTCTTAAGGAGTTTCTCCACCAACTACTGGTGCTTCATCGTGCTGGAACTTTTTGAAGCAGCATTTGGAGATGCCTACTCACCTGCTTACATATTACGTTAGTATTTTGGTAAGCTTACAAGGAGCGAGTTAAAGGGATTATGAAATCTAAACCATTCAAGAAAATGTCAAAGGTTATTAAATTTCATAATTTTGCAAGTCGATTGTAAATTGAACTCTACTAGCTATATAGTGTATTGTACCTGAAATATTATATGCCGTTTTTTGGGCTCCAAGTCAATCATCACCTCAGCAGGCAACAGAATCTTACTAACTCTCTACTTCTTCTTATCACGTTGTTTGTTAATTCACCAAAACAACCGACCTCTCAAACCCTGGTGTCAGAGTTTTCAAGCTGCTAAAGGTATCTGACATGATGTGGTTATACATTAAATCCAACCAGATTATTATTAGCATGTAAAAAGTGTATGTTTTAATTCGTTTTTGTTTTTGTTCCAGTGATGGAAATGGTGACACACGAAAAACGTGTACTTGGAGAAACACTTTGCTCCATAGGCTTCGTTTCTGGTGGCGTCGTGCTGCCTCTAACAGCGTGGCTCGTACCTTACTGGAGAAATTTACTTAGAGTCGTCTATGGTCCCACAGCTGTCTTTATCCTCTACACATTCCTAATGGACGAAAGTCCCCGCTGGTTACTCAGCAAAGGACAAAAACTTAAAGCAATATATATTCTAGAAAAAATGGCCAAGAACAGCCGAGTGAAGCTTGATAAAGAACTCCTAGATAATATTTCCTATGAAGAAAGCGAAAGAGTCGAATTCAGGGAAGTGCTGAAAGATACTTTTACATCGAGTGTATTATTAAAGAGATTCTTCATCTGCGTCATTTGGTGGATTGTTTCAACTTTTATTACTTATGGCTTGAATATCAATTCCGTGTCATTGCCTGGTAACAAGTATATAAATTTTGGACTCAGCAAACTCATGGATCTACCAGGGTACTTGTTAACTTGGTACATGTTGAGCAGATTTAGGAGGAAATTTCCTTTGATGTGCACTTTTCTTCTGGCTTCCATGGTTTGTTTTGTTCAGCCTTTCTTCTCAAAGAGTAAGTACATTCACTTTCACGTCTCCAAAGTGTCGTGCCTATCGCCAATAAACATAAAAAATATAATTTTAATTGATACCGAAAATCATTATACAAACGTAGAAAGGTTGCTGCTAATACTGCTTAATAAGGATGTGCAAAAAATATTAACTTTATCCGTGATTAGCCAAGCTGTGATCTAAAAGAACTCTACCTACGAAAATGTAATGCTATGACTTGCTATGGTAAAAAATATGGAACTGTGGAAAAATTGCTATCTAGCATTAAAGCTGTCTTTTTAATTTGTTTTTTTTTTACAGATATCCAGTGGCTATCTATTTTACTCTACCTATGTGGAAAAGTGCTAGCAAAGTCATGTTTTTCCAGTGCTTACATATACACCACAGAATTATTTCCCACACATACGAGGAACTCTATGCATGCTTTGTGTTCAGCGTTGGGCAGAATTGGCTCTACCATTGCACCACAAACTCCTCTGTTGGTAAGTATGGAAAATTTATTTTATTTCACAGACATACAAATTTACCCTTTTGTCAGGTAGACCATAGAAACTTCACCCCTTTGTCAGGTAGAACCATATAATTCTAAAATCGCCTAATGGGACGCGCTTTCAGAAGTCAAACCGAAGTTACTGACATAGCCCGAAGAATTGCAAAACTTGAGTATTCGTAGCAGTGGGTAGCATATTACACAGAAAACCGACAGGCGTTTCGGCAGAAAACAAATCGAATGGCGACGACGCGTCGCGAAACGCACGCAGCAAGCTGGACCAACGCGATGATATGATGAATGAAGGGCTTTGTCCAACAGACTGACTAGCTGTGCTTCAACTAATTTCTTCTCAAAGTAAGTTCTGTTGTAGATGGCGTACTGGCATGGTCTTCCATCTTTGACTTTCGGAGCAGCGTCATTAGGAGCTGGGATCGTGACCACACTCGCTCCAGATACGGCAAATGATGCGCTGCCCGATAACGTACGACAAGCGGAGGCCATTGGAGCACCAGCTCACACAGACAAGCTCCCAGCACCCACTGACATTGAAGACAACAATCATTGTCATCTCCGTGGTATCTCAAATAACGCGTTGTCTGATAACAGTGATAACTGATAGATGACATGTAACAGATATTAATTATTCTATCGACGTATACGTAATGAGTTTGAGTATCGTAATGAAGCATCAAATTAATATAATATTTTTGAAACGTCTACCTACTTACAATAAATACCTATACATTGACCTATACATTCTAATAAATGAGTATTATGATGAATTTGTTGTGAACTTCTTTTATTTTATTATTTATGTTTTGCAGAATCACAGTAACTACTGTGTAAATAACTATTTACTACGAACAGAGCAATCACAAAATTAAGTACCTACTGATTCTTATATGACGCACAGCCAGCCAGTTTCTATCAGTCATCGAAATTATTTGCAACAGCATGCAGAGTAAAGTATGAGATATATTACTGTGTCTATTTTGAATTCCGAACACAAAATAGAGAGGCACAAAAAGCCCGGGGCGAGACGTCACCGCGCAGATGCGCACTTGCTTCCGGCCGGCCACTTCCGGTGCCGAAATATTTTAGCATTTTACCCTTGCCTTCCGTTGTTGCTCTTTGTAATGCAGGTATGAGTAAAATATTATAGGTACTACGAGTACATAGCCTTTCAAGCGCTGCCTAAAAATTCGAAAGTTGTAATGTCCCGGTTATTACTATACGGGACCTAAAATGACAGATAACTTAAGTAAGTATCTAAACTACTCTTCTACTTCTACTTTAACACTGAATGATAAACAAAAGACTTACTTAACTAGTGGGCCTATATAGTCTTGAAACATGAGAGCTAAATAAAATTCAATCTTCAAATTAAATTCATTTCCTACGCTGAGGAAAAATAAGTTTTACAAAGAAAAATCTGTTCAAAGGTATGATAATAGTAAGCATCTTTTCTTACAGTTTATCTCCGCCATCCCATTTTCACCAAAAGATTTTTTCCCTTATAAACCGCCTCTTGTAAACACTTACTAATCTTCCCCTGAATCAGAATTCATAACAAGCCGTGGAAAAATCCGGTCCCTGGACGGAGTTCCTCCATCTTGCCCGGATTATTTAAATCTGGAGATTATCTCCCCGCCATTTATTACAGTATCCGTATCATCCGGATCTTGGATCAATGATGAACTCGTCGGCTCAGACAGGGGTGGATCTGGAAGGGGATCAAGATCACACAAACTTTATAGAGATAACAGGTATCAGTAATTTTTTTAAGCGGATCTAAACGAAATTACTATCAAAGTACCAGCCGTCTGCCCATGTCCGAGTTTCCCGTAAAAACGCAAAACCTGCAGTAAAAATTAGCTTAAGCTTAGCTTTGCAAGTCCGTTCTTGTGTATCAAACTATATTTGTTTAAAAAAATAATAAAATTTGTTCGGTAGATCAGACGCAAAATAAGCAGACAGACAGACTTTCACATTTAGAATTATAAGTATGGATGGAATGGAATAGATGAAAACTAATAGGAGCAAAATTAGATGGTGGTACTTACTTTCTATACACATACAAAAACAACTAAATCTAAATACACTAATATTATAAAGAGACCTCCGCACTTATTTATTTGTCTGGCTCATAAACCACAGAGTGAGGTATTACTTTTAAAGCATTATAAGTACTATAAAATAAAATGAGAAATTCTTCGACTCAGGATGATGATTATTTCTGAAGTTTAAAAAAGCTTAAAACATATATTTCAATATTCCAGAAGATAAGTTAAAAATATTACTATTCTAATTATTTGTCGTGTTCCGAAGCCTCCCTTGTTCTGTCCCTGTGCTTTTCGAGGTGAACTCACTTTACGGGGATACAGTTCAGGAGGTCGTAAATGATCGTAATATTTTTTATTAAAATTAGCATAAATCGCCCCTAACTGATGTTTAAAATTAGTTATACATAGGGCGTCATGCCGATCTACGATCTGTTAAGAAGATTTTTAGGATAATGAACATTATATTTGTAGATAATTATAATTTAAGAGCATTTTTTCATTTAGTGTATTCACCTTATGAGCCAACTAAACTCTGCTCACACCTTTATTTGATTGCATTTATTAAAATATATAATTTCATTCTTTTAAATGCCTTTACAGTGCCTTTACAATCATGTAGTTAGTAATTAGGGTGAGGCCAAACTATCGTAGTTTAGAGAGTTGCGTTGCGAATCGCGTTATCGCGTAACTCATTTTGCGACGCCGCCGTATCGTGAGGTACAAACTGCACTTTTGTATGAAACCGAATGCAACAGAAATAACGCGACTCACCAAATTACGTTCGTTTGTCCGTACCCTTAAACTATTTCTGTAATCATTATTTCAAATCTCTTAGATAACGTAACATGGCGAAGTGAGGACTCGGCTGATAAATTAGATGGCTGTCCGTCCAACCCATCTTACTTTTTAAGCTTTTCAAGTATGGTCAGGTGGAAAAACGGAAAATGCTCAGATTATGATGAAGACCACTACTGGTCACTCGAGACCTGACTCCGTGGATGGCAAGAAGTCGAAGGACCGTAAGGCTGTTGCTTCGTAATCGTCAATAATGCCTTATATGGTAGGTTGGTAGGATGGTATTAGCTGGCATGGCTCCGTTCTTCCATAACTAGTGACAAAATAAGTACTAGGATTGCACCAGATTTGATTTTAGCATCTACTTGTTTACTTTTTATTTTACTTAACCAAATTGGTAGAATATCCTTTAGATTTAGTTAATAGGCGTTTAAAGAGAACGATTGATCCAATGAACCTAAGAATTTACAGCGGCAACCCTAGCAAACAAGCTTGTCTCTGAATTTTTATGTAGGGTCACGACTTGTGAATTTTAATAGAGCTACATCGTAGCGCAGTGCAAACAACTTCGAGTCTCTCTTTTGAATCTGTAATTTTTTCTTTAAATTTTCTCGACGATTTTTTAAAAACGTGAGAGTCGTTCCAGGATTAGGGGCCTAAATAAAATCAGGATTTTATTATGAGAAGCACGTTTTACAGAATTCAGATTTTCACATAAATTACAGTAACTAGACTATGATAAATCATCAGAAAAAGTTTATGAATTACTATTATAGTTGTAAAGGAAATAAGGCAAAATCGCCGGGAGTAGTTCGGATTAAATTGAACAACTCTCGTTTTACGAGTTTGAATAATCGTCATTAAATTTTATTTCGTTCATACAAATTGACTTGGTCAGTCGATCAGTTTGTTTGAAGTTTAAACAGTATTTTTTTATTTGGTGAAGTTTTAGATTAAAAGTTGATCAGTTCCACAGACTGAAGACAGAGATATATGGGACAAATTGCGTTGGCCGCTAGAGTGACATTTCCTACACGATACCATTCGAAAGAACCCACCACACCCTTGGCCATACCCCTGGGGGTAGGGTGGGACTAATCCATACCACCATAGAGATGTAACCCAAGGACTTCCGCTCATCTATGAAAGTATATATCGACGCTCAATTTAAAGACGCAATTTTGGCAGGAATTGGCAAAAATAGTTTTCGCTTGGCATAGCGCAAGCATGCCGACGCCGCCGCCGCCACTGCCCCGCCACGTTACACCGGGTACGTATTTGTGGTGGCAATTTTCAATAGGAATTCCATTCACGCACGGAATGTTATAGAGCTTGGAACGATTTGAAAACTCATATCAAACTGTGAGGTACCTCTTTTATATATTGCCTTCATATTTTTTACGATTTTTTTCTACAAAATAAGAAACCGGACCGCAAAGTCATCTGTATAAAAGTCTAAAGATTCCATATGTGTTTTTCTTTTATTTCTATTGCTACAATATGCACGAAGGAATACAATAATATAAACAAAAATGGACGCCATCGCACTAAATAGTCAGTAGTTCCGTATATTATATTTTTATACAATCAATCTGCCTATTGCAGTCCACTGCTGGACGTAGGCCTCCCCAAAACGAGTTTTTATACGAGTCTAAAAAATATTTCAGTTGAGCGATCCAACTAAATAAACGAACAAATATTATTAACTCTGTGTTTCTAGACTACAGGAACTGCATGCTACAGTCCAGATTAATATTGCAGTGCAGGTGGTGCGGTCCAAATTGAAAATTGCTCGACACATCGCCAGCCTCAGGCAAAGGCAACAAGCAGTTACAGCCACGCGCCACGGTGTGCAATCACTGCACGCCCCAGCTGAGACAATTAGACAGCATGGGTATAGCTGAAGATTAGACTTTGACCATCAGCATTATGTAGATTCAAACAAATGCATAGCGTCGCCGTTTTCAGTTCTAACATGAGATTTCGGAATCTGCCACGAGATTTGGTCTAAAGTTACAACAAAAGTGAATTCAGCCCCCTTTTATTTTTCTTTTCAATGGCATATTTACGTATTTGGAAATTAATAGAGTCAATAAGTAAAATTATTTTACCGAAGTAAACTATAATGTAACGCCCACAAAATTCAAGAACTAAAACGGTAGAAAAATTATATAAAATATTACGAACAAGTTTTGAAGTTGACAAGGATCCATAATTACTTCAATAACCTTGGTAGATTTCGAGAAGGTTTATGCTCGATTCAACAGAGCGTTATGCTTCAACTTTTTTGATTATCCTGTTACATTGTGGAACTTTTTCGCTGCTTTCATGTTTCCAGAAAACTATAATCCTAGTCTGTTCGAAAAATAATAATAGGTTGGCATCATCATCATCGGTTTCTATCAGCTGGGATAGAGGAGAAATGCAAAGCAGTTATATTATTATACTCATAAGTAATCCAGATTACCACGAGCATTGAGAAAATGACTACGATTCTTTGTTTGAAATATCGGGCAAGTTAATATTGTTTGTAACATTAGTGTTGTTTGACTTCTTGTTTCCAATTAGTTCTGCCTGGTTCACATCAGCGGGCAAGGCGTCATCGAGCGTGGACGGGGTGAGCAGAGCCACAGCACTACCGACCAGTGAAGCCGCAGCGAATGTCAGCGAAGGTAACCCGTGCCAATAGACTATCTAAAATTGAAATATGTTACGGTGATTATCCATACATAATATTATTTTCTGGGGGATTTCCATTCACATTGTTAAGACTTATTTTTTTGGCTATGGCGAAAGTGAACATGAGTGAGTGAGATATCATCCTATCCCATCCTATTATATCTCAGGCCTTACTTTGATAAAATGTTCACTTTCGCCATAGCCAAAAAAATAAGTAAAAATAAGTAAGACATAATCATGTCTGAAAATACATAAATGGATGAAGTAATCAAATTGTACCGAGTAAGTAAAAAAAATATTTAAAATCTATTGCACAATATTCTGAAAGACAAAAAGAGACCAAATACGAGTATTTTTAATTTGGGGGTCTTAGCTTGTCAAGATTTCCCTGTATTCGGAGAATGAGAGTTACATTTTTCACCAATTTTCTAATGCAACTTACCAAAAGAGGAGTCTGCGGTGCTAAAATAGAGCCAACTCTGCTTAAGGATGAACACAACGCATGCGTAGAATTTCTTGCACACGTAGGAAACAGTTCAGATGTGAATATGTATATTACAACAAAAACTGATTTTGCGAAAAGCATTCCAGCCATATAAAGTGATATTGATAACCATTGGGCATCTGTAATTTTATGAAGACATTTTAATTTCATCAATATTATAGCCTATATTGCACATTAGTGGGCAAAAGCCTCTTGTTTTAGACATCTCCATGGAGACAAAGACATAATATCTTTCATTCTTCGCGTTTATCCTTCGAATCAAGAGGAGTAGGTTACAAGGGAGTAGAATGAGGTGTCTTATCCTTTCCTTTAACTACCCTCAAGGCCTTCCACTCTTACTTTGTCTGTTGCCTATCAAATTGATTGACCCTGACACCTGTTATCGGGTGGTTATCTACGGTCAGTCAACTAGACAGAGTCAAGCAAAGTAAGCAAAGATGGGGTTTCAATGTAAATTGAATTACATGAAAAATAAATCAAACATAACGACAGTCGCAAGAACAATCGCGATTACAATTCGGAGTCCAGTAACATGTAACGAATATAAAATAAAAAACGTAAGTACTTACTTTCGGGCACAAAGGGCTGTACAAATAAAACTACAGCGCTCATAAATAAGGTTGTGATCAAAGATGACTTCCTGGTGAACTTTTTAAGAAGCCAGTAGGTTAACAGTCTAGATGGCATTGCAATAACTCCCACTAATCCAAAATTAAGGTACTTATTTCCTGGTAATGACACTGAGTTAATTCTCATTCCGAAGTTCGCAAAAACCGTAACAGTCCATAAAATTAAGCAAATAAAAAATCTTTTCATCAATATGTTTGAAGTAAATGTAGCCTTTAAAGTTGTCAGAACACCGACTTCTTCGTGCTGTTCAAATGTTATGTAATCGAGATCATTATTATTAAGTTCAGTTTTACCAGACTTGGCTGCCTTTTTTAGAACTGCTGTAGCTTCGTCTTTCTTTCCCTTGCTAAGTAGCCACCGGGGACTTTCGTTTAACAAAAATATGTAAGATAAAAAAATAATTGCTGGAGAGTGAAACGCTATCAGCATATGTCTCCAATAACGAATTTGCCAAGCTCCCAAGGCAACAATAGAATATCCTAATACTGTCTGAACTAACATGCATATTGTCGTGGATATCACTCGTTTCTCGTGCGCTACCATTTCCATCACTGAAAATAATCAATAAATAATATGAGAATTGTGATTATTGAAGTTAAAATAAATAAAAAAAAAATTTTAATGCATACATAGGACCACCAGGACTTATCTTCTATTACTAGCGGTCCGCCCGCGTTGTGTAAGATTTTCCCGTGGGAATAAGTTTTTTTCCGTAAATAGTCTTATAATGTTAGGTTACAAACTATCTCCATCAAAATCCGTTGACACCTTTAAGCGTGAAGGCGGAACAAACATCCAAACATCTAAACATCCAAACACCCAATATACTTTCTCGTTTTTAATATTAGTGTGAAATTGGATGAAAGACATCCAACATTGACAAGTTTTCCCCAAGAATAACCGACTTCCCACTGGGATGATTCCCAAACGACACGTCAACAAAGAAAGCATAATTATGTAATGTAAGATTCAATTATTTGGGTTTCATACGTCTTGTCTTCTTACTCGGACGTTTTCTTATTGACACCAACTTGTCTATCATATTTAATATTAGGTTACTTTCGTAAAGAATATCTTCTCTTTGCTCTGTCTTCTTTAATCATGTTGATGGATCGAGCTTTTATCGTACCGGCTTGAAGACAGCCAATCTCTACAAAGACAAGTCCTGCTTGCCCGCTTTGTATTAGCTATATCTATTTACTTACATAAAATATAAGCAGGCGAGTAACAATTTCCAAGGCCTGATCCCAGAAACTCCAATACAACAAAAATCCAGTAATTATTGCTGAAACTTTTTGCGACGCCAAAAATCCCGCTCATAATTGTAGTTGATATGATCATAGTCTTTCGACCTAATCTGAAAAAAAGTGAAATATATATATTAAATAATCTCTGTTGTTGGGTAGAGATAACATTGAGCATAAAATCGCAAGAAGAGTGTTGGGCTGGGCAGCATTTGGGAAACTGCGTCATATCTTCTCGTGCCACTAGAGAGGGCCCAGTGCGTCCTACCTGTTTTAACATACGGTGCCGAGACGTGGAACATTACGATGATGCTGGCCCATCAGCTACATGTCACTCAGCGAGCTATGGAAAGATCTATGCTTGGTATTTCGCTACGGGATAAAATCCGAAACGAAATCATCCGGCAGAGGACCAAGGTAGTAGATATCGTCCAGAAGTGTAGCAAACTGAAGTTGCAAAGGGCTGGCCACGTCTGTCGCAGAACCGATGAGCGTTGGAGCAGGCGGGTTCTCGAATGGAGACCACATCTCGGGAAACGTAGTGTGGGATGCCCCCCAAACAGGTGGACTGATGACCTGAGGAAGGTCACTGGTGTTGGCTGGATGAGAGCCGGGTGATCGTTCGTCCAGCAGTGGATTTCAATAGGCTGATTGCTTGAATCTCTGTTGTTCGACATCAAAACTTAGCATCAAAAGCAATAATCACTAATATTTACTTTCATCAACAGCTCATATAGGTCCCCACCTAATGGTTTGAGACTATCCTGAATCAGGCCTTATACCTTGGTCGATCACGCTGCTGGCCCAGTGCGAATTCGTTGACTACACTCACACACATCAACATCAACGGCCCGTTACAGTCCACTGCTGGACTGATGATATATTCGCAGGTCCGTGCGGGTTTTATGACGATGTTTACCTTTACCGTAAGACCGTTGAATACGAAATATTCGAAAACATATTGGCACATGCACTGAAAAAAGTTTTGTTACTAGCACAAAAAAGCGATTGTCAAACTAAAAATTATTAATGAAGAAAAACATACATTAGTATTATATACTGAATACAACTAGTGGCTCTATGAGCTGTAGACCTTGCGTATGTATATCTTTTCATATTTATTTTTATTTTTTCTCCACAAACATCCCCGACCCTTGATTTTTTTTTTGTTTTGTTTTTTGTTTTTAAATTTGAGAAATGTGACTGTAGAGCTTCAGCGGTGAACGCTGTAAGCTGGCAACCCCCATAACTCCGTCATTTTTCTTTATATTTCCAGAAACTGACTCACAAAATTTCACGAGAATCGGTTAAGAAGCGCGACCTGTAGAGTGGGACAAACAGACAGACAGACAGACATACAAAAGCAATTTTGGCCAAGCTGAAGCAGAGACGCTTCGCTCGCTCGGTCAATAACCAAACTTATATATTGTAAAATTCCACTTTTGTGTTTTAACAGTTACAAAAATATTAAAAACTTTTATCAATACTTATGTAAGAACCCGCGGTGTTTCAGACGGCAGGCAGCGGCTCTAGCCACCATACATTACCGACACTCCTTTTAAAAAAAACTTATCAAAATCCAACCTGTCTGATAGTGGTCCTATAATAAGAAGGCCGGCACCATAACCAAAAGCATTCGCAGTGCCAACCGACGTTCTTTTCCACTCCTGACATGCTAAATCAAACTGTTGACAAATAGCATAATTATTAGAACCAAATCAAATCAACGGCCCGTTACAGTCCACTGCTGGACTATGAGCCTCCTCCACTTAAGTGGAGGCTTTTGTCATAATCTCCACGCTTAGCAGGCGGGTTGGAGATCGCAGATTAAAAGTTATTATGTATCAGAGAGCGCTGTTGCCCGTTCCCTGTTCAATGTGTAGTCCCTAAGTCGCCTCTTACGACACCCACGGGAAGAGTAGGGGTTGGTGACAAATGTATTCTACTCTGCCGTCCACAAGATAAGTAAAAAATATTATTGTTTATAAGTTGTTTTTTAAATTACAACAATTTAAACCAGGGGGATATGAGCTTTCTATATTCTGCGGTTGCATAAAAGTTATTTTTTGTTATAATACGAGTAAATAACCTACTTCAGCAACGAAGCTGTGCGGGTCTTCGTACACCCACTCTGAGCACACGTCGTCGGTGGTGTTGCTGAGACTTGCGCACGAGTCGTTCCCGAACCGCTCGTCCACGCACCTGGAACATTATACATAGAGCATGATTTTATGATTGATTTTTTCGCAATCTTTTTACTGTTACCTACTTAAATTTACTACCTACATAGACGGACTCCATCAAGTCATTTTCTATGATACTTGTACTGAATTTCTTACTTAGCACAAGTACATTTTAAAGTTGGTATTTTATTCGTTAACCTGTCAAGCCTACTTATTTCACATTTTTTTTACTTTTCTCGTACTTAAATTTACTACATAGACAGTTTAAACTTTGTCAAAGTATTTTTTTATGATATTTGTACCGAATTTCTTACTAGTACAAGTACATTTTATAAGTTGATATATTATTCGTTAACCTGTAAAGCCTACATGATGTTGATAGTTTTCCTTTTAAACTCATCATATACATTACTACCGTGAATTTTTTCACATTTCCAAATACAACGGTTTCGCTGGTAGGGGGGGGGAAAACTTGACTCTAACAAAAATAAGCACTTAAAATATTTCTGAAACGTAAACTAGCATCGAAAAATGGTTTTAGCAAACCCCCATTATTTTTTTAAAACCTATCCAAAGATAGCTCACACCATAAAGTAATCGTGAATTAAAAAAATAACCCCCACTTCACGTGTACCAGAGGAACCCTAAAAAGTTTTTTTTAAGATTTTATTCTTTAGCTTTGACGGCATAATTAATATAGATAGATAGATAGATAAAAAGTTTTATTCAAAAATCTACATAACACATGTACATACATTTAAGAAAAAAAGATACAGAAAAAGGAAATAACAAAAAAAAGAAGTACCTATGCATGCACATGTGTGCTGCAGTGATTGAAAGGGCCATGGCTCAGTGTAATTAGCCCAAAGGGCAACACTGATTTTCAGCCGTCACCCGTGGATGACTTGCAATCGCAAGCAGAACAGAAAATAAAAATAAGTAAAAACTGTGGGATAATGACCTAATTGTAATAAAAAAGAAAGAAAATCGATGAAACATATATGTGCGTGCAGTTTATTTATGTATTTGAAATTGTGGTGTTGTGAAAGTGCGTGTTTAAAGTTGCAGTACCTACGACTGTTGCGAAAAATTATAATGAAAAATTTTAAATGCACTAATTCCAGACAACTATTGGAATTTTCGTTGTTCATTGAGCAGGTGAAGTTTTAAATTGTTGAGAAACGAGAATTTGTTCGATAATTTTCTTAATGGCGGTGGAATGTCATTCCAACATTTTGTTGCCTGGAATCGAAAGCTGCCTCTAAAAGCCACCGTACGGTGAATATGACCCTCAAGTGGAGCACGCGTGCTTCTGGTTCCAAACCTGTCATGGAATGGAGAGACTCTAAGTTTTTTGAACAGATATTCGGGCTCATTAAATTTCATAACATTGAACATTAAACTTGACAAATGGAGATGTCTGCGTGATTGCATGTTCAACATGCCAGCTGCATTTAAAAATGGAGTGATATGGCTACGAGGTGTTACGGTAAAGCAAAATCTGCAGCAAGCATTCTGCACACGCTGCAACAAACGCTGCGATTTAGATAGCAAACGTGGTCCAAACACAATGTCACCATAATTAAGTCTAGACAGTACTAATGACTCACACAGAGTAACTCGAACTTTTTCACTTAAGAGACTATGTATGTCCATGTCAAATTACAGCCTTCTAACATTCATCAAAATATTTTTCTATGATATTTGTAGTACCAAATTTCTTACTTGTACTAGTACTTTTTATAAGTTGGTCTATTATTCAATAACCTGTGAAGCCTACTTGATGTTGATAGTTTTCCTTTTAAATTCATCATATACACTAGTACCGTGATTTTTTTCACGTTTCCATATACAACGGTTTCGCTGGTAGAGGGGGGGGGGGAAACTTGACTCTAACAAAAATAAGCACTTTAAAACGGAATATTTCTAAAACTTACACTAGCATCGAAAAATAGTCTTAGCAAACCCCCATTGTTTTTAAAAGACCTATCTAACGATACCTCACACAATAAGGTAATCGTGAAAAAAAAAATAACCCCCTCTTGACGTGTACCAGACGAAACCCTAAAAAATTTTTTTTTATATATTTTATTCTTCAGCTTTGTTGGCATGATTTATGAATACATATGTGTATATCCATGCCAAATTACAGCCTTCTGGTACTAAGAGTCTCTGAGCTAAGCCGCGGACAGACAGACTGACGGACAGACCGAAACTATAAGGGTTCCTTTTTTACTACGGAACCCTAAAAAGGGACATGCAGAGGACTAGTGTTAAATATAATTCTTATCAACTGCAGACACTCTTATAAAAAACGAAACTATTTATTTTAATTATTTTTTTTTATTGAAATTAAGGTAATTGTAGCTGTAATACGTCTATCTATTCCTTTGCCATTTATTGCGAAAATAATAAAAAGAAAGGATCGAATTTCAAAGTTACTTACATCCTTTGGGATGTAAATTGAACTTATACTTATGCCTTCATAATTATTTTCTTTAAAGTAAACAAGAAAAACTTACCAATAATTTACTTTCTCTGCAGTGAAGATGTAATGACAACACATTATAACATCAAGAGTAAATACTAAAATTATCATAAACAGAAACCCTACATAATAACGCCCAAAAAAATTGTACTTCGACAACACGTCATCTAAACGTGACGATGTAACTTTAAACGAATTATTTATAGACATTTTTAAGGACATTTTTATTCTGTAATCACCAAGCGTCTTGCTAATACAGTTCAGGTCGGTAAATGAATGAGTAAATTATTTTCTTATAAGATTAAATAAAATTTACAGTCGCTAAAACCTATACTTGGCTCGTAGAATTATTTTTATTATTCAACATAACTTGAGCACTTTATATTTACTAAAACTTTTGCTCTTATGTCTGCCTTGTCTTGTAAAGCGAAACTAATCCATTTACACGAATATTATTATTTTATTGTTTTCAACGCGAGCGCTAAACAGACGACTGGGGGGCCGTTTCACGAGGCTACAAGTTACAAATTACAAGTACAATTCGACGTACATTGCGTAAACGATTAGATAAAACGATAAGCGCTTACAGTTTAGGCGAATTGGCTGCGCTATGTATAACAAATTGTAACTTGTTGCTTCGTGAAACGGGGCCCTGCTTGTAAATGAATACTTTAACCTTTCCTTGTTTAAATTTAAAATTGGCCTTATTTAGTTAAAAAACTGCTTTTTAAAACCTGTACGGCATACGTAAATGTTTAGGGTCGGGCCACACTTATCGACGGCGATCGACGGTTTGCCTATACAAAACGCGCGCGAAGTATGGAAATCCTTTCGCATCATTCACCGCGTTCGATGCGAAAGGATTTCCATACTTCGCGCGCGTTTCGTATCGGCATACCGTCAATCACCGTCGATAAGTGTGGCCTGACCCTTATAGGGCTATGTAAATAAATTACTGAAGTAAAGAAACATAGATCTGTATTGGCTTTGTATTGTATTTCGGAAGTTTTCTGGTAACGACCAAACGCAGTTTTATTTGGAGAATTTCATATGCTCGAATTCTACACAAAATGCACTCTGAATTAAAATTTATATTATATCACTAATATTATAAATGTGAAAATATATTTGGATATTTAGATGTTTTTATTTTCAGATGATTGTTACGCCTTCACACTTAAAGTACTCAACGGATTTGGATGAAATTTGTAATGTACGAGGGCTGTTATTTATGTATCCGGAATAACAAAAAATAACAAACATCTATAACCAAATATACTTTTATTGCTTTTCAAAATATTCCCCGTGATGATCGATGCATTTTTTCATACGTTGAAACAAACTTTCGTAGCATTTTTTCCATTCTGTATCGGGTATCTCCAAAACGTGCATTTTGAAAGCATCAACGGCTTCTTCCCGGGTCGAAAATCGGTGTCCACGTAATTTGTTCTTCACACTTGGGAATAAATAAAAGCCGTTGGGTGCCAAGTCGGGACTGTACGGCGGATGACCCGTCAATTCGATCATTTGACTATTTACTCCGTTGTTGCGGCCGAAGTGTGACAGCTGGCGTTATCGTGGTGAAGGATTATGCTTCGTTATCGATTGTTCTTGCGTATTTCTCCAAAGACTTCTGGCAAGCAAATGCCACCATTTGCTGTACCATTCAGAATTAACCGTTTTACGATTCTCTAGTGGTACTGTAGCCATATGTCCACTAATACCAAAAAAGCAGGCAACCATTTGCTTCAAAGTGCTTTTTGCACGAACAACTTTAGTTGGGTTTGACTCATTTTGGAACACCCGTTTGACTGCTGTTTAGTTTCGGGATCATACGCATATATCCAAGATTCGTCTCCTGTGTAGATATTATGAACAGCTTTTGATGTACCACATTTGTATTTTTCTATCATTTTTTTGCACCAATCAACACGAGCCTGTTTTTGTTCAACTGTTAAGTTGTGCGGGATCCAACGAGAACAAATTTTTTTTACAGCCAAATGTTCGTGTAATATTTTATAAATACTCGTCATACTAATGCCCAGAAATGCCTCTATCTCGCGATATGTATCATGACGGTCTTGCATTATTAGTTCGCGCACAGCATCATTTAGGGCGACCTTCAGCCGATTTCATCAGCCGATTTAGGGCGACCTTCTTTAAAATCGTCCGTAAGCATACGACGACCACGATTAAACTCACTGAACCAGTGATACACAGTGGTTTTCGATGGGGCTTCCTCCCCAAAAGTCGACAAAAGTTGATCCATGCACTGTTTTTGAGTAAATCCACGCCGAAAGTCGTAATAAATCATAGCACGAAAATTTTCACGAGTCAAATCCATGGTGATGAATTTTAAAAATGGCGCCACAATGTAAAAACAATTGACAGATGAATGAAACAAACTTTATTTTACAGCCAAAGAGTTCTACATATTTTTAAATGTTATAATTTCTTTTTAAATATTGTTTATGTAAGTGGCCAGTTCTGGATACATAAATAGCAGCCCTTGTAGATAGTTGGTAACCTGGATTAACACATAGGATACTTTTTACGGGAAAAAAATCCGAATACTAATTGGTTAGATTTGGTATTAACTATCAGGTAGGGTAGGACGCCCTTACATAACATAAAAGGGGCGAGAACTACTATGCTGTGACGCAGGTTAGCAAGCTACAGAGAAATGGAAAATGGGGTAATCGTCTAGCACACAATAATCTAAAATTTAAATTAGCCAGTGTTATCCTGAAAGTCAATTGTATACGCTATTACAATAAAGTCCCTGCTGATATTAAAAACTTACCTTTAGACAAGTTACTATAGGATATCTGATTACTTAGAGGACAGATGTTCATGGGAATAGATTATTTGAGTAGCAGACTTTTTTGTATATAATTATCATTAATTTTGTAATTGACAATATTTTATTTAAAAAAGGCAACGCAAAAGATGTTATGACTGTGGAGTTTCTTCGGCGAGCTCTTCTCCACAGATTCCGCCATTGTGTTAGTGAACTCACCCAAAAAAATATAATGTCGGATCGAAGTGATGCAATAACATCCCATGGAAATAAATAGTTTTTGATTGATTTTTTTTTTTAATATTTCCATATGAATACTGGTTATCTACAACACCATTACGATCTATTGATAGTGTAGCACCCTCTACGGAGGCCCCATTATCGGGATCAATATCTTGTAACATTCGCGGCACGTCCTCCCTGCGAGATCAGCCCTGTGATTCTGCCAATGCACGCTCTTTACCATTGTTACTGCTACAAAGAAGCTCTTTTGGTCGTATGTTACTAGAATATTATGTTCTTTCTCAATAAATACGATTAATTAATATAATATGATAAATTTTGGTACGCCGTGTGGTGACGGCAGAGTAGAATACATTTGTCACAACCCCTACTCTTCCCGTGGATGTCGTAAGAGGCGACGTAGGGACTACACATTGAACAGGGAACGGGCAGCAGCGCTCTCTGATACAGTAACCTTTTAATCTGCGATCTCCAACTCGCCTGCCAAGCGTGGAGATTATGGCAAAACCCTCCACTTAAGTGGAGGAGGCTCATAGTCCAGCAGTGGACTGTAACGGGCCGTTGATGTTGATGTTGAATTTTGGAACTAACTTTGGTACCTATGGTTAGAATTTGTAACACAAAGTTGTATTGTATTCGATAGTTCCATCTTTAGGGCACTAGTTAGTTAGTTGGTGGGCTCCCGTTTCCTCAATTAGACTCTAATTTGGTCAGTTTTGCGTTCGGTTTTGCTGGCTATTCCAACCAGCCCAGCTCCTTCCAGAAGCTCAGAAGCCTCCTGGGACTGTCACAGGCTTCGCGGAGCGACCCCACATTCTGGAGGATTTTTGCCCGTTGGTCAGTCAACCCTACGCATTGCAGGACTACGTGGGTGACCGTTTCTTCGGCTTCCAGACAGCCTCTGCATAGAGGGCTGTCCGTCGCGCCGATGGTGAATAGGTGTTTATTGAGAGGTATCTGACCTGTTAAACTGCCTACAACTATTCGGAGGTTTTTACGGTTTAGGCTGAGAAGTTTGTGTGTTAGTAGTGTATCTTTAGGGCACACGAAAACCTGACTAAAACTGTAACGAATCTAAAATAGTTAAAGATGAACCCTTTTTTTAGCTAAGCTGCTTAACTGCTTAAACTATTCAACTCTATCCCCGTTCTGACCTCTCAATTCGAACGTTCCAAAATCAATTTTCGAAACGGACACCCTCACGTCCTCATTTACATTCGCCACAGAGTGTTCCGCGTTCCACGTTCAAACGTCCGTAACGTCCAATCCAACCGTCCGGTTGACGCGGGAAAAAGAAAGAAAGAGCCCTTACGCAGCGTTCGACGTTCGTCCGACGTCGGACGTTTCGACAGATCCCTGATTGGGTTTCTGTATTTCCTCCTTTGTAGAAAGCGCTTTAGAACTCACTTGTTTAAACTACGTAGATAGAGATGTCGATCTTGTAGTAACGGTCTCAAACTAAAATTAAGTTCTTCCGTCTTTCTTGTTCGCCTGAGTGAATGCGATCAATTACACCCGAAGTATTATTGCGCACGAGCGTAACAAGGGCGCTTATAGTGTGAGGGTGAAATTGGTCTTTCCCACGAGGTAAACACTCTGCTTTTCATTTATATTGCGAGGAAAATAAACAAAACAGTAAAAATAAAATATGTATAGGCTACATACCATTACGCGCCATAATTAGTGTTTTTCAGTTGTTTTTCATTGAAATCACTGCGTATTGATTTTTAAAATTCCCACACAAGCCCAAATCAATTTATTTTTACTATTTTATGGTTAAAATAAACATAAATTACAAAATAATTGATCAAAACATTTTTTTAAACCACAGCAACATTTCTTCCCGCCTTTTTTTAAAGGTTTGCTTTCGTGTCATTTTTGCCAAAATTTAAAAGAATAACATTTCTAGGTAAATACGTGAATTTCTTATTCATCTTGTTAAAGTAAGTATATTTAAACAAAAAAATATTTTTATCGGAATAAAATTAATTGTAGAATAATCTTGGCTGACTTCTCTTCCACAAAGTATCGATTGACTTTCCATTGCTATATGATCCGTCTGATCGTTAGATCGTTAGAAGTATTCCTTTTCCACCTTCTTTGCTTCCACGTTACGAGGGAAAAGTAAAGATTACACGTCAGTACACCTGTCCTGAAACGTCCCAAGCCGAGTGTCACGATTGTCCCGTATACTTGGGTTTGACAGCTTTTTTATTGGATCCCGGGCTCGTATTAGTATAAGAGGTAGACGCGGATTGGGTAACTATATTAATTTGTAATATTAATATTATATATTTATATTTTTTTATATATAGTGTTTAGTGATATAGGTATATTGTTTGTTAGTTTATTATATTTTTAGCCACCAAGCCGTTTCTCTTTGACTATAAACATTGTTTTTCTGTATTCTAAGTTTACCTGGTAGAGATTGCTACCCTAGCAATATGTTTGTCTGTTCACCTTCATGGTTTTTTTATTTTTTATGTTTTGGTATCAAAAAAAGTTGTTTTAATAAAAATCAGAGCAATCTCCAGATCATTTTATTAATATAATTCATCCAGGAAAAATATACTTATAAGGGATTGATTCACAAATATTCTTGAACTGATCAAAACCTCGTTTGTATTATTTTGCTTCACTTTTTCAAAGTAGCATATCATCTCAGCTGGAAAACAACCATTGCTGCTAGACAAAGGCCTCCCATGAGGATGTGAATATCAACTGATTTTACACTGCCCGGCGTACTCAGCAACACTCAACGAATTTCACTATCGTGACGTACCTAATACACTCTCATTTCTTTTTTATTTATTTATCTATGAATAAAAAAAAGAAAATTATAAACGACGTCACAGCTATCATGGATGGCAATATAATACTGCCGACTGCTTCTCCTGTTATGTTACCGATTCCCTATCCAGCTCCTATTCTAAAGGCTCGTATTCAATAAGTTCGTGGTTTGCATTACGCTGTGAACTGACCCGTGTAATGTTCAGTACTCGGTGTGTGTCCCACTCAATTATTTAAATATGTTTTAAGGCTGACGTTACCCTTTGTGACATTCCAGTAATGGTGTTTCCCAAGCTAAAATCACCTGGGATGGGACGCATGAAGTTATAATATAAATTATCATAGTAATATAAAATCATACATAATGATGTCGTAGTTTTGCGCGGGGATTTAGTCGCAAAAAATGTGAGTTATTACTCGTATCTTTATAATACACCCTTAGATAAAATCACGCCTCTTGACTTTTGTTTGTGCTGCCGTTTATACGGCTCCGTAGCCTATATGCCGGCCTTCGAAGCACAGGGTCGTTGAAATAAGTACTTTTTCAAGTTTCGAACCCGCGACCCTGTGCAACAAGGAACAAGGCTGTCTAGTTTCGTCTCTTTGAATTATTTATTTAGTATTGCATGTATTCCTTTGCTACAAGCAATGTATTTGATTTTTGATATATAACAACCTTTACTTTGAATATAACAGTATTTCCCTCTCACACCCACTCCGTAAATGCTGTAAACAAGCGCGAGGTAAATCGTCCTCCACCACTTAAGATGAGCGTTTAAAAATTGTTGCGAGGACTCTGTCTTCGATCTCGCGTTAAGAGGGAATAGGTATTTAGGAAAACATTTGCTATCGCTCGTGTGCTCATGCCCCCGGGAGAGACAGAGCGAGAGCGTTGCAGCTCGCGACTGACAATGGGACGTACTTTTCTTGATGAAATTCCCATTTCGGGAGAAAACAGTTTCCACTAACTAAATTTCAACAAATCACTATGATTTTGATGTTGATCGTTTCAGCACAATATATTCTAGGTTTCAGTGGCGAAGGGTCCATACATGCAGATTCCCATCGACTTCCCTTTCAGAAATCGTTCCAACAGTCTAATGCCAGAACTAGTAATTTACTTTCATGAAAACACGCAAAGTGAGATACATTGTTATTTTTAATACAAGTCAAGGCGGACGACGCTCTGTAAACACGGCAATGTATCGTGCGCTCGCCCGATCGGCAATTGGTCGTTCGCGCGTGATTAGGTTTAAATGCTGCCAATTAATGGCCGCTGGGTAAGCTGAATTTTGTCAGCCTCAGTTTCTTTCTCTTTCTGAAGCTCCGACCAACGTTTCCGAGGCCGACAAAACCGAATGCGTTATCGCATACGCGAGAAAGGTGATGGTAATACAGCAAAATTTAAAATTACAATTGCATAATAAAAATATACCGTTAGTCAGTCATTTTCTATTTGCAAGATAATAGTAATGTGTGTGATTGCCTTTCCTTGTTCCTAGGTGTGATTGGTTAAAATAGGATTTTCACGGCGAAGTAGTGGTGATAAAATACATTCAATTAGTACGTGTCCGCCATTATATTGGTGTGTGCTTGTTTGTAAACAGTGAAATTGTTGTTTTTATTGTAATTTTTACTGTGTTTTCACGATCTGTTCAATACGGTAAGTTGTTGAGTGAGTGTTGTGAGTTCCGAATGCTATTATGACATTAATTAATATGATTGCTGTTCAACTAAGTACTTGCTTAAACTTCAATATCATTCAGCCGCGCTCTTCCAACGAGATGTATTTTTTAAACATTTTCACACATCTTTGTACGTTAATATACGTGGATGACGGGCAGTTGCAAACTTAATAAAATGTTTTTCTTTCCTTGTTTATTATTCTCTGATTCGAACTCAGTTTGGAGTATCACGGGTTTTACTGATGTTAATAATTTAATAACCTCAGCAAAAAAAAAAAACACTCCGCAGCTGCCTGTTACTCCACTAATTCGGGATAGCAGAATCGAATAAATTTTTTCAAATACTTTTGAGATTCACAATGTGGATCGTAGTCTCGAGTTGATTAAACGTTCCATTGATAACACACATATCTACCGCGAAAACCTAAAAGTGTTTAACGTTTCATTGATACAGTCATTATTTTGGGAAAGCAAGAATTACCATTTCGTGGTCACGATGAAAGACCAGAGTCGGACAATCGCGGCAATTATACTGAAACGTTATAGTAGGTATTAATGCAAATACGATTTTGTTCTTGATTCATATCTAGAGCAGAGTTCGTCCTCCTAAAATGTAGTCTTTTCTGGGCTGTCAAGTGACAAACGATGAATTCCTTTTTAAAAAACAATACAAAAGTCATGTCATTCTTAGGTAGGTCGCGCCCTTCCGGCTTACCTTTGTCAAAATTTCACCCTTCGCCACTGCTAGGTTTATAGATTTCACTTTATTAAAAAAATACATTGTTTTTGTTCAACAAATGGCTTAGTCCTACACAGTTAAAACTACGTTATCACAAAAATTACGTTACTTGAGGTGCCCATAAGTTTGAATCTATAGCAAATTTAAAAAAAGGAAAAGCTATACACCTAGTCATTCATTGTGTCAATAATATACTAAAAAACCATGGAGATTGGAAAATATTTAGAAGAGGAAAAACGTTTTCTCTTTTTGTATGGACGAGCACGTACTATTCTTCCCTCTTAAACTTTGCTACACGTTTTCTACGCCGCCGCCGTGGCCATGGCCTACGATTGCTACGCTTTGACTATTAGTTTGCTACGCTTTGGCTACGAGTTTGCTACGAGATTGACTACGCGTTTGCCATGACTTCATTTCACTTCAATCTTTACCCTCATATAAAATATTCTGTACTTTGCCTATGTTACTTACAAATAACCACTACAGACAAATATTTAACCTGAAGACTTTAGCGTACCTTTGCGTGCAAAAATAATAAGCGAACTACATTTCAGTTTATGTTTATGGAGATTATTTAGCTCCAAGATAATATGTACTAATTTCACATTAATCGTCAGATGCCAAAAGTACAAGACAACCTCTGAGGAACAAAAAATGATGCTTATAGCGCGAGGCGAGGCGCTATCGTATAGTATCCAATTATATGTCAATCACTATTATAGAAAGGCAAAGAATATCTCTATAAATTGTAAGGAGTTCTTATTATCCACTTAGCACTTACTCTCTTCCTACTTCAACCCAATAACTGTGAAAGAAATCGATCTCTTCCCGAAAAACTAATTAAAAGAAACTCACTGGACTACGATTAATCATCGCCGTTCTCAATGCGAAGAATCTTTTGCGGGGCCTACACAATGACCACTTGTCCCTGCCGTTTATAAGGGACTATTGTGCCCCTCTGGCTGGGACGTATTCCTATAATTAATTAATAATTAAGGACCACTCTATTATCCTTTAATTCAGACGCAGTTTCTTTGGGTCTTTGTCTAGTGGAGTGTGAAAGGGATTTTGCTAGAGTTCGGTTGTCATACCGACTCACAAATTAAATTGCTAGAAATATGTATACCTATTTAGATAATAATGCACAGCTTTTGTTGTTCTGTGTTTTATTTTCATCTTTTTTTTTCTTTTTGGGTTTTGTGGAAGATATTTATTTATAAATACCTAAGCAAACGTGTGTCGTTTTCCTTTTATGTTACAATAAAGGATTAAATAAATTAAATGAACTAAGTGTGTTTGACGAGAAGATAGAAATTATTTCTCAAAAAATCTTGTTCAAATGGTCCTCTCCTTAGCCGTCATGTCAGTGCTGGCTGACCCGCTTATGCCATCGAGTTAATAATTGATTTCGAAAATATAATAACTAATTTAGTCTAAAATTATCATCTATATGGTATCTATGGTACCAATGATATTTCGATATGGTAAGTAGGTAAAGTATCTAGGTATAACCCGAGCAGATAAAGAATAGATCTGAAAATGGCATCCTCTTGCATGCTAACTCGCTCACAATCTATCGCTGTCTATACTCACACAGAGAAGTACGCGCTGCAAAAAAAAAAAAAAATCAGTGTTCGCAAACAATGATAATTGTGTTGTTCTTCCGGGAATCGTACGTAATAATATAAAATAAATAATTATATATTTATCCCATGTTTTTTTATCTTATATTGCTCCTTGCTCGTTATTTATTTAATTAATATTTTGTGTCATTATTATTAGTATCATTAATTAATAATAATAAACCTGTCCCGTCCCGTAACAAACAAAAGTCAGTAGGAAAAATAAAAATCTATTTTTGAGAACTTTTTTTGCCAACCGTACCTTAAGTACCCGCCGCCATTTTCAGATCTATTCTTTATTATCTGCACAGCTTATACATACCAATTTCCGTTCTTAAGCAATACTCGCACTAATTCAGCAGTTGATTTCAATCTTACCTACACTAATATTTGTTTTGCAACTTGGCAACCGAACACATGAAACATTTTAGGGAAATACACGAATATACACTTATCCCTGAATAGCAAAGTTGTAAAAGTCGTCCCGGAGTGATTTCCTGCCTCTGTATTCACAAGTGCTCGTTTCAACAGCGGACTCGATATCTATGCACGTCCTTGTTATATTGTACAGGATGAAGTGAAATAAAAATAGCATTCAAAATCTAATCTCTGACCTTAAACTATGCTCTGCTTCTACGCAAGGAAACCGTGAGTTAATATTTTAAGAGCTAAAGGTTTAGTCAAGTGGAATAATGTGTAGCATCTTCCGTATTAATATAATATCCTTCCCTGTCCCTTTATTAATCTACAGAAATATGTAGTACCTCACTCACTAGTACCGCCCACATATTTTGTTTATATTCTCCGAAAATGGTTTTACCAATTTTATTGATAGGTATATGGAGACCACAACATTCAATATTATGTAAGAGACATAGTGTCGTCGGTGGCACCGTGTGGTGGCTAGGGTTTCAAGCGGCCTGCATGATTATCTCCTTAGCCAACTGTACGCAAAAAGTGTTTTCGAATTTCGAATTCAATTTCTGTGAAAGATATGAGTAACATGATAAAGAAATTCAAAGACCAACACGCGCTGGACAAGCGTGGCCTATCACTCTGGTTTGCGGTAGGCTGGAACCCCTCGGAGGGGACGTATGAGCTGATGGGACATTGTGCCCACGCGATGTATTTTAACTTTATTTTTATACTAAGGCCTTCATCTATTACTAACGAGGGCTCTTAAAGCTCAGGCGTGGCCGGAAGGCCCGTACTGTTGAACGCGACGGATTTGTCCTCCGCGCGTCGTGCCA
Organism: Carpatolechia fugitivella; assembly: GCA_951230895.1. Taxonomy (NCBI): domain Eukaryota; kingdom Metazoa; phylum Arthropoda; class Insecta; order Lepidoptera; family Gelechiidae; genus Carpatolechia; species Carpatolechia fugitivella. The sequence continues at coordinate 13,823,394 of OX579653.1, read as the reverse complement.
AGGATTCTTTCTCTGATGACGGTTGTTATTCCGGCGGCAGCCGCTGGACTTCTATTAGGGAATCGGGCGATGCTGGACGGGGCGCGCTCGCAGTCCTGTCTTACGAACTTCTATTAGGGAATCGGGCGATGCTGGACGGGGCGCGCTCGCAGTCCTGTCTTACGAACTTCTATTAGGGAATCGGGCGATGCTGGACGGGGCGCGCTCGCAATCCTGTCTTACGAACTTCTATTAGGGAATCGGGCGATGCTGGACGGGGCGCGCTCGCAGTCCTGTCTTACGAACTTCTATTAGGGAATCGGACGATGCTGGACGGGGCGCGCTCGCAGTCCTGTCTTACGAACTTCTATTAGGGAATCGGGCGATGCTGGACGGGGCGCGCTCGCAGTCCTGTCTTACGAACTTCTATTAGGGAGTCGGGCGATGCTGGACGGGGTGCGCTCGCAGTCCTGTCTTACGAACTTCTATTAGGGAGTCGGGCGATGCTGGACGGGGTGCGCTCGCAGTCCTGTCTTACGAACTTCTATTAGGGAATCGGGCGATGCTGGGGTAAGAATTAAGTACACAGGGCGCGCTTCGCAAAATGTATTTTACCAACTTTTATTGGGAAATCGTGTGATGGAGGAGGAATTAAGTCGACAGGGGTACTTTGCAGTTTTATCTTCGATGCTGAAGTAAATATGTAGATGGGGCGCGCTTTTAAGCTCGCTGCTTACTCTTTTTTTCAACTTCTGCGCGCGCCCCTTTTTTTACCCACGACGCACACTGGGACTCGACCATACAAGATTATGCTATGCTTTTATGAGCATAATCTTGTATGGTTTCTGATTATGCTCGTATTTCAAAATGGGGGTGTTTATAAACAATAGTAGAAAAGGTAAACGAAATTTAAAAAATGGAGATGTTAATAGCCACATAAAATTAAAAAAATACAAAAAAGAATGTTTGATATTTATATTTATATTTTATCAGATTGCCTATGATATTATCTTATGTATGTATGTATGTATGTACCTGAGTCAAAACTATCGTAATAACCTACTCGATACTTTTACTATCGAATATCCGGCAACCCTAACCTACAAAACTGATTGATTTAAAATATTTCAGTAATTTATCGGTGTTTTTAATTTTGTTCAACCAAATAAATATAAGACAGTTAATTTTATATTTAAGCATACATTTAACTTTTAAAAATAAATAAACAATATGTCAATGTCGAATTTAACATTACGCTTACGAGAATTTCGCTCTGGAGCATGGGCGTCGTTAGCGGAAGATGGCGGCGGTCATGACGCAATCCGTGACGTCACAATGGCTGCCGTAATCCCACTGACAGTGGGTACGTTCCGTTTCCCAATAAAATCGATTTGAGCGTTCACAGACTGGTCCGTATATCCGTTAGCGCGTCTACAATTGATAACGAAACGTCATAGATGACGTCATAACCGGCGCCATCATGCGCTCAATTCAATTCAATTATTATTTTTTATTTATGGCGTTTCACTTGTAGTATCATCATGCGCTCACAATGCCCATGCATACGAGCTTGGGCGCTGTGAACGTTCTGTCAAAATTGACATAATGACATTTGCTTGTTATTCGTTTTATACGAGCGAGAAATTTTGGATTTTGATCAGAATCTGAGTCGAGTGTATGAGTTGGAAAATGTTGCTGATCCATTTTATCCACCACAAAACGAAAGTTTTCAAAATCACCATAAAATTAGGTTATGTTTGTTTACGTAAGCGATGTGAGCGCGTATAACCGTTCCGTATATCATAGCCCGATATCTGTCGTTATCGCGCTAATTTAATTCGGACCAACTGTGAGCACTTTTAGCAGTGCTAGCGCTGTGAACTATATACGGAACGTACCCAGTGATTCGGTACGCGGTTTTGGGTACTCAAAGTGATTTCAGCGCAAATCGGAACGCGGCCATATTCGGCTGAAGGACTGGTTTCCAGGCCAGGAAACAAAAAAAAACAGTGTTGAGTGTTCGTTCTGTGATTGTGATACATACCTATTATGATTATTTTCATTGTGTGTGTGATTGAGGATTGATTTGCGCTTGCATGCAGGCAGATTGCAGTGAAATGAGTGAATATTGTAGAAAATAAAAAGTGGCTATACTTATTGAACAAAGACAAAGTTATTTCACGAAGAAACTGCAAGATGATGGAACATATACGGCAACATGATTGGTGAGCATGACGTATTTGATAGCCGGCTTTCATACCGCTTCTTTGGTAGAAAACCGTGTAGAATTGAATTTGGCTTCTGCACATAATGCTATGGAAACTTCCCAGACCACAGCCCACACTAAACAAACACCTAATAATGAATAATTAAAAAAACTAAAAACACGCTTGACGACTCGCCATGACAAATAATTTGAGCCCTAATTCGAAGAATTTACTAGTAGGTAGACAAGAGTTCCACCATCCAGCTGTTAGCTCCATCACCAGACCCTCATCAATCACCAACTTGTCGAATCCAAACTGTCTATTTTATCTATTATAGGTACCTGGATTACTATGAGCTCTGACAGCTTCACAATGTTAACAACTTTTTTATTATTCAGTTTAAAAACCTTATGGTTAACTATTATTAGCTAAAATTTTAAAAAAAAGTAACTTCACCTCTTATTTTATCATTATACAGTAATTTTACTTAATAAATAAATAACTAAACAAAATAATTTTAAATTTTAATCTGTGAGAACTCATTCTATTGTAATTTTTTTAGATCAGACAGAATACAATGTGAATGTTAAGTTGTTTTAGGTACTCCTGTCCTGTTGGACCCTCACATAAACCTTCGAAATTTTTCACCGAACATTCTTCTCGTTTGTGTTATGTTGAGTGAATATGTTGTCATTGGTAAAATACGTCCAAACTAGACGTGAAGCCATTGAAAAAAAAAAAGTAATATACTGTTTACTGTAGTGCCCATCGGAAATATCTGCTCACCTGGTGACGTCATGCAAACTAGAGAAACAACAGAAAAAAAATAGAGAAACAATAAACAATATTGCTATTACGAAAGCAAGAATAATACATGTGCGTTGGCGCTTGCGTTGGTAACGGTGCAGATATTTCCGATGGGTTATAGCCATTAAGATTCAAAAATCGAATTCAAGAATAGCTAATACATCTATTCTATACCTACTAAGGTATAATATGGTATTGATTTGCCATAACAAGTACATTTCAGACAATAGTAACATGACAATTGCTTGTTTAGGTGCTCAGCAAGACTAGATGATTCAAAATTCTTGGATGAAGAGGTTATGGAAAACTGTGTCATAAATAGGATCTTACGGAACAAGATGCGAAACCCCATGGTCTCCAGCGATGAGGAAGAGGACCATGCAAATAAAACTAAAATGGACTGGACAGTAGTTTTTAGAAGAAAAAATGTAAGTGTGAAAAAGTAAAGTAATAATTATAATAAATATGTGAGGCTAATAACAAAACCAAGTTTCACATGATAAGTAGTAATAGATAAACAACATCCAGTTCATCCACCGAATACTTGAGAATCCTTTTCTTCTATTTCTGTTGAGCGGTTCTTTGGTGTTGGGTGAACGAACTACAGATGACTGCAGTGCTATGGAATAGAGTGGCGCAAAATATAAAAGAATAGTCAAAGTCAAAGTCAAAATAATTTATTTCCATAGGATGTTATTACATCACTTAGATCGGTAATTACATTTTTTTGGGTGAGTTCACTAACACAATGGTGGAATCTGTGGTGAAGAGCTTAGTAGTAATAGGAGCAGTTAGGAAGGAAAATGAGTAAGTGTTAATGTCAAATTTCATATTTTTAAATGATAATCTTACATACTATTTTAAGAAACTAATTAGACTGTTTTATTATTTAGATCATTTATCATTTTTACATAATTGTTTTAAATTGTTGATCGTGTGACGTCATACTACCAATGATAAACAACCATACTCATAGATTTTATTAACGACAAAAATACAAAATGTCACCCTCTCTAATACCAAATCGTCAAACGTGAAGAAAGCTACAAGGCGTACAAGGCTTTTGTAAAACTTAGATTTGTTAATAAGATGACATCACAAAGGTCAAATGGATCATTTGGATTTTAATGTAATCTTTATTATTCTTTTTCGTCAAAAGATTATTATCTTTAAGTAAAGTGAAAGAAAATATAGTGTAAAACCATAAAATCTCGAAACGGTTTTCGTATTGTAGACAAGAAATATACCTACCATAATTTGTGTTTTTTATATTCCAATAAATAACTTATTGCATGGGAAAGCTATTTGACTATAGATGTTTTATTTGTAGGATATTATTAGTCGCCGCAAGGTTGGTTATGTGGCTGGATGTCGGGATCTACCACCATATCCTAAGCTGTCTTCACTCACCGTACAGCAACAATTCCAAGGTCTGAAGGTTATCTGCGCTCAAGACGCCAATGTCTTGCCTTCACTATTCTTCGGAAGGCCTATGAATAGAGATTACAAAGAACTTGAGGTATTGTTTTTGCTGATTTTTAACATTAATAATTTTGAATAACATAATTACTAGTGTATTTACAAGTGAATGATAATAATGGAGTTATTTCAAACAAGCTGTCTGCCCGTGCCTACGCTTGCGTTTTGTGTAAGATATTTCCTGTGGAAATAAGATTTTTTCCCGTAATAATATCCTATGTGTTATTCCAAAGTACAAACTATCTCCATTCCAAATTTCATTTAAATCCCTTTAGTACTTTAGACATGAAAGCGGAACAAACATCTAAATATCCAAACATACTTTCACATTTATAATATTAGTGTATTTTAGATTAATGAGTCCATTCCATAGTATTAAAATAAACTGTTTCAGAGTTATTCAATAATGAAATAAATATAATTTTGATTTCAGAGTTTCAAAGAAATTTACTTCAAGGAACAAAAGGAGTTTATCGAGTGGGGCAAAAGTCTTTGGGCTAGTAGCCATAGCCAACGAGCCTTGCGGCCAAAGCCAGCAACAGAAAATATTTATGAAGCTGAATTTAATATGCGTGCCAGTAGCTTACAATCTTTTCCCAAAAACTATGAAATGGCTGCACACATTTCCTTGGTAAACAAATTTAATAGATGTGATATGAGCTTCAAACAGGATTTAATTAAGGTAAGACAGTGATTATCACTGGTGTAAATTTATTTTCTTCGTCGTAAGAGTGGTAATGGATCTCACCTTGGTGTCAGTGTTATAGAGCTGCCGAAGGTCAATGATATGGCTCATGTTCCGTAGACAGTAGCCGGAGCTAGAAAGGTCTTAATTTTTACCTGACTGCTGATTTTAAAAAATCTTGAGATATATTTGGTGCTTTATTATTTTACACAAATTATCCATCTTTATTTATAAACTTATTAACATCTTTTTTAAGAGCGTCGGTGATCTAGTGGTTCGGACCGCTGTCTTCCGTCCGGGAGACGCGGGTTCGATCCCGACCACGTACCAATATGATTTCGAATTCATATGTGCGTTTATTCGACGCTCTCACGGTGAAGAAAAACATCGTGACGAAACCTGCACGCTTCTGCGAAAAAATTCAAAGGGTGTGTGTGAAGTCGACCAACCCTCAATGGGCCAGCGTGTTCGACGTAAGGCCCAATCGCCCTAATTCAGGGTAGGCTCGAGCCCCTCGGTGGGGAAGTATATGAGCTGCAGTTGATGATTTATAAACTTTCTGGATATTGCCTTTTTGTAGGTGCTTGTAAACAATCTCCCACAAGTGGATCCGCAGGAACCGTTGTTGGACAAGTTCACCATATTCGGGGAGTATGCTGTGCCTGAGCCCTGCAACAAGCACCCATGCTGGTTCACCTTGCCAAGTAAGCTGACATTTCATTTATTTGTTGTATTCTTCACTGCCTCAATACGAAACTATTTTACACTAACTTGGAAATAGGCTTTCCCTAACTGTAGTTAAGTATGGATATCATACAACAAGATTTTTCTGTTTCTTGTGTGCAATAAAGTATATTCTACTCTGTAATATTTCAACAAATTATATGTATGAAAAATATTAACAGCCGGTATAATTTTAATAATAAAAATAAAATTATCTCGATTTTAACGAAGAATCGATTAATGATGTCGTCGTAGAGGCTGAATGTTCGCGAGTGCCTTTTCCCAGTAATTATGCTTTTAGAAAGGAAACCAATTTTTAGTACGAGTTTGGCGCTAATTTTGTAGAAGTAGCATTGTTTTTCATGTTGCGTTACCTGTTTTCTCACAAGTGTATTGAAAAACTTACAACACTCATATCTTAGGTTTTATAACATAAGCGCAACTCTCACGCCGCATGCATGCCCTACAATTTAGATTTAATTGACTAGATTGTAACTTTGTAATTTTCTAATCTGGTTATTTGTTTAATATTAAAATTAGTATTAGTGTCTTACTTAGCTTTATTGTTCTACTTGTTGTTGTACGTACGGATGAGCGGTTCCTCCTGACACAGGCAACTTTTGCTTAAAAGGAGGTTCCAATTGTTAGCATATAAGTATGTTTTATGAACAATAAAGATTTTTTTTTTTTTTATAACATACTCGTGATATTATAAACCTCGCTTACGGCTCGGGCTTACAAAAGTCACCTCGTTTGCAATTTGCCATCTACGATCCTTGTATCGTAATGTACAGAGGACAAAGAATATAGTCAGGCCAGGCTGCTTGAAACGGGCGGAAGTTTTCTCTGGTAATTATTTATGCTTTGTCATGAAATTTCGCATTATTGTGCAGTTCGGTAAACAATATTTCATATAAAAATATAAAAAATCTCTTGAGAAAATTCAAACCGTTTCAAGCGGCCTGGCCTAACTATATCCTTTGTCCTCTGTACTCATCATCATCATTTCAGCCTGTTAAAGTCCACTGCTGAACATAGGCCTCTCCAATCGCACTCCTGCGCGACTGGTCCATAGCCACCTGCATCCACCGAGATCCAGCGATCCTCACCAGGTCGTCGGTCCATCTCGTAGGTGGCCGTCCCACACTGCGCTTGCCAGTACATGGTCTCCATTCAAGGACTTTCTTGCCCCATCGGCCATCCGATCTTCGCGCTATGTGGCCTGCCCATTGCCACTTCAGCTAAAGCTAAGTCCTCTGTACTAATGTCAAGTTATTTTCTTATCTGTTGCAGCTGAGTCGGAGATGTCAGTGTTGCCGCTGACGGAGATCCACCGCGAGCTGGGCCAGTACGCGGACGCACACGGCGCGCGGGTCGTCGCCAGCGAGAGTGCGCTCAAGTGCTTGGCACAGATGGACACAGACTGGATGATACCGCTCTCCGTGTGCGAAATCATCAACTTGGGTATGTGCCGTTTGTTGATCGACTGAGTTTTCTATTGCTCGCTGATCAAATCAGTCATATATTTAACAACACCATACACTTACTTTTTTTCTATATATTTTTTGCTTGTTTTTTCTCCATCTCCACTGTTAACTTGACATAGTTACAGTGGGCCAAGAAAGTGGTTTACCAAATATGATTTAGTTTCCTAGTAAATAAAAATTTTAATTCAAATCTGGCCTCTGGCATCCGCCGATCGAACTGCAAACAAACATTGTCTTAGTTGTTCTATAATTCGCACATGACATTTAACCTTAGGGTGGTAAACCATTTTTTTGCCGACTGTACGATAACTTAGTAGAATAAGACCAACCTCAGGACAACGCGCATTTTTTTGGCCATCCTACTTATTCTTCCTATAATTTTTTTGTTAGTAATTTTGGAATTTTGGCATAATAATTTATTTATTTAACAATTTGGTTTAATGTTATTTATGAGTTTTTTTTTATAATATTACTTAGACTTTGTTTAGATTTCAATCAATCAATCAGCCTATTGCAGTCCACTGCTGGACATAGGCCTCCCCAAGGGCATGCCAAAGCGCACGATCACCCGCTTTCCTCATCCAGCCACCACCAGCGACCTTCCTCAGGTCATCAGTCCACCTGGCAGGGAGCGTCCCACACTACGTTTCCCGAGACGCGGTCTCCATTCCAGAACCCGTCTGCTCCAACGCTCATCGGTTCTGCGACAGACGTGGCCAGCCCACTGCCATTTCACGAAGCTACATTTCTGGATGATATCCACCACCTGGGTCCTCTGCCGGATGATTTCGTTTCGGATTTTATCCCGTAGCGAAATACCAAGCAGATTTGATTTTTTAGATTTAATTTTCATTTATTTTCAGATGGAGACAAAAAGAATGTACTGGTTTTGGGCAGCGAGTTTGCCACACGTAAAAAATCAGCTATGACGCGAACCTACCGTGCCTTCCGACATCTGTTAGAGAACGCCCTGATACCGTAAGATCGGACATTTAACTAAGAATAGGGGATTTGACTGTTCCTGAAGAATTAATATAGAATAGTAGCAGACGATCCGCTAAATAAAAAACAGAATCACTTGAAAAAATTTACAGCGGTTTTTAAAGTTAAATTTGCCTGTCTGTTTCTAAAATGCTTTTCTATGTACACCGTGAAATTTACATCGTTTTGTTCCCGCCGTGTAGTGATAGTACCCGTCAAACTGAACAACTTTTCACGAAAAAAAAAATTCCAGTGACAAAAAAATTTTTAGTCTCTCCATACAATATGGGTCGCTCGGGAGTCTCACTTTGTATGAAGAGACCAAAAATTTTTTTGTCGCAGGAAATTTTTTTTTCGTGAAAAGTTGTTCAGTTTGACGGGTACTATCACTACACGGCGGGAACAAAACGATGTAAATTTCATGCTGTATATGGAGGATGTATGTGACGTCACTGGCCAGTATATACCTCTCTGACTAATCTCGAATTCCGAACCTTTATAGTATATAACTCGGTTAATTTTAAATACGTATAAGACGAAAATTATTTTACTATTCTACAACAGAAACTAATAAGTAAATTAATAATGAAAAATAAAAAAATAAGTAGAAATAGTCAAGTGTGTAAGCAAATGTAAAGCTGAAATTTGAAATAAAAACGTGCGAAAACTATGATGATGATGATAAAAAATCTGGACAATCAATTTTTTTTTAACATTGTTGTAGTTTTAGAACTGTTCAATTCAGTAAACTATGGTTAATTGTTGAGTAAACTATGGTTAATTGCCGTTACAGATAGCGAAAGTGCTAAAAACAGCCGTTTTTAGCACATTTGCTATCTGTAACTACAGCGTATAAGGCATTATAAAACTTATTTTTAAAAATACTGAAATATCTACGCTTCAAATTGATCATGCAGATTTTTTTTTTATTTAGTGTTTTCACTGAGTTATGATTTCTTATCGATGTGGCGCTAGAGTTCACATAGGGTAGCCCTTCAAATAGTATTTCGCTGATACTAGGTCTTTATTCTACTGATTTAATTTCAGAGAAAATGAAAAAACAAACAGTAAGAACATAGAAAATGGAGAGAATCCTGGAAAGAGTAAAGATAAAAATAAAAAGAAAAAGTCTTCCAGCTTAATTTTCCCCGAAGACGACTCCAGCGATGATGACGGAGACGACGACTGGTTTAGCAACTTGATCATAGGTTAGTCACTTTATTACCTTTTTAGCCCTTGGCGAAAATAGAGACAGGTAATTAAAAAACTAAAATAGTTTCAGAAAGCTCGATAGATGGCGGTGAAGAAACATGACAAGACTAACAGACAGAAATAATTAATATTTGTTGGGAAACTGTACAAAAAATCATTTGCCAGCTGTTTTTTATTGTTTTACTTTACTGTGCATTCTGCCTTTATGCTAAATCTTGAACCATTTCTTGTCAGCGCCATCCACGGTCTTATTTAGAACTATTTTAAAGGAGTTTTAAAAAAAGTCCCCATTGAAAACAGTTGAAAATATATAATGAGAGCTTCCAGTAGCTCACTTTGTTTGATTCAATGCTCTAATCATTAGACTCCAGGGTTAGGAGGTTAAACTTTTTATTTTTAATTGAAGATGAAGGAAATGAGGAAGACGACTTAAACGTGGAAACCACAGGCGAAATTAAAGGCAAAGTTGTGCCAAAAAATAAACAGAACAAATTAAATGAAGCAAGCGAAAAACCATCAAACAAATATAAAAGAATAACAAGATCAAATAGCAAAACTTCAGAGAGTGAAAAGACAAATTGTTTCTACACCTGCAGTTGTAAAGGTATGTACTCAAATCTTGTTTCATACCACCACATTATAATAACGCAATCATTGTCATACACGATGAGTTTTCATGAGTTAAAAAAGACAAGATACTTCACTAACAATCTTTTGATATCTTTCTTTCTTACGTCGTGTAACGGCTGGCGCCATCTGTTGTCGAGAGATTCTAAGGGCCTCTGACATGGCTTTACGACTACCGCCAAGGCAGTAAACCGGGACCTACAGTTTGAGGTGCTATCCAAAACACCGAGCAACTGATAATCTGGTTAGAAAAGATCTGTACATGGATGATGACTATTTTTTTTTCTTTGTCTACAGGCAGATTATTAAAAAGTATTGAACATATATTTTTTTATTTAAAAATCATAGAGATATATTAGAGTTGAAGAAGCGTACGACTTCGCGCTTGAGTCGATTTTAAGAAATAGTTCCTCTTTTATACATACTTCTTTTTCTTTTCTTTTTTGAGACGTAGTTAGCCCTCACTCACCAACTTTAATGCTGTTTAACTAAGTCATTTTTAGTAAATGTAACGTACGTGTCTAATATTTTTGAATTAGGTACCTGACGGACAAATTGAATTTAGTTTTTTCACCCTGTTTGTCATCATCCCTATTCAGCGGTACAGGCAGGGATACGAACTCAAGACCTTGGTGAAGGCAAGCCTTTGATCGACTAGGCTATCACTGGCTATCGGTACTCGGCCTATCTTTTGATACTATACGTTCATTGTGTAAGATGGTGTAACTGGTGTAAGGGATGGGTCCCCACGAACTGACATAACCGTGTGAATTTTTGCATTCAGCTCCACTTACCGTATCACATTCCACCGGAACTAGACTTTTTTTCAATAGAGCCAGCAAATTGCTCGATCATTTTTCTGTTCTATCTGAACTGTAGATACCCTTTTCCCTTCCGTTGTAAATAAAAATAGTTTACAAAATATTTTAATTTGACTTTTCAGATACAAAGTTTGAGAACCCGCCACTTCGATCGTTTAGAAAATGGGAATTAAAGAATAGAACCAACAATGATAAATTCAACATGATAGTGCATTGTTCACATAAAATGAAAGTAAGTAATCATTTCTAGCAATTTTAGTATAAGAGCGCCGGGGTGGTGGTGGGCTCCCGACAGTCAATAGCGAATAATAGAAATATTTCAAGTTCCAGATAATCACATATAAAACAATTTTTAAATATCTTGCTCAGAAACAAAGTTATAAGGCTCCATAAAGTTTCAATATGTCTGTCTCTTTCAAAAACTATTTTTTGTATGGAGATTATATGACGTTACTAACAAATGACGTCATAAGTGGGTATGTGCATCTCTGTCTAATCTTGAATTTCATACCTTTATAACTCGGTAAATTTTAAAGATAGAGCAAAAATTCTTTTAGTGTTCGATAGCAGAAACTAAGAAGTTTGAATTTATAAAATAAAAAAAAGTAGTCCGATCCCCTATTGGCTGTACCAATGTGTTTCCGAATTTCTAAGTTATATGTATACGACGCTCTTACGATAAAGGAAAACATCGTGAGGAAATTCAAATGCATTGTGTGAAGTCGACCAACCCACATTGGGCCAGTGTGGTTAACTTAGGGTCGCCCTAATTCAGAGTAGGCTCGAGCTCCTCGGTCATCATCATCATCGTGTGGGTTGTAAGGTCGACAACCGACCTCATAAACCCTGGTGTCAGTGTTATAGAGCCGCCAAAGGCCACTGATTTGGTTCATGTAACGACTAGATAGTAGCCGGGACCAATGGCTTCACTTGCCTTCCGAAGCACTGAATCATCTTTGTGCTTCGGATGGTTTTACTTGACAGTGTCCCCACCGGGAATCGAACCCGGAACCTCCGAAATGGGCGTCGAAATCTCGACCACTCGGCCACGCAGACTGTTTGCCCCTCGGAGGTGACCTATATGAGATGTTGACGATGCATTTCTTATTGCTAATTTTAATTTGCCGGTCTAACTAAAATAAAGGCGGGTTTACTTTTCGTGTTGTGGACTGTTAATGATCGTCAGTGGAAAGGTAAAAATACTAAAGCGCCAAAGTAAAACTTTACAAGACGACGATTAACACCAAAAAGGCGTCGCTTTAGTCATCGGCCTAACGATCAGACCCAAAATTTTGGATTGCTTAAACGCCAAAAAAGTCCTCAGATTAACAAATCACCTAAACTAATCGACGCAAGAAAAATCGAACTGTATAATATATAACTCAGTTTCGCCAATTTGGCTTTTTAGTGCTTTTACCTTTCCACTGACGAATTATGTATTCCCCTTCTGAACAGGGACGAGGAAACACAGAAGTAATAACTGAGCCGTTAGTGGAATATCAAATTGACTTGGGAGGCTGCGCGCAGTCAGATGATAAGATGAAGAGTTTGGCTCTCTCTCTGTTACTAAGGAGGAATAATGCTTCCGTTTGGAACGGTCAGTAAAGTTCTTGCTCATCGATGGCAAAATTGGTAAATTCATCTACTGCTCACATAGAAGTCAAACCAGAGGAGTCTGACAAAAACTGGATATTACCATTCTACATCCTACAACTCTTGGAATTTTGTGACCACTTCAAATTACAAATCTTACAGATCTTTTTGGAATTTTGGTGTACACTTCAAATTAAAAAAAAACCTTGTTAATATAAATGCGAAAGTAACTCTGTTTGTCTATGTGTATGTCTGTTACGCTTTCACAGCTAAACTGCAAAACCGATTTTGGTGAAATTTGGTACATAATATATAGTTTGGTTCTATTCTATAGGCTACTTTTACCGCGGGAAAGTGTCTTAGTTGTAACACCTTAATTGTAAGTACACTTAATAATATTTCCATTGTTGCAGTGCGAATCGACTGTTGTACAGGAGAAGTAGTACGCATAGACACACTCGGTTTAGATGATATCAAGAAGAAACATACTAATGTCATACAAGACGTTTGCAACGTTGTGTACGAAACTGTTACACAACTGCAATCATTATTGCCTGGAAATTACATTCTAAAGCACGAGGTAAGTTTACTTTCCTTGTTATACTAAATAGAAAGTAAAGGACAATGTAAGTAGATGGATTTTAATAGGATCAGAGAATTACTTCCCGAATCGAGGACAATTTCTCCTCATGTGTTATTTTTATTTTATATTTTAAATTACTTTTCTGTTTGTATTTATTTTGATTAAAATATCGTATGTAGGAACTTTGTTAATTTTGTTTTGGTACATAACCATTAATTCTCGGAATGCTTAACATAATTTTGTATTTTAGCCGTGTGCATGTACTGTTTCATTACAATACAAATTGAGATTTCTAACGAAATTTAGAGTATTTTTTTTATATTTATTTTCTTATTTTGCATTGGCGACCCACTCCCCTGCTGTATTCGCTTTAAATCACTTTCGGTAGTGAAAAAAAAATGAAATTTTATAAAAAAAAATATATATTTAGAAATATAATTAAATATTCTGATTTTGAGTCATAAAAACACATTATTGTAATTAAAAGTTGTGATTTTTAAACTGTATATCACGTGACCTAAAACACGAGCCGCCATGGTGTGACGTCATATAGGCAAAAACTGGCTGGTAACGTTGAATGAGTGCCGGTCGTACCTCAGAGGAACAATAGACGATTGCTTCGCTACCTAGGCGATGCGCGTCAGAAATCATTGGGTCGTACACACGACTGTTGTTTTTACCAATATTACGTCACCAGAATTTCCGACAGCGTTTTCGCAGAAATTAAAAAACATTTATTTTATGGCGATCAACATCAACGGCCCGTTACAGTCCACTGCTGGACTATGAGCCTCCTCCACTTAAGTGGAGGGTTTTGCCTTGCCTCTTACGACACCCACGGGAAGAGTAGGGATTGGTGACAAATATATTCTACTCTGCCGTCACCACACGGCTAATATGACAATAAAGCGTGTTTATTTTGCCGAAATATATATTTTTGTGGCTTTTTATTAGGAATATCAACATTTTGAAGTACTTTTTCTAATATAGTAGAATACCCTATTGTACTAGTGGCTCTGTGAGCTGTTGTAGACCTCGCGAGTCTGTATATCTTTTCATATTTATTTTTATTTTTTCTCCGCAAACATCCCCGACCTCTTGATATTTTAATTTATTTTTAATTTTTAAACTTAATTTTATTTTATATTATTTATTTTATTTTATTGGTTAAGAAAGATCTTGTAAGCTGGCAACCCCCATAACTCCGTAATTTTTTTAAATTTACAAAAACTGACTCGACAAAAAAAATCGATAAATTTATCAAACCTGCTCACAAAATTTCACGAGAATCGGTTGAGAAATGCGACCTGTAGAGTGAAACAAACAAACAAACAGATGGACATACAAAAGCAAATTTGACCAAGCTGAAACAGAGACGCTTCACTCGCTCGGTCAAATACCTTATTGTTGTTGCAATGCAAATGCAAGCGAGATGTTTGAATATATAAATTTATTTCAGCCCGCCCACGGAGATAATGCTTTTCTATACGCGACCCGCGTCCGGGGGGATGGGAACAAATTATGTCTCGATTTTGACAATTCCATCCTCGCCGAGGCCGATGAAGCAAAGACTGTGAAGACCCCCCCTGTGTTGACCGATGTGCTGCTGCCTGTTCATAAGTGAGTATAAGTCGAAATTTTAACATGCTACTAGCTGACCCCGCAGACCTACCCTACACCTACCCTACACCTACCCTACACCTACCCTACACCTACCCTACACCTACCCTACACCTACCCTACACCTACCCTACACCTACCCTACACCTACCCTACACCTACCCTACACCTACCCTACACCTAACCTACACCTACCCTACACCTACCCTACACCTACCCTACACCCCCGTAAAAACCATCCTTGAACTTCAACGAACATTTTAAAAAAAGATTTGGCCAAATTGGTCCAGGCGTTGTTGAGTTATGCGCTTACCAACACATTTTGCGATTCATTTTTATATTATAGATATAAACTTTCTTAAAAATCAATAATATATGAAGTCACAACGTTTGAACATTTTTACATGGTACATTTGTTCTTGTTCAGTTACTTTTCTATTTATTTTCATCTGTTTCTAAAACCTTAGGATTAATTAAAACAGAAAAGACAAGAATCACGTAAATGTGTATTTTGTAAATGCTGTGAACCTTACATTATAACAATGGGTGTTCGGTCGCTATTATTTTGTCCGCGCCCGCGCCGCCTTCCCTTGTCTTCGAGCAAGCGCGCAAGCGTGGAATTTTTGTGATTACTACCACCTTTAAATGTTTATGGATAACTTATTTTTGTAATTTTATGTTGCGCTCATTTAGTCTATAAATTACGTATTAAGTATTAGAATTAAGAAGTTTCCATGTGAGTGAGTTGTATAATTCTTTTGGAAATAAACGTCTTTAAACCAAAATAAAAAATGTACAGCTAGCAGCACGTATCTCTGGCTCTGATAGCTGGTTTATACATATTAAGTTGTCAAGTAGCAACTAAATTTTAAGCGACTTAATTTTAAGTAAGTGTTTACACTTCATTTTAGTAGTTAAGCTCTTTAGTTAGCCCAAGATGGACGATCAACAGCGAATTCAAATCTGTACATAATAAATATAATATTTATTACAGATGAGATTATTATTAAATAAAGTATAATAAAATATTTATTTTTATATAATTAATATTATATTATTATTATTTTTAATGATTAATATTTAATATTAATAATATATTAATCATTAATGTTTTTATACCTATATAATAATATATATTAAAATATATCAAAAAAATAAACATAAAACACTCGCACTTAACTTCGCACTTCGCATTTAACTTAAAATTAACTAAATCGCGCCTATCCAAACGTGTCAAGTGACAGGCCACGCCCACCGACTTACCCGAAAAATAGAAAAAGTTCTAATCTATTTGTTTACTTGCACACTAAATTTTAACTTGCAACTTACTGCTAAATACGCTGTTTACACGCATTGAGTTGCTTAAAATTAAGTTAAAATTTAGTTAACTACTAAACAACTTAATACGTGTAAACCAGCCATGAGCGAACGGTGACTCTCGCATAGGGTAAGTAAGGGTGGGGTGACTGTGAGAGAGGTGCCGCTCGCTCAGAGCCAGAGATACGTGCCGCTGGCTGTAGTCAAACTGTGTTAGGTAGAATTGTAGAAGCCCATATTGTGGTGGTGAAGGTGTGTGAAAACCAAAACGATTATTTAGGGAGAAATAACAATTATTTATTTGAAATATATTTTTAAATAATAAAAGATAATGTTTTGCAAGGGCTTCTTAGTAGAAGACAGAGTCAAAACGACATTCAAAACCGACATGTTTCGAAATAATTTGAAAATACAATTCTAGAACAAAATAAAGCTGCCAGTGTGCATTTATCACATGCCAGCATTTTTAAATAACAGAGTAAGGAGTATAGGTATTGCTATACCTAACAAATTGTGTATTTTTGCCCCCTTAACCTATTCTTTATTTTGTATTTTTTTTAAGATTCCGGAAGATCCTGCCCTTAGCGTTCACACCGTACGAGCGCTGCGTGGCCAAGGAACCGAAGAAGCCGCCTGCCCGGAACAAGGCTCCACCGGTCGCGCTACGGGTGAGTTTTTACCACCTAACATTTGATGTTTGAACGCCAAATTCAATAGAAATATAGCTTTGGTTGACCTGGATGAGATAATATAAAGTTAAAGTAATATTTAGCAAGAAAATAAGATTCTAACATTTTGCTGAAGTTATATATGACCTGTTTTGAGGGAGCTATATCTTTTATATAAGATTTGAGGCAGAGTTACTAAATTTGATAAACAAAGCAATAAATTTTTCGTGACAGCCTATAAGTTGGTTTATTTGATTGAAGTTATTTTTTATAATATTATTGATTACTAACCTGACCTGTCATTTTGTAGTAATTACAACATTTATCAATGAGGTACTTTTTAGGGTTCAGGACATCCTATGAAATAACGGAACCCTTACAGGATCCCTTTCGTGTCCATCTGTCTGTCCGTCTGTCACTGCTTATTTCTTACTTTACCTACCAGGTAAAGTCAGAAATGTAAATACCCTTGTGATTATATCTATACAAGAGTCAGCGAAATCCAACACACAGCAACAGACTAGAGCCTGATTGAGTTCGTCTTGTCAGTTTAGTTTTTCTAAGGTAAGCAAAATGTGATGAAATTAGTTAGCTAGTATCACAGAATATATAATAGTACAAGTTCAAGTACGTGCTGGAATTTTAAGTACCTACATAAAATCAAGATCATTTATTATTAAATACATTGGTCACGATTCACACAGTCCTTTTCATCTTTCAAAGATTAAAAAGGGACAGGAGATGGCCATCCTAATATTAGAGCTGTCAAATATCGAATTTAAACCTTATAGACGCGTTGATTGCACAATTTTAGAGAGCACGTAAAACAACCGACTTAAAAATCTCTTAATCTGACAGCTATGCCCTTATTTTAGGTTATCATTCATTCAAAATAATATCATTCGTTCGTCTGAATTCATCACCTCTCTTTCATTGGTCATAAAAACGAAAAGGATAGCTGGATTTTAAAATTAGAGTTAGAATGACTTCCCGAATCGAGGCCGTGTCTCGTGCATCCTTTTCTCAAAAGAAAAAAGTAAAGTGACAAGACAGCTCAATTTCAGATTTAATTTGCTGTTTGCTGTCAAATACCTCTATTCTAAAGGATAATTTGTGTAAGTAGAAATTGTTGCTATTGTTTATGTTCCTATGGGCCTGAAAAATGGCTTTCGATTCTCATGTGCAACCAGGAACTCGGACAGTAACAGGTATTGTGTACTATTGCAATATTTTGTGCTTTGTCAATGACGGTTTGAATATTGTGATGGACGTAAGTAGACAATAGTAAGCGAATTTAAAGGTGAAGTAATTGTTACTTTAAGATTTCACAAATCAAATGACAAAACAAGCCAAAAAAGAAAACGCAATCAAATACATTGTATGTCACCGTCCAGAGTACTAAAGGATACAGGACCAACATCACTTGCATTTTATGGATAAAATAGTAACGACGTCACATCATCGTGAATCCAAACAAATTCAAACCATCATTGAAATATACTAATTGGATCATCATTGTTACTGAATTTTTTGAAATTGTTTCATTGTGTAGGATGGCGAAGGCGGTCGACGAAAGGTGCTACTCCATATTTTTTTTCGAAATACCACGCGCTTAGAATTGAAAACCATAAGATGTACGGTATTGGTAAAGTTGGCAACTCTTCTGCAAGCAAGTATGGCAACATCGGGCCGCGGCGTCTAAGCGGCTTTGGAGACGGCACCATCACTGTTTGTGATGTACCGAGTATTAGATAGGTGACATTTTCAGACGTGGCAAAGTTTGGCAAAATGCATTGAGAGCAAAGGAAGGTAAAAAACGTATGTATGTCTTTATTTATATATATGTAAGGCTCGAGCCCCTCGGTGGGAACGTATATGATCTGTTGATGATGATGTATTTATTTATATAGATTTTATTTACGTCGTCGTCGATGCACGTACGCGTTCGTGTTTATTTTTGCGAGTAGGTACGTTAGAATATGACATATTTCACAGTAGGCACAGGGGTCGATTGTCGACCTTACAACCCACACGATGAAGAAGATTAGGGCATAGTGGTTCTGTAAAATAATGAAACGTGTTTAACGTGCCGTAATAACAGGACCTTTCTATTCTTCCATCTGTTTAGTCAAATTCTTGCAACTTTTATAATCGGGTATCGGACTGTTCCTAAATTTACCATATTTTATGTTTTTTTTTATAGTTTAGTAGCAGATGATTCGCAAAGATTCGTTTCAATATGTCTGTCTCTTTCAAAAAAGATTTTTTATATGGAGATCATATGGCGTTACTAGCAAGTGACGTCACAAGTGGGTATGTGCCTCTCTGTCTAATCTTGATTTTCAAACCTTTATAACTCGGTAAATTTTAAAGATAGAGCAAAAATTATTTTAGTGTTCGATAGCAGAAACTAAGAAGTTTGGATTTATAAAATAAAAAAAAATAGTCCGATACCCTATTGGGTCTATATAAAAAACTGTCTGACCATGGAGTTGTTAAAAAAAATTGAAATTCTACGTACTTTTCCCTCGGACGGAAAAGACACGGCACGGCACGGTATTTAACCTTCAAAGCCGACACGGTACGAAGTGTCTAAAAGAGTCGAATAAAGAATTTTTGCCTCAGTGTATTCATGTTACTTACCGTTTATATTTGCTTACTTTGTTCCACACTGAAGGTTGTCGGTTATCGATCGTTTTCGTTAAAAGTAAATGGAAAAATCATTGCCATGATGCTGCACGGTTTAGGATATTTTCTTGTTGCTGTATCGCTCGCAGTGACGGCGCCACTTGTGCGCAATGGCAGCCGTCCTCCTCATTGCATGGTGCTTGAAGGTACCTGGACTCTTTATTTACTTCGAGCCTCGGCGAATACTAAAAAAAAGAGTTCCCAAAATCTATATAGTGACATGGTTATCATGCCATAGTGAACCGAAACCTAGTTTATTTTATTTCCTGTCAGTATTTTAATGTTCAAATATTTTAACATCCAAATAATACTATGCAAGCTGCAAGTCGGGTCTACTTTTATAATTTACAAGAAGAAACTAATTAATTAATTAATTATTATAACTAACTAGAGATGGATGTGTAAAATTTTAAAGAATGGGATCTAGACGACGCGACGACCTCAAAGTAATTGGATCAAAGGATCACTTAATGAAACTGATAAGAAATATTATAAACGAGACAAGGTTGCGAATCGTGTTACATATTATTAGAGATTAGACTGTCACAACAAAAAAGTCTTCCCAATCAAACATCACTGATTAGTATTTTTTATGGTTCCGTAGTCAACTTATAGTTTCGCCATGTCCGTCTGTCTGTCCGCGGCTTAGCTTAGAGACTCTTAGTACTAGAAGGCTGTAATCTGTCATAGATATACATATTAATCATACCGACAAAGTAAACCGAGTAGGAAATTCGGTACAAATATCATGGAAAATTATTTTGATGAACGACTGTCTTAAACTGGTACCTAATTAGTATTGGACAACTACGGAACCCTACACTTTGCGTGGCCCGACACGTGCTTGGCCGGATTTGTATTTAATTGCGAATACAATAACCTCTGCATAACTTTCACCATTTTAAAAGGCTCGTCTAACTTGATCGGTCATGCTTAGCTTATTTTGAGTACCTATTGAAATCTTTAGTAAAAGGCGAAAAAAAAGACTCAATCATTCTAAAATGGTTACGCGACAAAGATGTAGTGTAATGTACAGGACTTGATTTTGACAATTAAAAATAAATTAAACTCTTATTGATATCAAATTACTTTAAACCAAAGATGATGTAGCCTGAAGCAGTATTTGTAGCCAGGCTTTTATTAACTCTGAAAGAGGTTTTTGAAATCACGTCCTGTATAAAATAAAATTGACAGCAATATTATTTAAGTATTTTTGTTTCAGTGGCCCAAGAAGAACCAGAAGAAAGGCAAAAAGAAGTAAGGTGGCTTCGGGAAACATCGTGGTACTTTCGTGTTACAATACGTGTTTTTATCGAAAAACATTTCTGTTGCATTTATTGTTTTTGACACGTTAACATTATTAAGTTTTGCAATTGTTTTGACAAACTCCATTTCCTCTAAAGAAGTTAAATGATTAAATACTATGATTAAATTTTTAAAAATTACTTCCACTCAACAGTCGACTGACCTCAAGTTCGAATCCGGTAAGTAAACTTACCGTGTCGATTGTTGAGTGTTTTTCAGGTAAATGGCATGGTATCATAAATTTAGACAGGTTATATGTAGTTTATTTCGTATGACCATGAAGCAAAGAGCGAATTTAATTTCACTAAGTAAGGTATGTAGATAAAATAAACAAGTATTATTTAAAATAATTTGCAAGATGTAAGATTAGATATAAGATGCGAATCCTGTGGAGTTTCTTCTTCGCAGTGAGCACACACTATACTTCACTTATATAATATAAACATTGGAAAAAGAATATGTATGGCATAAAAAAGATTATTCGTGATTCACACTTGTCACTTAATCGAGAATGTCGTGTTTAAATGTATCCTTTGATAGATTTTTGTAATGCTAAAAAAATAAAGTATACATGCCAACTTTCATCATTATTATAAAAAAAAAAATTCTGTAAGAATAAAAACTTTTTATCTGTGATCTTTATCTTTTATTTAAATAACATTAAAAATTACACATAATAACCGCATACTATTTTATGTATCTACAATATAAGTTTAAACTAACAATATAACTTTAACTATATTCATTCATTCAACTTTATACAACTGTGATAAATAACAAGAAAACCTTTAAGCTGCTTCGTCGAAATACCCGTCCAGCTGAGCAGCAATCTGAAAGCATCAAATACAAAAAAAATATAGGTTTCTAAATGACGCTTTAGGACGTTTATCGGTGAAACAAATGTCAGATGGATTAAAAAGGATTTTTCGACAGTTTATTGTCGCCCACATTTAGGAACATTCAACAGTGGACGTCTTTCTGCTGAGATGATGATCAATGGCGTAAAAATTTAAGAAACGTTAGTAAGACACGCAAGATTATG